>QLSR01000593.1:1460318-1482330 GCA_031780015.1 Citrullus colocynthis | reverse complement strand
TATTTTTATTTTTTTTTTTTTTTTTTTTTTAAGACTAAGTTGTTTTGGACTTGTATTAGAGACTTTGCTTGTGATGTAAATCATAACATTTAGCCTTGCCGCTCCCATTTCATTCTCTTAATTTTATGCCTTTTGAGGCATGTGTCTAATTCCCATGTCAAATTACCATTGAATTTGAGAGGTGATGTCAATAATATACTCACAAGGATGAACTTCATAAGACAAATTCTTTCCTTAAAAACTAGGGATTTGCATTTCTATTGAATTAAGGACATAATATCCATTACAATGTGGGTGAAACCTAATAAAGAAGAGCTAATTATATGACTAAAACAATAATTTTGGTCATGAAGAGTAGGCTCACATGCCATGATTCTATCTTCTAACTTTATCTACATTAAATGATGGATTTTCAATTTTGAAAATGTCAAAAGCTTTGGCCTTTATCATTTCAGCACTACAAAAAGGAAGATTTTTAGATACTACTTTCCTATTTAATTTGGACTTCAAATTACATGAGCCTAGTAGGGGACTTGTACATGGGCTTTCAAAAGCTTAGATGAATCATTGAGCATAGAGCCCAGCCCAATGATAGGACTTGGATAGTGCAATACCCCACCTAGTTAGGTCATGAACTTCCCTATGAGCCTTACTCATGTAGGCCCAACAAACATTAGGGTCATGGCTTAGATCGTGTTCAAATAGTGAAGATAGGGTATGTTTGGTTGATAATTCAGATCCTGTGTTATATGTTTTCAAATTCATCAAATTCGACAAATATGTGTTTGGCAAACAAATAAGATTTTGTATACAAACATTAATTTCAGATTTTGTGATTCGAACCATACAAATTTTGAAATTTAAATTTTACAATACAGAATTATATTAAATGAAGGAGTCAGCAACATGATAGCGGAAGCAATTAGGATCTAAAGCATTCTAATTACATCAATTTTGAAGATTAAAAATGCTTGTTCTAAAACCGAAAAACAGAGAAATAATAGTTACTTGTTGTAGCTCAAAATTGAATCAAATCTCTTCGAATATCTGATCACGAATACTTCGTGGACAACCTTCCGAGTCTTCCTTGTTATCCTCAAGCTTTAGAATGGATTGTGGGATCCAAATATAGCTGAGTTTGGAGCAATTAGGTGAAAAACTCGCTGGTCTTTTCAGTTTTGAGTTGGAGAGAATTTCAACATTAATTAGCAAAATTTCTTTTTTCTATTTAAAGAAGAAAGTATGCAAATTACATTAACATGCACAATGCCAACACATTAGCTGATTAAGGTGCTTAATAGGTAGGTTGAAGATGAGATTGAAGAAGAAGTTTACACCTCCTTCTTTAACACGCAATAGTAGATTTTTCCAACCAAATCTAGTATGATTTAAAAATCAATTTCATAAATTGATTTTTAAATTAGTTTCTAAAATTAATTTCCAATATAATCAAATTAATTTAATATATAATTAATTTAAATAATAATTAATTACATTAAATTAATATTTAATATTTAATTAATTATTTTTCACTTTTCCCAAAAAATTCCAATCCTATGAATCTCTATTCATTCTAAAAATATTTAAATCACATTTAAATATTTCTAACTCTTTGAATTCATCTCATTCATAATTAAACGAACTAACCATAAATTTTGCTCCTCAGCTGAATTTGAACATTTCAAATTCATCAATATACTGTTCTAAGGATTAGTCCATAAGCTAACAAGGGAACCTAATGGACCTACAGATCATGAGCTCTAACTATCCGAAATTAATCAACTAAACTCTTTAACCTAGTTAATTAACATTCGTTGACTACGGGTTACTTCACTAAAGCCTAGTAGTTGCACTCTCCTCACTGTAGATATATTTATGTCCACTTGATATAACCATAATAAGTAAGTTGATCCTTCACAAGTTGTTCGTAGTTACAGCTGGGTCAAAATTATTATTTTACCTCTATAATTATATCTTGTTCCTTAAGTCCCACTCATCCTCTAACGAACAATTAATTTGTGGTCCAACCAACAAACCTAGTCCCTCTCAAGCCAATGAGAGGGTGAGACCCCTTGTTCAAGACCCAGAGTCAATATTTAAGGGAATAACTTCTCTATTATCCTTAAATAAGATAGGAGTGAATTCTATTTTGCAAGACTATATCCCCAACTATCTACCTGATTTTATCCCTAAAATGGGAGGCTTATTGAGTCAGCGAAACTGGCAACTCTCATCCATGCAGATTAAAGGATAATCTCAAACAAACAGAAGTTCATAATTAGCTGAGGATTAAGATCGAGTTACCTAGGTCATCAAGTTGAAATAATTAGTTTTAACAATAAATAGTGTTATAAAGTAAAAGTGATTATTTCATGGTCCGACCTTATGCAAACTCATTGCATAGGACACCCCCACTCACATGTCTCCACATGAACGATTTAGGATCACATTGTTTGTATCAAATACAAAGTGGGTTGTATGCATAGTGTCCCCAGGATAAGGTACCCAGCCTTTATCCATATACTATAGACTGTTTTGGTTATTAACTATACTTGATCCACTTTTATGTCACCACATAAAGTATAAGTATTCACTATATAGCTAGAGGTTCTTTGTTTATTGGATTTAATAAATGCAATTTTTATATTCAATAACAACTTTACTGAATAAATATTGATAACAATTTTATTGAAAATAAGTTCCAAACATTACAAACTACGAGTTTTAAGATATAAAACCAAACATTAAATATAGACAAAAACGTTTAGAAAATACAATATGTCATGTTATAAACGCAATTCATTTTTTTAAAATTAAAAGTTGTGTTATGTTATGTATTATAAATTATATAATAATCCAAATTAATAATTATACAATTTTTTTTAAACATAGAACGTATTCATGAATAAATTAATAATATCTTATGGTCAACTAATATTTAGTGGGTGACTACAACTATTTTTATGAATTATAAATATAGAATCAAACACGTTGGAACAATTGTTTAAATTAAAATCCAACTTCTGAATCTGTTACCAATCACATATCTAAAAATACGAAATGCAACTCTATTTTCATTGAATCAATTGTTTTCGAATTTCTTTTGCAAAATTCCCTAACAAATAGGCTCTAAGCCCTAAGATACCTTTAATATTACCAACTTAGCTAAGTTAATAAGAACTGCTGAAGTTGAGAGCATCTTTACAACTATTGAGAGTATCTTTACAAAAATAGCTAAAAAATATCTAGAGCAGATGGTGAAGAGTTTTCTTCCCGAAGAAAAATGATTCCAAACATTCAGTTTTCTATTTTATTTCTTTATTTCATTTAACTCATTTTAGTTCCGGTTGTAACTAACTCTTGTTCATATAAAGAGCTTAGTTTTCTATTTTATTTCTTTATTTCATTTAACTCATTTTAGTTCCGGTTGTAACTAACTCTTGTTCATATAAAGAGCTTAGAAAAGAAAGAAAAGAAGTAGTGAAAAAGAGCAAGAAAACTTTTATCAAACTTATCTTGAAGAGAAACTAAAAGAGTTGTCCTCCCCGTGGATGTAGGCTTCCAATTTAAGCCGAACCACGTAAAAGCTTGTCTTCTTCTTCTCCCTCTACTTCTTCTTCATCATTGCTCAAGATTTTTCTGCATTTTTTCATTTTCAATCGGAACCAGAGAAAGAGAGGGTCTGAGAGAAAATCATAGCAAAATTGCAAACGGAGGAAAAATTACATAGAAAAGCATTTTACCTCTTGCGTCTGATTTTTGCTCTTCACGTGGGTTCTTTGTACGTACACGTGGCTCATTCTCTTCCACACTTGTCACCTAACTTCAGTACTTCGGTGGTAAGCTTCAGCAGGTTCCATTGGGCTTCTTTCTTCATCGTTTAATTACAAAGATCTTGGGCCTCATCCTCACAAAACAAAATAAGGCCCAACAAACTGGTATCAGAGCTTGTAAATCATTCAAGAAGATGATTCTTGGAGCTTGAAGATTCAAGATCAGAGCAAGAAATGGCAGCAATGAGATTTAAAATTGAAAATTCGATGGAAAGGTGATTTTGGTCTTTGGAAGGCCAAAATCAAGGCAATTCTTGGTCAATAAAAGGCTCACAAGGCCCTTTTGCACCCATCGACTCTACCAAACACAATCACGACTCAAGAAAAAAGAATGTATGGAGTTGGCAACATATGGTACACTCGTATTAAACCTAAATGACAGTGTACTAAGGCAAGTTATTGATCAAGTTACAACAAACAAAATGTGGACTAAGTTGTAGAGTCTTTTTGCAACCAAGGATCTACCAAATAAGATGTTCCTAAGGGAAAAATTCTTCACATTCAAGATGGATCCTTCTAAGACTCTTATAGAAGAACTTAGATGAAAACAAGAAGATTGTTTTAGAATTTAAAAATCTTGGAGACAAGTTGGGTGATGATAATGAAGCTTATGTTCTTTTGAATTCACTACCGGATGCATATAAAGATGTGCAAAATGCATTGAAATATGGCAGAGATACAATCACTACAGATGCTATTATTTTAGCTTTAAAGACTAAAGAATTAGAGCTTCAATTCACCAAGAAAGAACAACCAAGTGCAGAAAGGCTGTTTGTCAAAAGGAAGAATAAATCAAATCACTCCATGGATGAAAAACAGCGAACCAATGAGGAGCATAGGCCTAAAGAAAGGCCATTTGATGAGAGATTGTTACAGTCTCAAGAGAAAGAAAAAGAATCCAAAAACAAGCAGCCTGAAGCCTCCATTATAGAAGGCTTATATATCTACTTTGATGCTTTAGCTACAACTAATGATAAAGCCAACCAAGTGAGTCCCCTAGGGAAGCATGATTGGGTTCTAGACTTAGGATGCACTTATCATATGACTCTATTTAGACCTTGGTTCAACACCTATAAAGAAATTGATGGAGAGCTCGTGTACATGGGAAAATAATGAAGCTTGCAAGATTAAAGGCATTGGCTTGGTCTCACTGAAGTTTACAGATGGGACAGTGAAGCTCCTAAGGAATGTAAGACATGTACCATTGCTGAAAAGAAATTTGATTTCTTTAGGCATGTTGGACTCCGTAGGGTGTGAATACAAAGGCAAAGAAGGGACCTTATAAGTTATCAAAGACTCTAAAGTTGTCATGGTTGGGGAAAAGGTGAATGACTTATTTATGGTAAGAATAGTAGAAATAAATGGTTAATGGTGCTTATACTATAGACAAGTCAAACTTGTCAGAAGCTGACCTATGACACAAGAGGTTGTCTCATATTAGCCAAAAAGGTATGCAAGCTCTATCTAAACAAGGAGTTCCACCTAAAGGCATCAATGAACAAATCTCTTTTTGTGAACACTGTGTAATGGGCAAGGCAACTAAGCATTGCTTCACTAAAGCGCAGCATACCACTCAAGGTATTCTTGATTACATACACTCAGTCCTTTGGAGGTCAGCTTCAACATCAAGCCTAAGTGGCTTAAGGTACTTTCTATCCTTAATTGATGATTTTTCTAGGAAAAGTTGGATATTCTTTCTTAAAACTAAAGATCAAGTGTTTATTTAAATTCAAAGATTGGAAAACTTTAGTTGAAAATCAAATCAATAGGAAAGTTAAGTACCTTAGAACTGATAATGGTTTCGAATTTTGTGGAGAATAATTTAATAAATTTTGTAGAGAAAATAAAATTTCTAGACATAGAATAGTAAGGTACACCCTGTTGCTTTATTATTTTAGGTGTGGGTGTAATCATTTTGTTACAAAGTATGCATTGAGATTTACTCAAATATGTTCATTAATCAGCAAGTTTTCCTATAAAAACTCAAGTGTAAGCTCTTATAGGTTTCCTGGTGAGTCTAGGGTCGAACGCAAGGATTTATAATAAATTAGGCATTGAGACTAAATACATAATCTATGCGATGACTATGCAAGTATTATGTTCAAGAAGAAATTTTCTGTGTCTAAGTCTATACATAAAGAATAAATGAATTTTCCTATAATTAACATGGTGAGGTGGTTGTGGAGAATGTTAGTCAAATGTCATTTACAATCAGATAGCATGCGTTGAAAAAGATGATGGAACCATGAAATATAAGAGAGTTAACGCAGCCGCTAGTCGTTACTTAAGCATATCTAAGTGTATTTACATGCTTACAAACCTTGGGTTTGAGAATCCATCTTTCGATGTTTCAACGCCACATTAATCTTATCTCTAAGATGCATGGTAAGTCTGCTTTGGCAAGAGATGAACTTCATCTCTGAAGCTCATCTATCTCAAGCTAGATAGTCATGTTTATTTAAACTTGTTTGTTCAACAAATCTATGCAAGCTAATGATATGCATTAATTAAGATGTAAACATACTTAATATTGCTTAAAAAAAACTAATTTCTAACATTTAACTCATTCAATCATACAAACAAACATGGGGAGAGTATTAAATATGGAAATAAGTGGAAGATATTTGTCAATCAAACTTATATTAAGTAAATAAACCATTCTCTCGAATGTCATTAATAAAGCATAAGTAAAAAAGATGGAAATGAAGAAAGAACATAAATGGAAGATGTTAAGCCACCACTAGCAATATCTTGCTTCATGGAGGCTTAAGATGGTTGCTATCTGATACATAAATGGCATAGGATAAAGGTTCTTACTCACTGAGAGATGACTCTAAAAGTTTTCAAAATCCTTCTCACAAAAGAGCTTGAAATGGAGGCCGGTTATGGTGAAGGAGAATTTGCGCAAGAGCTTTCGCCTCTTGAACTCGTTTCTCTCTCCCTTTGAATTGAGAAATTACTATTTATAGGTGTCGAAAAGGTGAACTCATGATAATCTGATACCTTTACATTAAATTCCATGCCCTGCTGTGCAGACTTTTCTCATCATCAGCCCATTGGTTCTACCATGATCTGATAACGTGTAATTCGTTTGCATATTGACATGACAACTACCGCTCAAGCGTCTGTATCTGCTTTTTTTCTTCTCAACGCATGGTCTTGGCGCATGGTCTTGACACATGGGTTTTCACTTCTTTAGTCCCTGCAACAGCTTCATCTCTGATACTTGCGTTATTTGTGCTTCTTTTCTACTTAATCCTGCGTTAAGAACAAAAAAGCTCATACTTTCTCAGGTATATTCTTTTGTAAATGATGTCAACGCATGGTAACACATATGACACAATTCAATTGCAAAAATCATGCACCCTAAAGTTACTCTAATTATTCCAAACAGTGAATATAATAACTTGTATTTCTACAAGTTATCACACCTCCCAACAAAATGGCATAGCTAAGAGACTTAATCGAACTATAATGGAAAGGGTTAGGTGTTTGCTGTTTGATGCCAACCTAAGTGAAAGCTATTGAGCTGAGTGTCACACCCCCTCCCAAGTTCCCTCTTACCTAAGAGAAAGTGTGAGGATAACAGACACCAACCCTCTTATGACATCCACTGCCAACCTTATACCTTAACCATCACCTAATAAGCAGATATACACAATGATTGAACAACATACTTTAACCAACGTTAAGCTATCATACAGACATTGATTTTCATTCAAACCATATATTACATAAGTTCCTCAACATCGCCCTTAACCCTCAATTGTACAACACATGCTTAAGTTCAAATATTTACAATCAAAATTCTAGACACTAATGGTGGGCCTAGACGAGTTGTTGTGTAGGCTAAGCACCCCAGACTCACTCACTACCTGAAAAACAGAAAAACAAGGAAAACATGAGCTAGGTTGCCCAGTGAGTGGCTTGTTATGTAAAAACTTTCCTTTAGCTCGAAAATTAATCATAGTGTAAACATTATAAAACAATGCGTAAATAACATCAATTCAAAGTCATATCCATGCAAACATGCTCAAGTAGCATTGTCAAATCGTATATTTCAAATCGTCATACATTAAACACATCAATATTTTTAAGCATGCTTAGGATTTTACCCTTTTAACATCACCTCAGTCAACTATTCACTATGTGCACATATGATTAATAACCCGGGCTATCCATATGCCTTCTCTTAGTCCTTCAGCATTAAGGTCCCGTACCAAGTCTTCATCCCTTCTCTTAGTCCTTCAGCATTAAGGTCCCGTACCAAGCCTTCATCTAGTCCTTCTGCATTGGGGACCATTCAATCTACCCAGATGCCTTCTCTCGGTTCCTCAACATAGCCAGTGATACATACCTTCACCACGTTCCTCGGCATGGAAAACCAATGCCTTCTCTTGGTTCCTTGGTATAGCCAGTGATACGTACCTTCACCGAGTCCCTCAGCATGGAAAACCAATACCTTCTCTTGGTTCCCCAGTATAGCTAGTGATACGTACCTTCATCAAGTCCCTCGGCATGGAAAACCAAAGCCTTTTCTTGGTTCCTTGGTATAGCCAGTGATACATACCTTCACCAAGTCCCTTGGCATGGAAAACTAATGCCTTCTCTTGGTTCCTCGGTATTGGGGTTATATTCAGATAATAGCATGCTAAATCAGTCATCAATTCGGGTTATAAATCATTCAGAATATTTCTCAAACGGCACATTTTATCAAACTCGATAATATAGAACTTCACACTCAAAATCACGTAAAAGAATATTCAATATCGTATAAGGATACTCATGCTTTATCAAAACTTTCATATTTGTAGACCTCATCTTTTATATAAAACAAGCATATCAAGAAACATCAATGATAATCATTCCAAAACCGTAATAGTCCTTGCAAAGAGATATTTATTTCCAAACTATTGGTATTACTTAAAGAGAGCTTTCATATTTGAAAACGTTGGGGTTACTTACATGCGTTCTCCGTGTCCTTCAGCATTGGGAGCCTTTTCACAAATATTATTAAAAAACAACATGCTTTGGAAATAGCATAATATAAATTCACGAGTTCTTAACATTTCAAATCTTCACAATTTCATTCACAAGCTTCAATGCTTTCCATAAAATCATATGATAACAAACAACATGCCTTTCATAAATCTCATTTAGCAACCAACATGCTTCAAATGATTTCCAATGTAAAACACATAATATGCACATTAAAACCTGTGAAATCACAAACATATAAACATGTTTCCAAACATAATCTTTCAACAATAAAACTTTGTTCAAAGTAAACACATTTTAAATAAAATTGTCACTCACAACTTGTCTCGGGCCTTTAGTGGGTTATACACCTTTCATAGCTCTTTCGGCCTGTAGTAATACATTTCTCTTTGTTAGATTTCCTTAAAATTCCCTTTAACATAACCAACAAATTTTAAACATTTATACTTGTCCAATTGTTCACCACCAAGAACAAATTCCATAAGAATAATCATTAATGAACGAGACTCAAGTGACCAACGAGAATAGACTAGCAAAACTGAGCCGCAAACAAAATTGTACCAGCAAGACTGTGAACTAGCGAGACCAACTAGACTTGCTTGATCAGCGAGACAAGAGATACCGAGCGAGAGTTGTGAGACACAAAGCCTCCACCGACACCAGCGACACTCGTCTCGCTGCTCACCCTTATACCTTCAGTATCACTGCTTTTCCAGTGATACCCGTTTCCCACTACTTCACTTCTGTTTTCCCTTCTATCTGTTAAAAGTCGTATTTCTAGTAGAACTTTTTTCCTTCTACAAACGTGTAAAGAAATGTGTTTTCTAGTTTATCTCAAGATTTCAGAGCTTAACTTTTCTTCATTCGACAGATATTCCCAAATTACTTCGAGCTGCTCCAAATCACTTAGGAAATCCATATCAGTCGCTTTCACCTAAAATTTAACATGTTTCTCTTCATATTCAGCTCAATCATCCTTCATAAGAATTGTTAATAATTGGGTTAACTTACTAACCTCAAATTTTCAGCCCTAAACTCGATCTCCACAGCTCACTATTCTCCAAATGCCAAATCTTTCTCAGATTGCGCGACAGCAACCAGACCTTCTGTTCCAGCTTCAATTACACCACGAAATCGACTAGAATTCTACACGAATTTGCCCTAGACTCCTTCTTCTACCTCTCTTCGTTGCTCAGCTGAAAAATAGAATCGATTGAAGCTTTTAAAAATGCAGAAAATGATCGGAAACTTAGCTTTACACACTTAAATGAGCTGCCGACTTACTTCCACTTTCTCTTTTTATTTTATTTTATTTTATTTTATTCCAATAAACAAAGTAACCCCTTCACTATATGCACGCAACCCCCCTTGGAAAACTTGGACACTTAGCTTGGACGCATAGTACCATGCGTCTGTCGCAAAGGCTCTCTTAAACGCATGCTTCACCAACACAACCCCTTACTAACATCAACCAACACATGGCCACTTGCCCAACGGCCTCAGCAAATGCATAGCACCTACCATCACCCATGCTCACTCTCATGGACGCATACCTCAACCAAGCCAAGCATAGCCACTCATGCCAAAGGCTCTTGGCCATCTCTTTCTCAACCATCTGCCTACTTTGCTCGCCATCTTTCAAAGATAAAAGTAGGGCTTACACTGAGGCAATAGCTTATGTTGTCTATACTTTAAATAAATGTCCTCACACCTCACTAAAACTCTTAACTTCTGAAGAAAAGTGGTCTAAATATCCTCTAAACTTGGACTTGTCATTCCTTTATACCTCTTAGGCTTCAGATAGGTCCTTGGAGCATGGCGGAGATGGGGCTGATTCCGCCTCAACTCAGAGAACTGTTGGGGAGGAAACCGGCTAAGGGTTCAGGCACGGTGGAGGTAGTGGACAGATTCCAACTACCTTGCCTCAAGGATAAGGCAATGCCAACCTTTCAAGATGCATTTGGTTTAGGGATTTTGGAAGAGGTAGGTTGTTAGGAAGCCATAGAAAAGGTTTGGGAAAAAGAGGGGAAGGTGAGTGAGAATCAGAAAGGTTTGGGAGAATTTTTTGACTTAGCCGGAAATCGCAGCGGTCGTCAGAAAATTCAGAGAGAGATTGAAAGCATAAACTCGGAAAGGGGTTGAAGAAGGGTTTATATAGGGTTTTAGCTGGGCATGTGGGTGATCGGCTCGATGCGTGACATCATAGCCGCATTAAATGATCTGACACTAGTCGGCGTCGACCGGCTCATGTGCAATCGGTTTTTCGAATTCTTGATTTGATCGCGACCTTTCAAATCTCATGATCTAACTAAGTCGCTTCAGATCCCCTCCCCCCCCCCTCCCCCAAGCGTCGATTTAATCGTGTCACATTGTTTTCAATGTCGACGCCTTGTTATTATCCAAGTTTCATTAATAATTCGGAAGGAGCTCAATTTATTCACATCAAAGAATGATATAGATAGCACCCAAACAAAAACTTTTCAAAGCAAATAATAACAAATAAGAGAACGCAAAGAAAAGAAAGAAAAAAATGCGTTAAGGCAAGAAAAAGAAAAAAATAATGCGGAAAGAATTAAGAATGCAGAAAGAAACAAAAACAAATAAAGTAAAAGAATAAGAAAGCGTCCCTAGGATATATGTGATCGTTGTCAACGCAGGACGCATCCATCTTATCTATCTTTTCCACGTCAGCGGATACTTTGTCTCGTTCAAGGCAATCGCCATAATATGGTTTCACGCGTTGACCATTGACTTCAAATGCATTGGTGCCCTCTTCATTCATTAGCTCCACGACACCATAAGGAAAGATTTCTTTAATCACAAAAGAACCAGACCATCTTGTTCGTAGTTTTCGTAGAAATAAATGCAGTCTTAAGTTAAAAATGAGGACATTTTAACCTACATGCAAAGATTTTTTACTGATGCGTTGATCATGCCAACGCTTTGTTCGTTCCTTATAAATCTTGCATTCTCATAGGCTTGAAATCTCCATTCCTCTAATTCATTCAGTTGAAGCTGACACGCTTTTCCAACTGCCTTCAAGTCTAGATTCAGTTTTTTGGCCGCCCACAATGCTTTGTGCTCTAACTCCAAGGGCAAATGGCATGTCTTTCCAAAGACCAGGGTGTACGATGACATTCCGAGAGGTGTCTTGAATGTTGTTCGACGCCTAGTCCTTTCAAGAGGAGTTAACTACTTTTTCCAAAATAGTTTTCAACTCTCTATTGGAAATTTTTGTCTACCCATTTGTCTGCGGGTGGTACACAGTCGCCACCCTATGATGCACATTATATTTGATTAGCAACTTGAAAATAATTTTATTAATGAAATGCGTACCTTCGTCGCTAATCAGGGCTCTCAACGTTCCAAATTTCGTGAAAATATTCTTCTGAAGAAATTGTGAGACTGTCGCCACATCGTTCTTAGCATAAGAAATTGCTTCGACCCATTTCGGTAGATAATCCACAGCTATCAATTTGTAGTTGTAGCCGTTTGATGGTGGAAATGGGCCCATAAAATCGATACCCATACATCAAAGAGCTCGACTTCTAAGATAGAGGTAAGTGGCATTTTGTTCCGACTCGAGATATTCCCGGTGCGTTGACATCTATCGCACCTGATCGTAAAGTCCCTAGCGTCTCTGAAGAGAGTTTGCCAGAAATATCCGCTATGTAAGATCTTGGCTACAGTCCGCTGTCCTCCAAAATGTCCTCCATATGGGGAGTCGTGACATTGAGATAAGATGCGTTGATACGAAGTCTCTGGGATGCAAAGTCTGAAAATGTGATCTGGCCCCCTTTTGTAGAGTTGGGGCTCGTCCCAATAATAAAAATTTGCATCATGCATCAACTTCTTCTTCTGCTATGCGTTGAAATCTTCAGGGAATTGCCTGCACACCAAGAAGTTGACAATATTTGCATACCAAGGAACGAATTCAGTTACTTTAAGTATAGCTTCATCTGGAAATCTTGCATTAACATCCAGCTGTTTTCGATCGTGTTCCATATTCTCAAGTCTGGAAAGATGATTTGCTACATTGTTCTCTATACCTTTTCGATCAACTATTTCTGTGTTGAACTCTTGAAGAAGTAGAACCCATCGAATGAGTCTCGGCTTAGCGTATTTCTTAGTCATCAAGTATCAGATAGCTGAGTGGTCAATGTGAATGATGACTTTTGACCCTAGAAGATATACTCTAAATTTTTCAACAGTAAACACTATTGCTAGCAACTCTTTCTCTGTAGTGGTATAATTTTCTTGAGCTTCGTTCAAAGTTTTGCTGGCACAAGCTATAGGATGCAGCATTCTGACTTTGCATTGAACCAATGCAGCTCCCATAACGTAGTCACTAGCATCGCACATTAGTTTGAACGGTTGCGACCAGTTTGGGACGATTTGTAGGATCGGTATGACAACCCTAGAGCGGGGTGAATAGGGTTTAATTAAACTTATTCCTAAATATGCTCAAATTAAACTAATTGAATTAATTTTTCAATTAAATTAATAAAAACCTTAATTGATGCTAAATATCAAGATTGATAAAAAATATATGAAACACAAGATTCAATCAATCTCAACAAAGAAGAATAATAATCTATAACATGCTACTAAAAATTGAATGCAAAATAAATTGAGAAAGAGTTGGAGAAGAAGACACCGTGATTTTTATAGTGGTTCGGTCCAACTCGACCTACATCCACTTTCCCAAGCGCCTCTTGGGATTTCGATTAAAAAATCTTCTTTGACTCTTTCCACGGATGAGAGTCAAACCGCTACCTTGCTCCTTTTTCGGGTTCAAGAGCAAACCCGATCCTTTCCACGGGTTAGGATCCAACCGTTACAATATTCTTGAAGTTTTAAATCACACACTGAGATTCTCTAAAAAGAGTAAATGTACAAATTTGAACTCACAATGCAATGAAAATATCTCTCTAGAATAAGATGAAAAGAAAGAAATTTGAAAGTTTGGAGAGAGAGCAACAATGGTGACTTTTTTCAATTTTTGAGGATTGTAAAATTGTAAAAGTTAGGGAAACTTATTAGAGAAGATGAAGTATTTAAAAAGAAATGAAAGTGAGTGAAAACCAAATTAATTTGGACCATTAGATCTTTGTAAAAGAAAATTGAATGGTGGAGATTTAAACTCAACTAGCCGTTAGACACAAACATATAATAATACTAAATTAATCCTTTTAAAAAGGCAACTAGCCGTTAGACACAAACATATATAATATTAAATTAATCTTTTTAAAAAAGCAACTAGCCGTTAGACACAAACATATATAATAATATTAAATTCATCTTCTTTTTAAATTCATTTTCTTTTTAACATCAATCCAAAAATAAAAAAGACCCACCAATTGTCACTTCTCCATTTCTCCAAATGGCACTTTTCAATTTGTCCACTTTGATTAAAAAAAAAATCTGCCACGTCATCAGCTCGGGATTTTTCCATTAAACTTGTTTCTGTCATATCTTCTTCATTTGAACTCTGATTTGAGTGATTCAAATTGCATTGGAACCGTTGTTCCAAGCTCCACACAATAGACACTTCAAAACACTCAAATGGTTAATAAATAAAATCAAGTTTATTATCATCAAAACACTAATTAATCAATCCATTAAAATTAATTAATTTGAGATTAAGGGCCAAAAAGCCAACACGATTAAAATGGGTGCTGACACCAGATATGCTTCCAGAGTTCCAAACGCCTTGAGGCATTCTTCATGAAAGACATAGAGCCGATTCTGCTCTAGCAATGAGCTTACAGTGCGTGCACTTTTGGAAAAGTCCTTAACGAACCTTCTATAAAAGCCCGCATGCCCTAAGAAGCTGCGAAGTGTCTTTACATTTGTAGGAGATGGTAACTTCTCCACAGCTTCAATTTTTGGCCTGATCGACTTCCAGGCCCTTCTTGGATACTTTGTGATCAAGGACTATCCCTTCATTTACCATGAAATAGCATTTTTCCCAATTCAGTACTGAGTTGGTGTCCTTGCATCTTTTCATACTTTCTCCAAATTGGCAAGACAGGCGTCGAACAAATTTCTGAAGATCGAAAAATCGTCCATGAATATCTGAAAGGTGCTTAGGGCATTACATAGTCCAAATGGCATGCATCGAAATGTGAATGTACCATAAGGACATGTAAATGTTGTCTTCTTCTGGTCTTCTAGAGCAATCACGATCTGATTGTAGCCTGAATAGTCATCCAAGATGCGGAAGAACTCATTCCCCACAAGTCTATCTAACATTTGGTCAATAAAAGGCAATGGGAAATGATCCTTCTTTGTCATGGCTTTGAGTTTCCTGTAATCCATGCAAATTCTCCACCCCGTGACAGTGCGAGTGGGGATTAATTCATTGTTCTTGTATGGAACTACAGTAATACCTCCTTTCTTCGGGACACACTACACAAGACTTACCCATTTGCTATCAAAAAATGGGAAAGAAACGCCTTCATCCAACCATTTAAGCACCTCTTTTTTGACAACTTCTTTCATCGTTGGATTAAGTCGTCTTTGGGGCTCTATGGATCCGTCTTTTCCTTCTTCTAAACAAATCTTGTGCATGTAGCATGTGGGGCTTATCCCTCTGATATCAGCCAATGTCCATCCAACAACTTGGACGTGCTTTTTAAGAATATTCAACAAGGCTGATTTTTTATCAGGGGATAATGCAACTGAAATAATGATTGGAAGACGTGTTACCCTATCCTGAGTATGCATACTTCAAGTGGGCTGGTAACACTTTCAACTTGAGCTTTAGCGCTTTTTCCAGAGACGGTTTTGCTCTTTGGTTGGTCTAATTAGGTGTCAAAAATTAAAAAGTAGAATGGACCAAAGCACATCATTATTCAGGCTACTGTGCATCTGAATTTGCAATAATTTCGCCACTCTCTTCTTCAAGCTTCATCTGAGTGAACTCATCCTCTGCGTCGAAGCTCTGGTAGGTCTCTTGTTCCCTTGGGCACTCCAACGCCTTAAAGCCGTTGAAAATCACTTCCTGATCATTAACTCTCATAATGATCTCTCTCTTATGGATGTCAATGAGGGTACGACCCGTTGACAGAAACGGGCGTCCAAGTATGATTCGGACGTCCTTATCTGCTTCATAATCCAGGATTATGAAGTCTGCGGGGAGGATAAATCTGTCTACTTTCACCAATACATCCTCTATCTTTCCTTTAGGATGCGCAACGAATCTATCCGCCAACTGTAAAGTAACTATTGTTGGCTACGACGCGATCCCTAATTTCTTGAATAGGGACAAGGCATAAGGTTAATGCTGGCCCCTAGGTCACACAACACTTTACCTATGTAAATTCCTCAAATGGAGCAAGGAATGATGAAGCTCCCTAGGTCTTTCATCTTTGTGGGGATGCGTTCACAAACCATAGCACTGCATTCTTGCGTCAGGGCTATGATCTCATATTCGCCCATTCTTCTATTTTTCAACAATATGTCCTTGAGGAATTTAGCATAGGTGGGCATTTACTCTAACGCTTCCACTAGTTGGATGTTGATGTCTGTTTTAGTACATCCAAGAAGTGTTTGAACTGCCCCTCATTATTTTTCTTCTTCCTTAACCTTTGTGGGTAAAGAAGCATTTGAAGCTCGACTGATACGCTTGTTGATGCAGCCTTTCCTGATAAAATTCTCTACGTATCAACTTGTTTTTCCTGCGTTGCATCGTCATATTCAATTGTAGGGTTGGAAAGAGGTTGAATTGTTGGTTGAGAGTTGTCTGATTGGTCAGAAGGATTCATAATCTTATTGGTCGGAGTTTTCTTCCCTGGGCGGGGAAGTTCATTCATGAGTCTTCCACTACGCAATGTCACAGCTTGACACTGCTCTTTTCCTGAACTGCCTGCACAGCGCGGGGCTTCGGTGTTGCTCGAAAGAGAGCCTTTCTGTCGCGTCTTCAATTCTCCAGCAATCTGGCTTAGTTAAAGCTCTAAATTCCTTATGGACAACGCCTGGGTTTGCATCCATAGACGACGATGGACTAGGCGTTGATTGATGCTGTTGTGATTGACTTTGCCTCTAATTTCCATGGTGGAATCCAGACAATCCACCCCTATTGTGCATGGGAGCACCTTACTGCTCTGGCTGGTTGTTACCACCCCATGAAAAATTGGGATGATCTCCAGCCATGATTGTAGGTGTTGGAATACGGGTTGTTTCGTAAGAAGCATACAGATTGAGGATTCTGCGGACATACCTCATACGCATGCGGCTCCTCGCATCCAACGCATCCCACAATATTCATCTGATTCGCTGCATTTACTTGTCTACCACCTCCTGCATGTGATTGATTCATGGTCATGGTTTGCAACAGGTTGGTCATGGCGGCAACTTGTGCATGTAACGCAGCAGAACTGTTATTTTTCGATGCTCCCAACGCATTGTGTTGCCGTCAACTTGATCGACTGTAGCCGTGGTCTTCCCAATCTTCATGATTTCTTGATATTCTATCTAGAATGTCCTTAGCCTCAGTGTAAGTTTTGTCAAGTAATCCTCCAGCTGCGGTAGCATTTGCAGCTGTCTGAGATGCCTCAGTCAATCCACCATAGAAAATTTCCATTTGCACGCAGCTAGGGAAGCCATTGTACGGACAATTTCTTACCAGCCTTTAAATCTTGCCTAAGCATCGCTTAAGGTTTCTCTATCTTTCTGCTGGAAATTGGCAATATCTCTCCGTCTTCGAGCATTCTCCTTTGATGGGAAGAATTTCTTCATAAACTTCTCTATCATTTGGTCCCAAATGGTAATCTCACCTGGTTCCAAAGAATAGGCCCACTGTCTCACCTCATCTCTGAGGGAGAATGGAAACAGTGTCAACCAAATTTCATCAGCATTTATGTTCGGGATGACGAATGTGTTGCAGATCTCTATGAAGCTTGGAGCATTTGAAGCATAACTGACTTCATCTCGAACCTCGAACCCTGAAACGCAGGTCGCATAATTCTAGGTGGTTCACATATTTGTTCTTCCTTGCTCATAAACTGTCAGATATGTCTTTGACAAAATGCCCTGTACGGCCCAATGTAGAGATTTTCTGCATAGACCAAGGAATAATTTCAAAACCTAAATTATTATTTCAAATCCTCGGCAACGGTGCCAAAAATTTGTTACTTTGTTATTTTAGGTGTGGGTGTGATCATTTTGTTACAAAGTATGCGTTAAGATTTACTCAAATATGTTCATTAATTAGCAAGTTTTCCTATAAAAACCTAAGTGTAAGCTCCTATAGGTTTCCTGGTGTGTCTAGGGTCGAACGCAATGATTTGTAATAAATTAGGCGTTGAGACTAAATGCATAGTATATGCGGTGACTATACAAGTATTATGTTCAAGAAGAAATTTTCTGTGTCTAAGTCTATACATAAAGAATAAATGAATTTTCCTACAATTAACATGGTGAGATGGTCGCGGAGAATGTTAGTCAAATGTCATTTACAATCAAATAGCATGTGTTGAAAATGATGATGGAACCATGAAACATAAGAGAGTTAACGCAGCCGCTAGTCGTTACTTAAGCATATCTAAGTGTATTTACATGCTTACAAACCTTGGGTTTGAGAATCCATCTTTCGATGTTTCGACGACACATTAATCTTATCTCTAAGATGCATGATAAGTCTGCTTTGACAAGAAGCTCATCTCTGAAGCTCATTTAGTCTCGATAAATGCTAAAGATTAACCATCCACTCTCTCAAACTAGACAGTCATGCTTATTTAAGCTTGTTTGTTCAACAAATCTATGCAAGCTAATAATATGCATTAATCAAAATGTAAACATACTTAATGTTATTTAAGAAAAACTAACTTTTGACATTTAACTCATTCAATCATACAAACAAACATGGTGGAGAGTATTAAATATGGAAATAAGTGGAAGATAATTGTCAATCAAACTTATATTAAGTAAATAAATCATTCTCTCGAACGTCATTAACAAAGCATAAGTAAGAAGGATGGAAATGAAGAAAGAATAAAAATGGAATACGTCAAGCCGCCACTGGCAATATCTTGCTTCATGGAGGCTTGAGATGGTTACTATCTGATACATAAATGGCATAGGATGAAGATTCTCACTCACTAGGAGATGACTCTGAAAATTCTAAAAATTCTTCTCACAAAAGAGCTTGCAATGGAGGCTGGTTATGGTGCGGGAGAAGTTGTGCGAGCTTTTGCCTCTTAAACTCGTTTCTCTCTCCCTTTGAATTAAGAAGTTTTGGGCTATTTATAGGTGTAAAAAAGGTGAACTCATGATAATTTAACACCTTTACATTAAATTTCATGCCCTGCTACGCAGACTTTTCTCATCGTCAGCCTATTGGTTCTGCCATGATCTGATAATGTATAATCTATTTGCATATTGACATGACAGCTATCGCCCAAGCGTCTGTATCTGCTTTTTTTCTTCTCAAGGCATGGTCTTGGCACATGAGTTTTTACTTCTTTAGTTCCTGCAGCAACTTCTTCTCTAGTACTTGGGTTATTTGTGTTTCTTTTCTACTTAATTATGCGTTAAAAACAGAAAAGCTCATATTTTCTCAGGTATATTCTTTTGTAAATGATGCCAATGCATGGTGACACATATTACACAATTCAACTACAAAAATCATGCGTTCAACTCTAAAGTTACTCTAATTATTCCAAATAATGAATATATAACTTATATTTCTATAAGTTATTACATCCGCCAACAAAATGGCGTAGCTGAGAGACTTAATCGAACTATAATGGAAAGGGTTAGGTGTTTTTTGTCTGATGCCAACCTAAGTGAAAGCTATTGGGCTGAGGCAGCAGCATATGCTGTCTATACTTTAAATAAATGTCCTCACACCTCACTCGAACTCTTAACTTCTGAAGAAAAGTGGTATAAACATCTTCTAAACTTAGAAAATCTAAGGGCATTTGGTTGTGTAGGTTATTTTCATCAAAACCAAAGAAAACTCATGGCTAGATCGACAAAATGTATGTTCGTAGGTTTCCTAGAAGGAATAAATGGGTTTAAAATGTGGCATTCCATAGAAAAGAAATTGATAGTAAGTAGGGACATCACATTCAGAGAAAATGAAATGTTCATGTAAGGAAGAAAAATCAGATTGTAAAGAAACCTTTAGTTCTAAAATTGAGGTGGAGAAAGTTTCTATTCCTTCTACTGATTCTAATACTCAAGGTGATCTAGAAGAAGAGAAAAAACTGTTGAAATACAGCCTGAAACTTCTAATCCTCAACCAAACTTGAGTCAGTATTTCCCTTGCTAGAGACAGACAGAGGAGAACCATTTTTCCTCTAGCTAGATGTGCGGATACAAACTATCTGAGCTTGGTGCTAAGTGTAACTGTTGTTCCTAATGATCAAGAACCTAACACTTTTGAGGAAGCTATAAATGGCCGAGATGCAATTCAATGGATTGAGGCTATGAATGAGGACACTGAATGTGAATGAAACTTAGTCTTTAGCACCCTTACCTAAAGGATGCAAACCAATTGCATCAAAATGGATCTATAAACTTAAGGAAGGAATTTCTAAAGATCAATCTCCTAGATATAAAGCTAGATTAGTAGCTAAAGGCTTCACTCAAAGGCATGGCATAGACTACACTAAGATATTCTCCCTTGTTGTAACACAAACTTCTATTAGGCTTCTTCTATCCCTAGTTGCTCAACACAACCTAGAGCTGGGTCAACTAAATGTCAAAACAGTCTTTCTTCATGGCTATCTAGATGAGACGGAACAACCTAGAGGTATGAAGTGAAGGGAAAAGAAAGTTTCTACTGTCGCTTAAACAAGTCTATATATGGACTCAAGCAATCTCTTAGATGCTGGTATAGGAGGTTTAATGACTACCTAGTTAGCTTAGGTTTTCAAAGAAGCTCATACGATATGTGTGTTTATGTGAACCACTCATCATACAAGAATAAAGTTTATCTTCTACTATATGTAGATGATATTCTTTTGGCAGGAAGCTCAAAGAAAGACCTTGCTCATGCCAAGACTCTCTTAAATAAAGAATTTGACATAAAAGACCTAGGGGAGTCCAAAATAATTCATTTATCTAGAAACCCACAATTTCATAACAGAACTAAACACATTGATATTAAATTTCATTTTGTTCGAAATATGATTGAATCAGGACAGGTGGAAATTATTAAAGTTCATACCCAGAGAACATAATAGACATGCTTACGAAGCCAGTTCCTAAGCTTAAGCTCCTCAAATGTTTGGATCTTGTCGGCTTCGAGCTACCAGAAACAGAGTGACAAGGTTAGATCAGAAGGACAATAATTGCATGCATTGGAATCAAGGTGGAGATTTGAAGAAAAATGTTTCCAAACATTCAGTTTTCTATTTTATTTCTTTCTTTCATTTAACTAATTTTAATTCCTATTGTAACTGACTCTTGTTCATATGAAGAGCTCAGAAAAGAAAGAAAAGAAGTAGTGAAAAAGAGCAAGAAAACTTGGTATGAAACTTATCTTGAAGAGAAACTAAAAGAATTGTCCTTCTCGTGGATGTAGGCTTCCAATTTAAGTCGAACCATGTAAAACCTTTTCTTCTTCTCCCTCTACTTTTTCTTCATCATTGCTCAAGATTTTTCTGTATTTTTTTCATTTTCAATCGAAACTAGAGAAAGAGAGGGTTTGAGAGAAAATCATAGCAAAATTGCAAATAGAGGAAAAATTACACAGAAAAGCATTTTACCTCTTGCGTTTGATTTTTGCTCTTCGTGTGGGTTCTTTGTGCGTATACGTGCTCATTCTCTTCCACACTTGTCACCTAACTTCAAATACTTTGGTGGTAAGCTTCAGCAAAGTTTCATTGGGCTTTTTTCTTCATCGTTTAATTGCAAAGATCTTGGGCCTCATCCTTACAAAACAAAATAAGGCCCAACACTTCCCAACTACACCGTGGTATATTGGTGTATTCTCAGTCAAACCAGCCCAATCGAAAATTAGTTTTTTCTAGAAAATAAAGATAATGATTTTGGAGAAAAGTGAAGAGTTTTCTTTTCATTTATACTCTTAATATACATTTGTATCTACCATCAAATCAGTCCAATAAAAAAGGATCGATATGACTTTTTTAAAATTAAAAAAAAAAATGAATATATGTTTAGTATTCTCTCATCCCTCATTTTTTTTTTTTTTTTTTTTTTTTTTTTAT
>QLSR01000593.1:1436879-1459955 GCA_031780015.1 Citrullus colocynthis | reverse complement strand
TTTTTTTTTTTTTTTTTTTTTTTTTTTAATGAAGATATATTTTGTATACACTCACCGATATAGAAAACTACAAAAAAAATCTCTAGATTTTTGTCTACAAAATATAACTTACATTTATCTATAAATACATTCGATGGGTTTTAAATCTCTAAGCTATCTTCCATCTTTTAGTTGCATTTAACGATTATCTTATCATAAGATTCTCTTTTTTTTTTCTTAGATTTACATGTAAATATATTTAATACTTTTTAAATCTAAAAATTATTTTAAATATCAAATTTGTTGAAAATGTTTACAAATAATAGTAAAACATCGCTGGTGTGTTTGGAATACATTTTCAAGTGTTTAATTTAAAAAATAATTTTTTTTTTTGCAAAATTGAGGTGTTTGACAATAACTTAAAATAGATTTTAAAGTGTATTTTAAACAATTTTATCAAAAGAGTTTAAATAAAAATGAGGTTTTTGAAAAACATTTTTTTCTCAAGTCAATCCAAACGTGCCTACAGTCTATTTGTGGTAAACCACGATAGATTGCGGTAGCCTACTATTTGTGTCTATCATGATACAGATAGACGCAGATAGTAGTTCATTGTAGTCTATTGAAGATAGACTATAAAATTTTGTTATATTTGTAAATATTTTAGTTCATTTTTCTATATTTAAAAAATAACTTATATTTTAATTATTTTTTGCAATTTTTAATTCTAAGATAGCTATACGATTATGTTTTTTTTTTCATATACCACTTAGATTTATTTGTAATTACATTCGATGACTTTTAAATCTAAAAGTCATCTTCTATAATAAACAATTTTTTCAACATTTTCAATTAAAAATTTTCAACTTTCAACAAAATTCTTAAAATATTGGTATGAAGTAAAGGATTTAAATACAAAACATTTCTTTTTGAAATTATAGTTAAACTAAAAACAAAATTCTGTATTCATGCCCCAATTTCCAAAATTCAAAATTCAACCAAAAATTAAGTTGCAATCTCTAATTTGTTGATAAATTACACACCCTTCGGATGAAGTATCACAAAGACGCACATACTTTCATTTTATGATCTTAATAGATGTAGAGCAAGGAGAAGAGATCATCAAGAGGTGGGGGTGAAGTTGAAGGAGAGACATAGAGGTGCACAGAGACGTAGAAGAAGACACCCAATGTTTTTCTTTTCTTAGATATTGGAAGATTTTAAAATTTTTTGTTTAATAGTCACAGATAATCATTTTTATTCCTGTGTTATTTTTCTATCAATACACTCAATACGTCAGAGCTAGTTTTAATTGATTTAGAGATTTAGGGTTCTAACTCTCTATATTTTCTTTCTCAATGTTAATTGTCTAACATCCCACAGAGGTTAGAGTAAATACTCACATATATGGACCCTTATACTTAGTATATAACATAGCCTTATACTTAGTATATAACATTCCACAGGGTAGAGGCGTTAGGGTATATAATTACATGTAAACATATGGTATTTGTAGATGTGCTTAGTTACATGGATCAAGTTATCAATTTTGTGCATTTTTTTCCACTTTTGCCATCAAATTCATTAGAAAATTTTTGGTATATATTTTTTACTCTGTTTTCAATTACATATATATACCAGGTAAATAATTATATTACAATATTTTTTTTTCTCCGGAGACCTATGCTGCAAAAGACATAAATATGAAACATATGTTTAAATACCTTCTGGGGACTATATAGTTTTACGAAGTTATTGAAGTTAGTTGTTTTGTTAAGCTTTAAAGTTTGCATGCAACTCATCATCATTTTCGTATTCTTGTTTTTAATAAGAGGTTGCAATTGAATACAATTCTCTATGTTTTTACTTTTAGATTTTGACAATTTGCATCCCACGTGTTTCTTGTATATATACTTAGAAACACACATATTTAGACAACAATTATTATTTTGTTTGTGTTTATGCTAACACATCATGATAATAATCCCAGATAAGTTTTGAGTATGCAAATTTGGTTCCAAAAATTAATTTAAGAGGTAAACACATTTTAGTCATTTTAGTAGTTGAAAAAAAAAAAAAAAAGCAATTATCATATTTTCGTTTACATTTGACATCCACAATTTATTAATTTTTCTGTATAGTTTTTTAATTTATAGGCATTGAGATAGCTGGAAAAAATTTGCAGAATCTTAGTTGGAGGTATTTTGACATGGTAGAATTATTAAATATATTTTACAAAAATAACCATTTACTCATTTTTGCAAGAAATATCGTTTGAGTCATTTTTGAGACACTACTATTTAAATATACGTATTTCTCTTGTTGGCCTTATTACTTAAAAGGGCGATTTTTTATTTTCAAATTTAACGTATGATATTTAAATTGACGAGTTATATCTTAATTTGGTCAAGTAACAACTCGATTTGGTCAAGTAACAACTCGATTGAATTATATTTGATATATATTTCAATTTTGTAGTTATTTTATTTTAATTTTTAGAGAGTTACTAAGTTACTAGTCTATTAAAAACAACTTAATTGTTTTTTCTTTAGATAATCTCATTCCATAATTTGAATAGCTCTATTTTCCTCTTTCTTTTTTCTTTGATCTTGAGTTGGGTTGAAAGCAAGTATCAAAAGGTCTGTAAAATCCTAGTAGTTTGAAGCTACTCTTTTACAAAATTAGTTGTTGTATCTTGCTGTGATAATCGTCGTAGTATGTTCGTAACCTATGCAGAATAAATAACTATTTTCCAGACAACGCTTATTGGAGCGTGCCTCAACTACCTATTGATTAATACAACAACATATACATGTCATGGCACATGAATAGTAGCACATTTAGATAGAAGAGAGAAAGACATTCATTAAAGCTAATTTCACACATTTTTTTTTGTGGAAAAAAAAAAGAGTTTTTTCGGATTTTTTAAAATTTATGACTTTTTTGTGTCACAAATTCATGACTGCAAATAACAATCATCAAATGTACGAAAATGAAAAAAGCGTGATTTTGGCGGGAAAAAATGGAACGTATACCTTTTGAATATTGTTATTATTGTTGACATTGATGTATTGAATTGAGTTCTGAAATAAATGTTGTTTTTTTTATCGGGTATTGGACAGATCCATTGAATGAATAAATGACAAAACAAGTTTTTTTTTTTTTTTTTTGTTTAGATAGTGGTAACACTTTTTGTAGCAACACTTAGTTGTATTTAGTATCTTTGTAAATAACTTAACTAAAGTTTGGTTACTAGTTTCCTTGTATTAACATTACCAAATTTTATTGTTATATATATGAAATTTCATATTTATGTTTGTACAGTATAGTGTCAAAATTGGTTGAAATATATCTAATTACAGGTATGAAACAAATAATTATCTATCATCATAAGCATTTCTTTGACATTTTACAAATGTCATGAAATGTATATTTATGACATAGAAATCTTGTCATCGATTGAACTTCAATAACTATAAATAAATGTTGATATAAAGGTTTAGTTAACAAAAAAAAAAAATCAACTTTTTGGTCATTTATTGACAATGAAAAATTGTCTTATAAAATGTTGTTATGACATATAATAAATGTCTATAAATGTTTATTGTTGACTATATTATAAAGTCGTGAAATAACCAATAATGACAGATTTTTCATGTGTCATCTATACACTTTCCTTGATGGTGAATTCAAAGACTAGAAAAAGAGTCAAGAAATGTGTTAATAACAATTTGAGTCATGAAAGCTCATTTTTGTTGTAGTGTGATATTTTCACAAGATCTTAAGGTTTTATAACTTTGTAGTTATTTCAATTGAGAGTCGATGATTTCCTCTAGCTTATTTCTTTGAGTGTGAAAAGTATTGTTCATTACCTATATGTTTGTTAGTTTACACTGTAATTATTTGTATCCAATCAAAGGTGTAATCAATATGTTAATGTAATTCAATTATTTACATCAATTTCCCAACATGACTTGCTAAACTCATTCTCTATAATTGGCTCTTTACGAATTCATCGTCCTTTTATGAAAAAATTAATATTGTGAAATGGTTAAAATTTGAGAATAATTTTTAAAGATGTTGTAGGTACACTTGTGTCTTTAATTTTCTCTTTTATAAAATATGAGCTTATTTCATCTTAGACTTTTTTTTTTAATATATCTCTACGAAAAAAGTAAAAGAAAAAAAAAAGTAACTTCCAAATATTTGTTATAAATAAATTTTGATGATTGATTTAAAAATGCTTTTAGAAAGATGTAAACTACAATTTTAAAAAAAATAGTCTTAATTTTTAACGACACATAAGTAAATATAAAATTTGGTTTCATGATCTCATATGTGGAGTGGTAGTGTACTTTAGTCAATGATGATGATTAGATTCAACTATTGGTTACTAGAAAGAGACATCAAACAACTTGCATTGACTTTTTTTCTTATTTCTTATTTCTTTAGCTTAGAAAATTCCAAACATAGGGATGAATATTCAAACCGACTAAATCATAAATCGAACAAAACTGAAATTTTAGTTTTAACTAAAGCATTGGTTTGATTCGATTTGGTTTAGTTTTGAAATTCAAAACCAAACCAAATCTTGTATATATACATATATAATAAAATTGAACCAAATCAAACCATTTATATTAGGTATAAAATTGAAAATCAAACCGAACCAAATTATATATATATATATATATATATATATACACATTATATATTATATATGAAAACGAAAACCAAACTAAATCAAAAAGAATGTTTGCAGTTAAATTTGATATGTATCCAAAATTGAATAGAACTGTGAACACTACTAAAAATATAGATGTGTAATGAATTAAGCTATACTTAAATTGACAATTTATAGCCAATTTATAGGGTGGTTGTAATGATTATTGGTAATATATTTATTAATAAATTAAATGAATTTCCATTTATATATTTAAATATTAAGTCATTTTCCTTAATCAAATAATTGTTAGGCTAACTATATATTCTAGACATTTTTGCCATATTTTTAAAGTTTAAAACATGTTTGATGACATTTTGACTTTTTTATTTTTGGTTTTCGGTTAAGAAAAAACAATAAACAAAAACCATATTTGTTAAGCCTAGTTTGATCACTATTGCGTTTTTTTTTTCTTTTTTTTTTTTATTGAAATTAATAGGCTTTTAAACATACTTCCACCCAAATTTTAAAGCTAAAAACCATTGTAAATGAAATTGGAAAAAAAAAAAATATACATAATTTCAACTACCAAATACCAAATAGTTATCAACTCTTAAGTAACTTTTTATTTTTAAAAAATAAAAGTAACTTTTTATTTTTAAAAAATAAAAATTAAACTCTTGTTTGATAACTATTTAATTTTTTAAAAAATAAATTTATAATCAAACATTACTTTTATGTGTTTTATAATCTAAATTTAAAAAATGTTTTCAAAATTCAACCAAGTTTTGAAAACTAAGAAAAAATGTTTTTAGAAACTTGTTTTTATTTTTGGAATTTGACTAAGAATTCAAAGTTAACTAAAAACAAAGTCATTATCAAATGAAATCTAAACATATATCATGATTGTTATCTAGTTTTTGTTTTCTAAAACATTTAAGAGGTATTTGCAGAACTAAGTTGGTTATTATAGTCAATAGTTATTACAGTCTATGGGTTATAATAGTTTAAAAAATACCGCTAAAGTTTTTCAAAAATTGCATTAAAATTCTTAAATTTAAAAAAGTTTAAAAAATCTATTATCGCTAGAATATGGATAGAAATAGTTTATCTACACTGCATTTCAATTCCCTCTTTTATTTCCTCTCTCTCATAGACTTCAATCTATGGTTTAAAGCTACCATATTTAAATTTCTCTCTTTTCTTCAATACTCTCTTACTTCCTTCCTTTTATTTCTCGATCTTTAAAATTAACCCCTTCAATAAATGTATATAGTTTACAACAAGAAGAAAAGATAATATAATGGAACCACAAAAGGACCTTAGGACTTCATGTTTTAACAAGATTGTATGGTTATAGTTGAAGGTAGGTCAATACATTTGGATTTAATACACAAAAAGATAGAGATGTTAAAGATTTAGGTCATGATTTTAAGGACAACAATGGTGGGAAAAAAAAAAGTAAAAGAAATCATGTGTATTACCAAATTTGTAGTGATGAAATTTTGTTGAAAAAGATATTTTGATTTTGGAACTTTGTGGGATTTTACCCTTTAACTTGAAGCTTTGGGTCCTGTTTTTTATGATAGAAAAATTGTTATAAGAATTGAACAAATGAGAGAAAAATGAGAGTACATATATATACACACACATACACACACGAGAGGAATCTGTATGAACCGTTTCCAAATTGGTCTTTTCTCAACTAAAGTTAACTTCAAAGAAATTGATTGTTTAGGTGTGATAGCACCTAAAATGTGTAATCTTGCTCAACTTAACTCGAGATCATTATGCTATTTACTATGTTTAATTGATTATTTTATTGGTATCAAGCAATTTGAATTAAGTGTTAGGGAGAAAATGGAGCTAAAATGGATCAATTTGGAGACCTAGCAAAGCTACTAGGTCCAAGGACATGAAAAAGACCAAACCAGCCCTAAAGGATGGCACATCTCAAGCGTTGGAAGCCAAAACGGGGAGTTTGGGATGGATTTGTTGCGCCGTCAGGCAACTATAAATTGCGTCATTTGTAATTAGGTCATAACTTTTGAACCAGGTGACCGTTTTAGGCGAATGACCATTCATTTTCTTTATTTTTTTCGTCCTGATCTATCCATGTGCAGTATTACATTTTTGCATTTCTTTAGTTTTCCTTTTGTAATCAAGCCGAACAGTGATGTGTTTTGGCAATATCGCCCTGGCAGATTGCTAAGGTTTGTTTTCTAGCTTAGGAATAGGAAAAAGGTTTATAATCTAATTTCTTATTGAATATTTGTGGTTTTTGAATGTATTGTAACTTCTATGCTTTGAATCTATGAATGGTTTGACCATCATTCATCTTTTCATTGTTAGGTTAGAGATTCATAATTGGTACGTGACATATAACCTTGCATGAATCGTTGAGTAACACAAATCAAAGCATGCTTGTATGTATATTGGTTGACTGTTTAGAATAGTCCATTTGCAACATTGCATGCATGATTGTTTAATTCAATAATGAAATTGATTAGTAATTTAGGCTATCCAAGTGAAATTCCCTACGCTTAATGTGGATGTGAGAATTTTATGGATGCTACCGAACTCAATTAATCGAGCATCTAGTTTAATTAAATTTTTAATTAATGTCTTCAGGTGCTTATGAATGCAATTGTGGCAAGTAGGCTAAGCACATGCATGAATAAGAAATTATCTTTAGAAGTTTTATGATCAATTAAACAAGGGTGGATCCAAATTTCTAAGCTAGGCCTCTTTTATATTTCTTGCATGTTTACTTTGTTGCACTTTATTTTTCTGTGCTTTAATTCTCAAACCACCGCAACCCCTACCTCCAATTTATTGCTTTCGCTAGAAAACTTAATTGGTTTGAAATTATATTTGCGCTTCCCTAGAGATTAGCTCAGTCCTTGCTACTAATACTACCAAATGATAGAAGTTCTTGATTGATAATTATAAATATTAGTTTATCGTAAGAACTTGCGACAAATTTTTGCCTCAAAGGTATTTGATGGAGCGCAAATGCACATGCCAAATTATAGTATAGTAAACTAATTTGTGACCAAGTATCGTTCTTTATAGACCAGGTAATTAATTCTTTTAGCTTATATGAAAATTCTATGAACCTTATTTGGAAAATTAAAAGTGATGTTGTGGGGACTAAAATTAATGTAAGAACTGAAGGAATCGAATTCTCAACGGAAGCAAATAGTCGCCTTGTGTCATTAAACTTGTTTTAGAAAACCAAAATTACATAGAACAAAATACAAGATAAACAACAACTAATTAGCATGTTTTTTAAGAAGTAAGGGATAGAAGATTTCCCACCTTTTGAAGACCTTTGATGTGGGAATCTTTTCTTCTCCAAATTACGAACCAGTGACTTCTCTAACGAAAAACACAGCAAAACCTCTTGTCCTTTAGATCATCACAACAATGGAAATTTTGCTATTCTTCACGTAATAACCAACAAAGGAGTTGTGGGCTCTCTTTGTTTTTGGCAAGGGAGAATGTTTTGTGTGGAAGAAGAAAGTTGGAGAAGGAGAGAGAGTTAAATCACGGAACTTTTCTGCATATTGATCTCTCTGTAACTTCCCTCCTCTTTACGTAAAATGGTGTGAGAGAGGGAATAACTCCCCTTGAACGTGGGGAGTTATTAATAATATAATAATATTATTATTAAATATTTTAATTATATTATATTTTATCATATTTAATAACCATAATTAAATATGTTAATTAATTAATTAATTGAATATCTCATATCTAATTTCATATTTGAATCATATTCCAATAACTTTCTCTCACCTAACCTATAGGTTTAATATGAATCTCGTTCATATTAATTTTAACCTCTAGTTTTTGTATAAATCTCATTCATATAAATCTCATTTAAATATTTATATCTCTTATAATATAAAGTATAAATTTTGAATCTCATTCAAAATAAACTTTATATTATAATATATCTATATACATTATGCTAATTGTATCACATACAATTAATTCCCTTATTAATTTGAACATTTCAAATTAAACCAAAATGTTTGATTCTCATACTCATCCTTTATGAGCTGGCAATGGGACCTTATGGACCTATAGTTAGAAACTCCAATGATATGAGATTAATCAATTAAACTCTTTAATTAGATTAATCAATATTTATTAACTATAGGTCACTCCACTAAAGATTTACAGTTGCACTCTTCGCACTATAGATATATTTTTGTGTCCACGGAGTTTACTAATCAACAGTAAGTCAACCCTTCACAAATTACTCATAACTACAGCTGGATCAAATTGTTGTTTTACCCTTGTAGTTATATCTAGCTTCTTAAGTACCACTAATCCCTCTAATTAATAAACTGTTTATAGTCCAATTTTTGTGCCCATGGAGTTTACTAATCAACAGTAAGTCAACCATTCACAAATTACTCATAACTACAGTTGGATCAAATTATCGTTTTATCCTTGTAGTTATATCTAGCTTCTTAAGTACCACTGATCCCTTTAATTAATAAACTGTTTATAGTCCAACTATAAACTAACCCCTCTTGGGCCAATGAGAGGGTGAGGTCTCATTGTTCAAGACCCGGAATCAGCCCTTAAGAGAGTAATTTATCTACTTACCCTAAGCATGAGAATGAGTGAATTTCATCTTGTGAAGATATGTTCCCAACTCCTTAATCAGACAAATCCCCAAAATGATAAGCTTATTGAGTCAGTGAATTGGTCACTCTCACCCATACAGATCAAAAGATTGCCCTCATATATAGGAGTTCATAACTCACTCAGGATTCAGGTCGAGTTACCTATAGTCATCCTATGAAATGTTAATTTCTACAATTAACGGTGTTACAAAGATAAATTAAACATTTCGCGGTCTGGTATTATTATACACTCTTTGCATAGGATACTTCCACTCACATGTCTCTACATGAACGATTAGGATCAAATCGTTTGTAACACTTGTAGATCAAATTGTTTGTAACACTTTACAACTTTTTGTAACAATTACAAATTGGGTCGTATTCGTAGTGTCATCAAAATAAGGCACCCGACCTTATCCCTATACTATAGACCTTTTTGGTTATTACTTAAACAAACCTTGTATGTCAACCACATACATGTTTAAGTTTATAGAAAATAATCATGGACTCTTAGTTTATTGGATTTGAGTTAATGTATAATATAGATAAAATAGTTTCTTATTTTATTCAATAAATAAAATGTATTTACAATTTACAAAACTACAAGACCCAAGAGATTTAGGACATACTAATCCCAGCAAGAACAACAAGGAAATTAATTAATTGAGAATTTTAGGGTATCAACTTAATTGACCAAGGAAAGTTAAAACATGTACACTTCGCATGATCCAATCACTAATGATTGCATAAATTTAGAAGCCTAATTCTGTATTTCTTCTCTCGAGCTCAACCCTTTCTTATATCAAGATGTTAATTCAAATTTCTTTATAATTAAGCACCTAGGCATGTCACTATGATCCTTCAATAGCAATTTCTAATATTTTCCTATCGCTCTGCGCATGATAAAAAATAATACCCACTCTGTGGGGCAAGAAGGCACAAACAACTAGTTGATTACAAGCATTAAAATGCAATTGTCAAAATGGATCCAATGAAATGTCTCGGTGAAATAACATCCAATCGACCTTTGGTAATACCCTAGAAAACTTAAGTTAAGTAAGATATGATTTTAATACACATAATCGGTAAACAATAAAGATAAATCCAAAGAACATTCAAGACAAAGAGGAAATAAGGAAAGTCATCCATTAACCCACTTTGTTTTTGGCATTGAACCACTTCTCGAGCTTTTGATCACTCTTCAATCATCCGCCAACTTCAAAATCCTTAGAACTCCATTTTCCCATCCTTTTTGAGCCTCACACCTCCCCAAATCGATCACCCCTTTCAATCTAATTGGATGATTGCTTAATATCCAACTCATCGATAGTATCACAATGCTAGAAGTAGCGTCACGATGCTATTCTGCATTCTTCTTAGGTGCTTTGCATCGTTGCATTAAAAAGTGTAAAGTGAAGGGATCGGATGCTTCAATCTCGCAGTGAAAGCGATGAAATTGTGCACTTTGATTCCTTATTAGAATTAAGAATCATATAAAAACAATAAATTAATTAAGCATAAGAGAAATATACCTTTGTAAACACGACGTTGTAGCAAGGTCTCCTTGATTAGAAACATACCTTTGTAGACATGACGTTGTAGCAAGGTGTTGTAGCAAGGTCTCCTTGACTACCAGATCATTCATGCTATGATTCTGGTAAAAGGAATTAGGGAGGGAGAGTTTCTAGAGAACCATTCTCCAAGTTTTTGGGAATGATTGTGTAGGCGCGTCCATGAGACTTTTAAGGCCCTTTATATAGGACCTAATTAGGTTGAACCTAATCTAATTAGGATGAACCTATTTAATTATAACTATCTTATTTTAATATACACATTAAAATTATAATTATAATATCCATTTTAATATCTCATATTAAAATGATTAATTATTTGAATCATATTCAGATTTATTAATTCTTCCATTATGTATCTTTAATTTGGATCTCATTCAAATTAAATAATTTATTATTTGAATAATATTCAAATAAATTAATTCTCTCATTATATAGTTTTTAAATTCTAATTTGAAACTTATTCAAATTAACTTTATAATAATGTATTTTAGTACATCAAAAATAATATTAATGGTATCTAATACAATGAATATATTCTCCTTCATAAATTTGAACATTTCAAAACTTTCTTTTAATACCTTTGATTCTTGTTGGTTCGTGATAAGCTAGCAATTGGAGCTACATGTTGTAAGCTCCAATGATCTAAGATTTATTAATTAACCTCAATTCATTAACTACCAGTAGACCATTATATACCTATAATTGCATTTTTTGCACTTGATACTCAAGTTGTGTCTATGGATATAACCATTACAAACAAGTTGATCCTTACAAATTTTTCGTTAATACAATTGGGTCAAAAGTTCGTTTTACCCCTGTAATTAGCTCTATCTTCTTAAGTATCATTGATTCTCTAATAAACAATTTGTTTATATAGCTCAATCTTCTTAAGTATCATTGATCCTCTAATAAACAATTTGTTTATGGTCCAACTATAAACTAAGTCTCTCTCGGGCCAGTGAAAGGGATGGGGCCCCTTGTTCAAGTCCTAGAGTTAACATTTAAGGGAACTACTCATCTATTTACCCTATATGGGAAAAGTGAATTTCAACTTGTGAAATTATGTTTCTAGTTCCCTATTCAGTCTCTAAAATGGTAGGCTTATTGAGTCGGCGATTAGGACTACTCTCACCCATGCAAATCAAAGGACGAGTCTCATAGACAGTTCATAACTCACTCAAAATTAAGATAAAGTCACATATAATCATCCTGTGAAATATTAATCTCTTTAATTAATGGATTTACAAAGAGAGAGTAAATATTTCGCAGTCCAGTCTTATATAAACTCTTTGTATATGATACTCTTACTCAAATATCTCCACATGAACGATTTGGATCAAATCATTTATAATAATTACAAAGTGGGTCGTATTTATAGTATAACTTGGATCAGGATAAAACACCCAACGTTATCCATTTACTATAAACCCTTTAAGTTATTACTTGAACGTGATCCACCTATATGTCAACCACATATTGTTAAAGATTTCATATAATAACCTTTGATTCTTACCATATTTGATTATGTTATGCAAGAATAAAACCACAAAATAAAATAACACCTTATTTTTATTAAATATCAAGAAATAGTTTATTTACAAAACTTCGAATTTTAGGGCATAAATCCGAATGCTTGCTCTCAGATCCTGAGCATCGGGCAATGTCATTTAATAGCATCACAATGCTTCCTTTATGGCTTTTTGACCCCCTGATCTTCATCTTTTAACCCATCTTTTCTCCATCTAACTTCCAATTCTTCAAATTCCATTCAAGTTCTTGGTTTTTACAAACACAACAAATAAAAACATCAAAGCATGGATTGAATGTATAAACATTACTTATTGATAGTACAATATTAAAAGGTTTATATATTAATTATCTATATAAAGAAGTAAGACTGAATTATAGAAGATACCCTTGAACTTTATGCTTTGTTTTAAAAATACCCTTAAAACTTTTAAAAGCTTCACCCTAAACCTTTTAAAAAAATTTAAAAATATCCTTACTATTAGTTTTTAACATAATTTGTTAGTTTTTTTTTTTTTTTTTTTTTTAAAAATTTGTTTAAAAATACTTTTGAGCTTTCAAAGTTTCATCCTTAAACTTAATACAAACTACAAAAATACCCTTACTGGTATATATGGATGAAAACTGTTAGCACCTTGTTTAAAAAATACCGATAAACTTTCAAAAGTTTTATTAATATTCTTAACCTTTGAGAAAAAAGTTAAAAAAATGCCCTTGGTATTATTATATAGATAGAAACCCTTTATCTACACTCCTTTTCACCTCCATCTACTATCTCCTTCCTTTCCTCTACTTTAATCTATGACCTAATGCTTCTTTGTTTTCAGTCTCTTCTTTATTATCCTATCGCACTCCCGTTCTTCCATTTCTCAATTTCTAAAACTACTCCTTCAATCGATATAAACTATAGCAAAAAGAACGGAGAATAATGGATCGTTAAGGGATCTAAAGATGTAAATATTTTAACAATGTTGTACGTTAGTAGTTGAATGTAAAATATGCTTAGATTTAATAATAAAAAAAAAAAAAGACGCGTTAAGAATCCGGGTCATAATTTTGAGGACATTAATTAGACGGAAAGAAAAGAAAATATGTGCATTGCCAAATTTATAAAGTATTGATATGAAAAGATATGATGATATGTATTTAAGTTGTTTTCAGGTTGGTATTTACTAACTCAAGATAAACTTTTTAAAAATGATTGTTTAGGTATCCAGATTTCTTATATTCATGTTTGGGAATGCGAAATGAGAGAATTTCTCTTCATAGATTTAAAGTTATGACATTTAAGAAGAAAGGAAAAAAAAATAGAAGAAATTGGTGAAAGTTAAAAGACTGAGAAATGAAAGAAAGAGGGTTAAGGGGAGTATTGGAGAAGTAAGAGAAAGAAATGGAAGAAGAAAGTGATGTGTGCATAGATAAACTGTTCTGTCCATATTACTAACAGAAGAACATCTTTAAACCTTTTTTTTTTTTTTTTTCTTTCTTTCTTTTGTCTTAATTAAGAGTGCTAATACAACTTTTGAAATTTCACCATTATTTTCTAAACGAGTTGCTAATGATTTCTGTTCGTAGTAATTTAATGGTAAGGGTAATTACTTTTTTATCTATTTTTTATTTTTTAAAGTTTAAAATTATAAATGAAACTTTTAAAACTTGAGGGGTATTTTTGAAAAAAAATCTAACGGTTTCTATTAAAAAACTAAAGAGTATTTTTTTAATTTTTTTTAAACTTCAAGGGTATTGATGGTGAAACTTATGAAAGTAATTAAGGGATATTTTTGAAACAAAGTATAAAATTCATGGGTATTTTCTATAATTTAGTCAATAAGTAACAACATTCACTTACATATATGTTTTCTTTTCCTCACCACATATTTTGAATTTTTTTTTTTTGGACAATCTACCTCTCAAGTGTTTATTTAAAAACCCGGCAGCTAAGCAGTCAAACTAGAAAGTCAACTAAGCTTCTTGGCTGTCATCACAACTGCCAAAGCCAGCTTTTCTATTTGTCGGTTTTTTTTTTCAAAACAGCGGTTGTACGTTCTTAATAAAAATTTAAATTAACCAATGATTTAACACACTCATCAAGTCAAAATAAGAAAGTTCAATGGGTATAGCCTCGAAATCAACTATTCGATTCTTCCATCCCACATATTATAAAAGAAACACACTCATTAATGATTGTTTTCAAATATAGCAAAATGAGCCAAACTATTTACTATAAAAAATTTTCATTGTCTATTAGCGATAGACAGCAATAGACGTCTATCACTCAAGGAATCAAAGTCTATTGCGGTCTATCGCTAATAGACAGTAAATTTTCTCTATATTGTAATTTAATGTTTTTCCTGTTTCTAATAATTTCCCCTCATTAATACTATTTTAGATAGTAATTTTGTTGTACCAACATACTTTAAATTATTAGTTTCTTGAGATAGCTTATGCACAAATTTAAAGAAAAACAATTTTGTTTAGAATTAATTTTTTTATTAAGTTATTTCAAATGTAACTCTAAATTTTTTACCCATCATAACTTTTTGATTAAATTATAAATTTAGTCTTTATAGTTTGAAAAGTTGAATTTAGTCTTTATAGTCGGAAAGGTTAATGAAAATTTTATAACTATAGAGATTATTTATAAGATTTTATCAAATCGTAAAGACTAAACTCTAACTTTTCTCTTTGATAAGTGGAGAAATTAAACCTCCGACTTCGAAATCGATAAAACAAATATTTTGCTAATTAAGCTGGACTTGTTTTTGGCTAGTTTTATTTAATTACACACAATAATAATTAATAGAGGTGAAGGAAGGGGAAAGGTAGGATAATTTTTATGAAAATTCAAGCTTTCCCAAGACGGCTCTTTCCCAAAGCTTATTCAAATATTTGAAAACTTTTCGTCAAAAACTCAAATCTCATACTCAAAAAACACCCTCCAATTGCTCTTGGACGCGTGTGATCGAGACAGCCTCCTTTTGTGTTATACCAACAGCGTTTAGTTTTTTCCTCCCACTGTTCGAAAATCCTTGAAGTTCCGAGCCAGACCCCGCTTCTTCAAGCTCTCTCTTTCTCTCTCTCCATTACAGACAGATTCCTTTGCTCTCTCACTTCAATTTGTGGGTCAACTCGGTCTGATCCGGTTCGCTCACTCTTCTGCTCTCAAGATTACTTGTTTACTCACTTGGGTTCTTCCCCACTTTTTCAACTTTTGCTTCTTTTTCGAATTCCCTCGACGACTTCGCTTTCTGGGATTTCTAGCTTGCTTCCGTATCTGGGTTCTCATTCTTTCGGGCGTTTGTTATCGGAGTTGTGGTGTTCGAGCTTTTTGTGGCAAGTGTTTCGGGAGCCCCACTTTGATTTTGGGAATTGGGGTCTCTTCTTTTTCGGTTCGCATTTTTGGGGTTTTTAATTAGCTTGGTTTTTGTCGTTTTGGTTACTGGGGGTTTGTAGTTGTCGGGGTTTATGTCTGGAATTAGGGTGGAATTGCCTAATTTGTGTGTTAAGGGGTGGAAATTTGGAATTTTTTTGGTGGGTCGGAATTAGGGTTTCTGTTGTGAATTATACAAATTTGGTTGCTTTTGATTCGTACGGATTGTTTATGGTGTTCTTGGTGCTGGAGAAGATGGTTTTGGGGTCCAACTGTGTATGAGACCCCTTGTTGGCTTAGAATTTGGGTCATTCTGTTGCTGGGTTCTCTGGAGATTTTAATGGGATTTTGCGACTTCAGGAAGGTTTGGGAAACAGTTTCTGTATTAACGTTAAGGTTTCATAGGTGAAGTGGAAGATGTTCTATTCTCAATTCATATTGGCCAAGAAAGGGCCACTTGGAACAATATGGATAGCGGCACATTTGGAGAGGAAGCTGCGGAAAAATCAAGTGGCGGACACTGATATCGGGGTTTCAGTTGGTTAGTTGCTTTTTATTATTATTATTTTTTTCACTCTATGTTCTTGATTCTTTCATTTTCCCCTTTCCTTCTTAGACAAATGAAAGCTAGAACATCTAATAAAGATATGAAAATTTTGCAAAATCGGCCTACCTCTTTTTTCCTACTTGAAACGAGCCTGGTGTAGTGTAGATAAACTTGACCAATCTCAAATGGCATAGCTGTTGACTGAAAGTATGATTCGTGGGTCACTCTCCTTCCCCCTTTTAGTAGTATTCAGTGGTGCAATTTCTCACTAGTGAAGCCAAATAATCCTTTTCTTTTGTGGGATGAATTTAGTAGTTTTAGGGTACAATAGTTTCTTGTACGGCTGTACCTCTCTTACAAGTTGGAAGGGTAGATTGTTTTCCCATGCATTGGAGGATTTTTTGACATAGTCTTGTTACGACTTAAGAGCTGATCGGAATTTTTGTGTCAGAATGTTTTTGGGCGTTATGCTCTTTCTATCTATATGGGCGTTAATATTCTTTTAAATAGATGTTGTAACAGACAGCAGTGTCTTTCTGTCTGAGTGAAATTATTGTTGGTTAATTGAAAAAAATTCTTACTTTTGCTTGTGCGGTACTTCTTTTAATGAGAGATTACAGTGTGGTGGTTTTAATCTGGCCTAAAATGTTTGTCATGGTAATTATTTGCATGTGTCTGTGAACTGATTGTGTTCTGGATCTCTGTACTGGGGTAGGATGGTTATTATTATTTTACAAGGAATAGCTTTTTGTTGATAAATGAGAAGGAAGAAATAATGTATTGTTGTAGGATGATTAGAGTTGAATATTAATAAGAATACAAGTTTGATCTAGGAAAAGATTTGAGACTCAGCTCTACAGGGTTATCTCCCTCTAATTTTTATAAGCTTTACGGGAGTACTGATAACACTATTTTGTGACTGGTTGTTTCATTTTTCTAATGAAAGCTTAGTTTTCTGACCCAAAAAAAAAAAAAAAAAAAACCAATATTTAGTGCCAGAGACTTAATATTTTGTGATATTATGGTTCCAAAGATTTCTTGTGCAATGTTCTCTTTTCCAATTTTTGGGGATATATTTCTACCATTGGAGGTTTGACTAAGTTTACCTGTAAATGATAATATAAAATGTCATACGGTGCATTTTTCGATTTATTGTTTGTGTTTCCCTGGTAGGAACTTAGGAAGTTACTTATTAATTCAAATTTTTGGAACAGATTCGATTCTTTTCCCTGATGTGCCAATTGCACTGCGATTGTCCAGCCATCTTCTCCTTGGGGTGGTGAGGATATATTCTAGAAAGGTGAATTACCTATTTGACGATTGTAGTGAAGCTCTTCTTAAGATAAAGCAAGCATTTCGTTCTACTGCTGTTGATTTACCCCCTGAAGAATCCACTGCTCCATATCATTCAATCACTTTGCCCGAGACTTTTGATCTTGATGATTTTGAGCTTCCAGACAATGAAATTTATCAGGGGTTAGTTCAAGAATTTTCAGTCATATTTATAATAAACCAGCAGCAATAGCAACTAAGTTATATTGTAGCATTTTCCCCTCAGTGAATGACCTCTAATTTTGCTGCAGTAATTATGTTGATCATCATGTTAGTTCTCGAGAGCAAATTACCCTTCAAGATACCATGGAGGGTGTAGTCTACACCACTTCTCAATTTGGCTTGGATGGTTAGTATTCTTTTTCTCCATGTTTGATGGGATGGTATTTTAGTAAATTACTTGAGTGTTGATTGACAAGTTTTAATCTTCTTGGCTATGCAGAGCGATTTGGTGATGGTGATGCTTCACAAATTGGTTTAGATCTTGATGAGGTAACACAATAATATGGTAAATTATTTGAGGAGCCTGCCACAATGTGTCTGCGAATTTTGCACCATTGGGTGTAATATAGTTGTGGACATCCAGTTCTGTTCATCGTATTTTCTCTTTTTGGAAGTCCAGGACTAAAGTATTTTGTTTTTGTGATTATCCTTTAGTTTTGATTTTTAAATTGGAGCTTCTTTTTGTTGAATTTGTTTTTTTTACTACTGCTTTTGGTCTTCATTTATCTTAATAAAAGTTCATTTGATATTTAGGGAAAGAATTAGAGAAAATTGGACCAAATCCTTAGTATAGCGTATTTGTTGGTTTTTAGTTTTTCCTTCATTTCTTTCTCTTTTTCCTGTGTTTCTTGTTTAATGTATTCCTCCCTCCTGTTTGTAATTTTGTCTTCCCCTTTCCCACCTACTGGTGACAAGCAGGAACTCTTTGTGGAGAAGATCACTGTTAAGGACCATGATGAGATTTCAGAGTAAGCATTTTTATATCTATATGGTATTTTAAGTTTGTCTGCTCTATGTAATCTTGGTATTCATAGAAATGGAATTGTGTATGAAATGATAGCCTTCCTCTCCCTGAATAAGAATCCTTAATAGAAAAGCAGAATTTCTGATTGACTGAATTTCTCACTGTAAAAAGTGTTGTTGGATTTTTTTTTTTAATAATAAAAATATCATTATTATTTTTTATTAGAGTGGATTTAGTTTTTAAGGATGATCAGATTAAATTGAAATGCTTATGCGAAGTATGAAAAAATAGGCATTTACCTTGTAACTAATCAAGTATGTAAGTATATCTATAGGGATCTGGCTGTATGAATTGCTAGGATAATTTCCCCATAGCATCCGAGATTGTCATCTGCTGGAATTAGTTTTCCTTTAGCACATGCTATAGCTATATATTATTTCTTAAAACTATTTCATCTATAGATATCTGATTGCTTTGGGAGTCTTATGATTGAAGGCTCTATATTTTTTTTAAGGTATCTACAGTCTGCCAGTTGACCCATGAACTCACATGTTTTATTCTTTGTGTGTGTGTGTGTGTGGTTGCAGTAATGATCCTCCGACACCTTATCAATCAACAGTTTTGAAAGACAAGGATGAAAATTTAGAAACCTTTGAAACAGTGCAGGTACACGTCGATGCGGTTCAGGTTAATACAGACTTATTATGATTTTAGCTTTATATTTTTTTCTTTTATATTCTGTATTAATTGTTTGTTCAGTCTAGATTATAAACGATAGAATCTATTTATACATATTGTCAATAAGAGTTGGCCATAAATTGTTAGTTTGTTTGTATGTTACGCAGGATCCATCATCTACTACAAGACAAGTGGACGAATGCAACTTGTCAAGCGTACAGGATTGTGATGTTCCTATGAAAATGGAAGATCATGGTACAAACCTGGAAGCTGTGGGAATTGATAATAATGAGTCCAGGAAATCGGATATTTATGGTGGTACTGCTGATGTCTTAGATTGGTCTTCCCATAATGATTTGGATCATGAGACTACAAGAAGCATGCATCCTGAAGAGAATGGCCATCTTTCTGGTGATCCAGAAAACAAAGATGGAAAACTTGAACAGTTTTCTTTGCCAACTGATGAGACAATGGAAAAGATCAAAGGAGGTAATTACTTTTTAACTTTTTCTCACTCATATTGTTTTCTAGAATCCTGAGAATCATCCTTTGTTGTTTCTATCGTAAAGATAAATCCTCTGCTGTAAAATGCTCATATGGATTACAGATGCATTGGGTGGCCCAAGCACAGGAGAAGAAATGAACAATGGAGTTGTAATAAACAATGAGCCTGAAATGACCTTTCTTGATCACGTTGATGCAGAATATGACTGCAGCAGATCTACATTAGATGCAACTGCGATGTCTCCTAGTCGGTCCGGTGTCACACCTGATTTGGAGGATTTGGGCCATAAAGCTCCTTCAGATGGCACGCATGCATTAGCATCAGAAGGTGGTTTCATTGGTGATCAACTTTCCTTAAAACCCATGGACAACTTGGTTGAAGTGCTCTCTCCTGGAAAAGTTGCTCCAGATACAACGTACCAAGAGGAATCTCCTGGAAGGCCTGAGGTTATTGATGCTGAATCTAAGGAATTTCAGGAGCCAAAGGACACTGAAACTCAGAGTTCTTTCAATGGTGAGGAAATTACATCCATGGAGAAGTCTGTGCTTCAGCCATGCAATTCCCATGGAATTAAACCTGATAGATCATCTCTTGAAGGTAATTGATAGGTGGTTTTGGTATACTGCTATGCTTATTCAAAATGCCCAGAATATAGGATGCACCTCATTCTTCTGGAGCTCCTATGATATACATTGTAAGTTTGAAAATTAGTTAGTTCATCCTTTGTGATTATAGGTGAAAGCTACCGGGGAACTGATGCTGTGACGCAAAATTTGGAAACAAGTGAGAAAGCTGTTACAGAAGTTTCTGTAGACGGACAAGCTGGTTGCAGGGATTATGACAAACCTTTGGATTGTGCATTGTCTAATGATATTTGCACAGAGATTTCTAATAGGTCTCCCACTTCGGACTTCCCTGCACCTGAGAAGTTGCTTTCTGTTCCAGAGGGCCTTACTGAAACACATGTTGAGGACATACCATTGGATTCTTCATTGGATAAAGGAAACTTGGTCGAGGATGATGGAGGTGTTTCTGGAACTAATCTTATATTGGGAAAGAAGCGAAGCTTTACTGAAAGTACTTTAACAGCCCAGAGTTTGAACTCAGCTGAGTCAGTTGGGGTGCATCGATCTAAGAGGGTTATAGAATCCATTCCTGATGATGATGATTTGTTATCATCTATTTTAGGTATTATTACATTCCTGTTGACATCTCTGAGAAAGTATGCTGTTATTTCTGACTTTTTAATTGGTAGACTGGGTGTAACTGAGTAGATTTTTATGTTGATTTAGTTGGAAGAAGATCTTCGGTTTTGAAAATGAAACCGTCACCTCCTGTGCATGAAACAATATCCTTGAAACGCCCACGATCTGCACTCCGAGTTGGCACCTCAAAGAAGAAGGTGCTTATGGATGATATGATGGTTTTGCATGGAGAGTATGTATCATATGCATTCATTCGTTTATGTATACTTGATATGATATTTAAGTTGTACTTTATTTCACAAGTTTTCTCTATATTTCTTAAATTTCTTATGTTCAACTATAGAATAAAATTTTTGTTAATTTATTATGGATTTGAAACAATCTCATTGATTTGTAATTCCTTGTTTGTTAGTTCCATTGACTTTTAATTTATGGTTTTCTTTAAAAAAAGGATCAAAAAGTTCAAAAGTATTAAGTCACAAAGTATGAGATTTAATTACTTTTGTAATTTGGAATATGCTTTTAATCATTCAAAACCAATTTTGATGTTATGAAAATTGTATTTTAAAGTGTAAAATTAAATATTAAATTAATTTTGAGTGATTATAGATGTGTTTTGGAATGATTTTTAAACATGACAAAAGTGATTTTAAAATCACTTTCAAACATATAGATGAAAAGTCTGTTTCTTGTACATATTTTAAGTGAGCCTTCACTGTAGTAAATTGATCTTCTTTCCTGCTGAGTGTTGAAACACTAACAGTGTGCGTACTCTTATTGTTCAGCACAATACGTCAACAACTTATGAGCACTGAAGACATACGTCGTGTTCGGAAAAAGGCACCTTGCACTCGTCCTGAAATTTCAATGATACAGAGACAATTCTTAGAAGATGAAATTTTCAGTGAATCAATATATTCAGGTATTTTGTTGTTATGCTAGAAAATATGGATTTCCATAATTCCATCACCTTTAGCAGTATTGTCTAATCAAGATTAATTGTGTTGATAATATTGTCTGTACTTGTTGTGAATGAATGAAAAAATTATGTTTTCTGCATGCTTAAATCTCATTTGGCACTAAATCTAGACACTCGATGAACGAGTTAATAGTAGAAATCTCTTTTCAAGGATTTGACTGAAGATGACCAGATGGACCTTCTGATTCTTTTGTTATCTGAAATTGTCCATCAACCACCTCCATTAAACCTGTAAATACATCAAGCTTTTCCTCTAGTAAAATTCTCCCTGCCAAAATTTTCCTTGACTTGCTTTTCTAATCTGGTGCATAAAAAGTTTACATTATCTTTTCGAAATTGTATTGCTAAAGTTCAATCGACGAGTTGAGAGTCCGGAAAAACTGAGTTCTTCCAGTTCCAACCTTAATACTGGTCACGTATAACTCCTCTCCAAGGGTTTGATGTGTTCTACAATGGACTGCTATACTAATTTCCCCCCATTTTCTGTTTTGTGAACCACCTGAACTTGCGAACCCCAAAATACTTGTTACTACCGTATGCCATCCACTCGATTCATTTGAAAATCTCCAACATCATTTTACTGAAGAAGCTCCAATTTTTCCTTAAATTGTGAAGGCCAAAACCCCCACGCCCTCATGGAGGATTGGGAATCAATTCTATACATCTAGATGTTTCAATTTCCCTCCCTATGCCACTCCCAAAAGAAATCTCTCATTTTTTTTTTTTCTCAGTCAGCAAATAATTCTTCTTCGTCTTCTTTTTAATTTTCTTAATTTTAAAAGTTCAGATTCTTTTAAAAATAATTTTTATAATATTTTATTTAAAAGGAAATCAAGCTTTCACTAAGAAGGAAATTTTGTTGATGAAACTTTTGTCACAGATGAATGGATGGATTGGTTGTTACTAGCTTACATGAATAGGATCTGTTGGGTAGACTGTATAACTGGGTCCTTGAGTTCTGACGATAGTGGATTACTAGTATTTTAGTGTCTGGAGCTGCTCCATATTTTATTCCGTCGCTTGCATTCTTTAAATAGTATCTCCTTGCTAGCAAGTTAATTGAATAATTTTCTGAAGGCAAGTTTTTTTTTTTTTTTTTTTTTTTTT
>QLSR01000593.1:1388120-1436512 GCA_031780015.1 Citrullus colocynthis | reverse complement strand
TTTTTTTCTTCCCTTCGTATGCTTTAGGTATCTCCAAGGAACTGTCCTCATTGCATGCAGAAGCATTTGATCTTAGTGAAATCAGGGTTTATGAGAAGGGTACAGTCAGTGCTTCTACTGAGGCAGGAAACGATTTTGAGGCTGCTGTTAGGCCAAATACCACTGAAGAAAGTGCTACAGAAACAAACCCCGAGGCAGTGGTTGACAAAAATGATCTCGAATCTCAGCCTGCTAAGGCTGGTACTCAGAATGAAACTGAGTTAGCCCAAGAGTTAACATTAGAGTGTCCTGATCTTGATGTTCAAGAGCAGCAGCAAGTGACGTCAACTGAGAATGCTGGACTGGAACCCATTGGAGAGATGGAAAAAATAGATTCTGAAGTGGGAACTGTTGCTGATGCAGTCAATAGCTTTGACATTCCGGGGTTGGAGTTGCCATCCTTAGTCATTGGGGATAAATATGATGATCCAAATGCTTCTTTGCCGATGGATATTTCATGCTTTTCTCCAGAGAAAATTGTGGAATTGCAACCTGGTCCTGATGTTGAAGATACTCCTACAGTGGAAACAGAGAATATAGGTCTTGACACTGTTAATACTAATGATTGCTCTGAGATCAGAGATAATGTTGACGATGAAAAATCTGATCATAATGTTTCCTTTGTGACCTCACCTCGAGAAAATGGTGAATCCAATTATCTGACTCCTGAAAATGGTGACAAACCTGCTGAAAGCATCTTAGATGTTAAGTTGGGGGAAATTGATGTGGATGGAGCAAATACGGCGGACTTTGTTTGTGATGAAAAGGATGCAGCTTCTCTTTGTTTAATTGATGGAGCTCAAATAGATTCTCGTTTTTCATCGGGATTTGAAATGGATTTTAAAAGTACCTCCTTTAATGAAGTTGTAAATCCAGACTTTCCTGAAGAAGCTGATTTGCTTAATATTGTGGACACAGAAATGAATATCCTTGACCATCCTATGGCAGAAGACCGTGGTGTATGTTCAAAATTTTCCCTTCCTTTTCTTTCTCGTTTTGTTCTTTTTAAAACGTGAAAGTATCTTAAGAATTACAAGTTCCTTTGCCAGAAAATAAAACAAGGTGGTTATTATAATTTAGAATTCCTTGTGACGCTCTATGGATTAAAAAAAAAAAAAATTGTGACATTCCCGTTGGTCCCCTAACGTCTGTTTAGGAAAGAGAAAGTTGTTAGATGAATTCGTGGGTTCTTAATATTTTATTTTTTACATAGTTCCCAAAAATTGTACCATTTTTGTTCTACGGTACTTGTTTGCTTCTCTTGTGTCTAAAATTTTCTTTGTTGTCCAGGACTTCAAGGATGCTACAGTGGCTAATGATATAGGTTTGCTTTTCTTTTTGCTTTTTGTTTCTTTGACATTCTTGATTCTGTTAGTAGTATCCTTTGTAACACCTTAATTTCCCAGCCTTAGTTTTATATCCTTAATTTGACTAGAAGAACTCTTCTCTATCCCCATGGAATTTTACCCTCATCATTTTCCAATGCATTTTTAGAAATCATATGTAGTTTTGTTGCTGTTCTTCTTATTCTATATTTTCAACATCAGTAATCTTCATTTCGGTACTCAAATTTCCCAAGGAAATTAGATTCAGTGTTTTTGTTAACAAACAGCCATCTTTGAGGGGCAGAATTATTGGTTTACATACGAGCAACTCTTGTTATGTTTGCAGTTTGCTGATGATCTCTTTTTCCTCCAGAATTTTTGAATGTAGACGACGATGATGAAGAAGATGAGGACAACATGCAATTTGCAGCAGATCCTAGCTTTCTTGAAAACAGTGGATGGTCTTCCCGGACCAGGTACGTGTTTTATTGTTGGAATGACTCTTTAACTTGTGATGAAGAACCTTTCAATGCTCTTAAAAGGAGAGAAAAAAAAAAGGAAAAACATACGCTGGGAATGGATAATTAGCGAACAGTGTAATGTAACTTGTGAGCGTTGTAAAGAGTTCTAAACATCTGTTGCTTAGAAAGCACACTCAACCTGTCTACTTTTTCATCAGATAAGTTTTACAGTTATATATGAGCTCTAAGGGGGAATACATTATGGTGTTCTTTAGGTAGTTATCATGTACAGTTGATGGGTTACTTCTAACCAATAGGTCCATAACCATTTTTTGAGTTGCATTTTGGTTTCCTTCATTATTTTATCAAACATGTAGTTTGTGCTCCAGATATTTGATTTGCGTAGCAATTCCCTCATATCACACGTCTCTTTATTTCCAATTCATCCGAACTGATCATTGTTCCTTGTAACAGGGCTGTTGCCAGATATCTTCAAAATCTCTTTGATAGGGACTCGGTACATGGGAGAAAGGTCCTTCACATGGATAACTTACTCGTTAACAAAACTCGGAAGGAAGCATCGAGAATGTTTTTCGAGACACTGGTACCTCATTTTGAACCTCATAGATTTATATCTTGTTAGCACCAGGGAATGATCACAAACTATGGTCTTGGTTTCTCTTAGTATGATTGCCTAGTTGGCTTTTGAATACAACCGTAGCTAAAAAAGGCTTGAAAAGAAATTAGGGGGTGTTTGGGATCCCCTAATATAGACCATTATAACTCGCAAACTATAATAATCACTTACTGTAATAACCAAACTCAATGCCCCAAACACTCTCTTAGTGTTCATTCTTGAACATGTAACAAATGTAACCCACCTCTCAGTCTCACTTGTAAGATTAAAATGCATTCAAGCTTTCAGCTTTTTACTCTTAATTAATTACCATTTTAGTTCTGGCTGGTGCCTAGGATTTTAAGAGTTTCCATTTTGTTCGTATGGGTTGGTTAAATCTCCCAAATTATTCATGCCGTTCTGGGATGTTGGAAATTTTCTTTCGTGACACATTTTTTCATTGGACACTTGAGAGAGGTAGTAAACAGGTTTAGAAAATGTCTCACTGTCTAGTAATAAGCAAGAACATGTTTGGAGATCAAACTATAAAGTGATTGAGATGAAGGAGATGGGAGTTTTTGTTTTAGTTATTAACTTTTTAATTTTCCACATCTGTATTGAAAATAATTAACAAATTGCTGAATCACTATAGAAAACAAAAGGTAAAAAAACCGAGCTTTCATTGACACGAACGAACTTATTTACTTTTTGTGCTAATTGGAACAAATTGTTTTGCTGGTTCATTTATGTGTAAAATTAAATCACTCTCTCTGCAGGTTCTCAAGACAAAGGATTACCTCCATGTAGAACAGGAAAGACCCTTTGATAACATTAGTATAAAGCCAAGAATAAATCTCATGAAATCAAGTTTCTGATTTACTTTAGGAAAAGGCAGAGATACACAGCTTGGGGAAAAACCAAAAAACAAAAAACAAAAAGGCTCCAGTAGATGTTAGTTCAGCCGATGCTTCGCTCGGGATGTCGATAGCTATTTTCACATCAGAAACTCCCCTTCCCAACAAAATAATCTTTTGTATTTCTTTCTTCTTTTTGTTATTATTATTTATATATTGCTTTGTTTAAGCTAGACGTTTATGTAAGTGGTCAGTGAGTCTAACAGTGAGGTCGGGTTGGGTTGAGTCGAGTCAAGTGGGCACATTGTGTATTAATGTGTTTGTTGTACCCAACTTTTGTATTATGACAGATGAGTACTCTCATGTATATATTATCTGTAAAAATAGTCTCTTGCTATTGAAGATGCTGATTTATTTGTTAGAATCATCTATGGAGTCTGCTCAAATTTGGAAGCTTTCATACAAAAGTTTTAGACTGTATATATCAGAAATTTAGCAGTGAACTTGAGCAATCTACTTTTTGGAGTTTGTTTTGTATTTGGATTAGTTGGAGAGAGAATTCAGCCCTCCATCTTCTTTAGAGAGGAAACACAAAATTTTCAAACCCAAGTGTTGAACCTGCGAGGAGGTGGGCAATCCCAATTCACTGATCTTAGAACATCAAACGACTGACAAAACCTGTGAACTTCGAAATATTTGTTAATCGCAGTCACAAATATCAACAAAATCAAATTCCACAACCAAAAGGGGGATCACATAAGAACTAAGCGGAAAAGCAAATGGACTTTTTTAACCTTTCCAAAGTGAGTCTTTAGTTGCATAAATGATATTTATTCCCTAATTCTAAAATAATATAATCTGTAGCACAATGATAAAATAATTGCACAAATAGTACAAAAATTGGTAAAAGATTAAAAAGTCCAAGCCCAGTCATCATTTTGCACGCTTCTTCCTGGTTTTCTCAAATTGAAAGCTATCATTGATAGCCATTGATAGCTGCTATTAGTTGTTATCACTGATAGTTACTATCAGTGATAACTTTCAATTTGAGAAATGTGTTATTAGTTATAGCTTTCGATTTGAAAAATGTGCTATAATTTGTTATCAGTGATACCTTTCAATTTGGGAAATATCTAGTTTGATGTCAATGAGACATGAATATCACTGATATCTACGTAAGTTTTATCACCGATATCATTGATAATTAATATACCGATACACAATTATTACTAATATACGGATTTCACTAATATCTACCTAAGGTATACCATTGTTATCATTAATCATTGATATTAGTATTACCAATAAACAAATATCACTGATATCTACTTAAGTCATATCACTAATATCACTAATATCTACCTAAGTCATACCACTGATGTCTACCTAAGATATATCACTTAAATCAATAATATTTTGACATTAAGGCTATCAATGATATTACAGCTATTATTGATATAATATTTACCTAAGTTCTATTATTGATAATGGATATCATTGATATATACCTAAGTTATATCACTAATATCATCGATAATTGATATTACTGATACATGGATATCACTAACATCTGCCTAAATCTTATTACTAATATCATTGATGTCATTGATATCTACCTAAGTTAAATCACTAATATGAAGATATAACTAGTATCTACCTAAGTTATATTACTAATATCATCGATTTTAAACACGAGAATTGCCAAATTTATATTTTTACATTCAAATAGGACTTTAGTATATCAATGGCTATCATTGACAGATTTCTATTATTATGTCATAATAATATAAGTCTATTGCTGATATACTAATAGATTTTATAGGTTTTAGACTTTTAGTTTGAACTTTAGTATTTACTAATAAATGATTATACATTAGTTGATATAAGTCTATAAGGAATAGACTTTTATAGCTCATTGAAGTAGTCTGTCAATGATAGAAGCATATCACTGATAGACTATGACTTAGTCTATTAATGATATCATAGGCTATCAATGATAATAGTTTATTACTAATAGATTTTATACTTTTAAACTCCAACTAGAAAAATACGGGTCCATTTGATAATGTTCTCATTTCTCATTTTTTGAGAAACAAACTTTGTTTGATAAGCACTATTTTGTTTCTTATTTCTAAATTTAAAAATCAGTTCTAAAAAATGTGCAAAATCAATAATTTAAAAAAGTGGTTTCTTTCAAATCCGTTTTCATTTGGTATTTATATTTATCGTTTTATTTTAAATATAAAATTTGACAACCGCCTTGTTGGTGTTAAGACACTTATAAAAATGATGATGATTACGAACTCTCAAATGTTGGGTCTAAGACTCGAATTCGTCTATTTTTTTAAAAAATAAAAAAAATAATAATAATTACTTTTTAAGTAAAAAGATAGATAGAGGGAGATAAATTTGTGTTTTTTAAGTAAAAAATTTTTTATGAAGGAGAGAGATAAAATTGTGAGTGGGAGGTGGAGAGAGAGAAGGGGATAACAATAGGGTGAGAGAGGGAGAAGCTGGGAGAGAGAGGAGTGAGAGGGGGAGAAAAATTAGGAAGGAAGGGAGAAATTGGGAGAGAAAATGGAGGAGAGAGAAGAAGTTGGGAGAGAGGAGTGAAAGGGGGAGAGAAAATAGGAGTGAAGGGAAGAGAGAAGGCCAAATTCGAAATTTTAAAAAAATTTAAAAACTAACTAGTCAACCTTTGCTATATTTACAAATATTTTGAAGATGTGCTTTTTAGATTATTTCTTATATGTTATAATTTTTTTTTTTTTTTTGTCTCATTCTTTCTTTGCTTTGCTTTTCATTTAATATATAATTTTATTTTGAATTTAGTTAGTTAATTCATTCATTAACTAATATGTTTTTCTTAAAGAAAATTAACTAATTGATATTAATATAAGGATCCATGAAAATTCATAAAAGCAAAATCCATTTCCACCAACTCTTTAAAAGTGTTTATTTTTTATTTTTATTTCTATTTTTATAAATCAATGAGTTTATAAAAGTTTTTAAACTCATTTATCTATAGTGCAAATTGGCAAAAATTGAACTAAGGGTAAATGATTCTATTTATTTAAATTTAGAGTCAAATTTAATAATATTAAAAATTAGAGTCCAAATTCACGTAATATGATAAATTTACGAAAAAATATTATAAATAGAAAAAATATCAAACTATTTACAAATATACAAAATTCCATGTTCTATATGTGATAGACAATGATAGATCCAGATAGACATCTATCTGTGTCTATCTGGTAAAGTGATAGATGTCTATCTTGGTCTATCACAGATAAAAAATAAAATTTTGCTATGTTTGTAATTATTTTAAAAAAATTTCTAGTTTTGAAAACATCCCTAAATTTTAGGATGGTTATTATTATTATTATTATTATTATTTTGCTTGATCAATAATTTTTTTTCGACTTAATAATTGATTTTCTCCCCTTGGTGTTTATTCACATTGGCATGGGTTGGAACCAAGAACAAAAATATTATTATTGGTGTAAATATCGGTAATTCAGATTTACGGATATATTGATGGATAATCCGAAAAAAATCACGGATATCGCAAAAATTTATAAAAATATTGTGATTTTTTTTAGTGAAACTGTAGAACAAACTTATTTAAGTAATAAATCATAAGTTTAAGCATATAAATCAATAATTAGAAGCCAAATATGATTGGTAATGGAATAATAGACAATAGTGAAGACCAAAAAATTGATTATGAATTGAATATTTCATTAATAAAGTCTAGTTCATGCAAAATGAAGGTCGAAATACAAGTTTCAATAATAAAAAGATGATCTAGAAGGTACTAGCCCAACATTTGCATAATTTCTTTGGTAATGACAATATTGCTCCCAATAGTATGATCAAAGTTTCTAACATAATTGGAAGTATGTCTCAACATCAACCCTGATGATACCAATAGGAGGATATCTTGGATCAAACCATGTTCCATCTAGATGAGGATGCTCCAAAGAATACAGATAATATAGAGCCTTTGAATTTGAGTCTTCATCACTTTCACAAGGAAGTTGTGGTCCCTTTGATGTGTTACACTCATCAATATAACCATAGGAACCATAATCACTTAAATGATTATAGTTACTGTGAGAATAACCATAACTACTATTGCTATAGACATATTTCCCATGTCCATATTGACTATCCAAACTCATTCCCTCCATTCTTGAAACAAGTGAGTCTGCATTAATTTGAGCATTATCATGTGTGGATTTTCTACGAATGAAAGGTTTTCCTATTGCTCCAATTCCTAGTCCAACAGCTCTATGGTCATGGTTAGAGTCTTGTGTGGCACAGGTCAATTGAGAATTTCCAGTGAAGGGGCTTAGTTCTTCATATTGTTGACCTCCTCCAACATTTTCATGAATTTGACTACCTCCATCACCACCACCATCTCCCTCGTCACTACCATCATGATGATGATGATCATCATCACCATCATTTTGTTAACCTTGACTTTTTTTTTTTACCTCAATCTGATTGTTGCTTTTCAAAAGTAGTTTGTGTGGTAGTGTGTGAGACGCATGTGGCGCTCGAAAAAGTCACCATCCCTATTTGAAATACTACTTATTACCTCTTAACGTATGACACATCCAACATCAATACCTAAAATCATGTGCAACACTAGCAACATGTGGATCTGGATTACCTTGAGCAAGAGGTGTGCAAGCCTAACCCACATAAAGAGTGGATCATATTTTTCATCACTTGGCTTAGCCCCTACCTCAAGTAAATCTAGATAGTCAGTAGTTTCCTTGGCCTTTTCTGCTTCAGCTTGCATGCCCCTTATGTTTAACTTCATATTATAGGAGTAGAAAACTAATTTTTCTAATTTTTCATGTCTCAACCGATTCTGTTGTTTCATGTGTATTAATGCGAACGTGCTCCAATTTCTTTCACATGCTAAAGATGAAGTTGTTTGTGACAAAATTTTTATTGCTAAAGCTTGAACAGTGGGAGAGCTAGATCCATATATTGTCCACCATTCACCTAAAAAGTAAACATGTGGTAGAATGCCTTGAATCCTAAACCTTATTAGAATTGATATTTGATATATTTGATTATTTAAATATTTTCCTTCTCCACCTCTCTCTAACATGTGTTGAAATGTATTCTATAATCTTATAACATTCTCTCTCTGTGAACGTAACTAACACATTGTTAGTGAACTACATAAAATTTGTATGTCGATTTTCTCTATTTTTTACGTTCTTTTGTATTTTTTAATTGTCGATTTCGTAACAAACTGGTATTAGAGCCTAATCGATAATGTTTCGAAATTCCGCATTTGTTCGACAATTAAAGAATCATTAGTGTGAATGTAAAAATCGACAAATTCACTAGGAGGAACAATTTTAGTCAGTTGTTAATGAGATAATTAAGGCTTTGTCTCATTGAACTCTAGCCACCAAGCCCTTTTTCGTTCTCTGCCTCCGTCGATTGGTCGACGGAGGTAGACCCGTTGTCGGCACAAAGGTATAAGTCTATGCGATCGCCGCTGTTTAAAGGTTTGCTGCTGTTGTGGTTCATTCTTGAAACTTGTGGAACCTATGTTTCTACCATGGGTGTTCGTGGGCGTCATTTAGGGCTCCCAATCACTATTTGTGTTTGTTAGCTGTTTGTGGTTCGCAGTTGCCATTTGTGAATTATGTTATTAGTGCTTCATCTGTGGTTTCACACAAATATGAAAATCAAATATGCATAACATTTGTGTTTGCTGGCGTCATTCATGGTTCAACGTGTCAGATCTGTTGTGGAAGCCGCCATCCGTCATCCTTGTCCGACCTTTGTGTTGATGCCTTCGTGGTTCGTCTTCATTTCGTTTGTCGTTCAGTTTCTTTTGTTGATGTGGGGTTTAGCGTGGTGCATCAAGTCGGTTTGATTCAACCCCTTTAGTTTAGTTCACTTAAGCATTTGGTTTAGTTTAGTGAGACCGGTTTGGTTTGGTTCGGTTCAATTTTGTCAAACCAGTTTGGTTTTGGTTTTGTCTGACTTGGTTTGGTTCAATTCAATTTGTTTTTTTGGTTCACTCAGTTTGGTTTGGTTCAAGTCGGTCTAATTTGGTTTGTTTGCAATTATGGCAAAGCTTCGTTGCACAAACTTTTATTTTTTGTTTCATTTTCAAACCAGTCATTCGTGGGTTTTATTTTAGATCTCTTTATGAGGATCTTTGTTTTCAACCTAGAAGTTCTTGTTTCATTCTTCGTAGGTTTTGTTTTAGATCTCTTTATGGGAATCTTTGTTTCCAACCCAGAAGTTTTTGTTTCCGTTATTCGTGGATTTTTGTTTCCATCCCAAATCTGCTGATTTGATTTGAAAGTTTCAAACTCAAGATGGTAGGGACATTTAATTACATCCATTCAGATTGTTAAAGACCTTTCAGGGTTGAGTTTCTTGGAGGCAGTAGGTACTTTATGTTTATAATTGATGATTACTTAAAGAATGACTTGGGTAGTTATGAGAAACATGAAAGTGAAGCCTTTAAGAATTTCAAGAAGTGGAAGATTTTAATTGAAAATCAAATTGGGAAGAAGATCAAAATGTTGTGAGTTGATACTAGTCTGGAATTTTGTAGGTTTGAGTTCAATGAGTTTTGTAACGATGAGGGAATTGTTCGTCGTCATACTATTGGGGATTTTTCGCAGCAGAATGGAGTTGCATAATGTAATGAATTAGACATTGTTGGAGAGAGTGAGGTGCATGCTCTCTAATGTTGGGTTGGCTAGAAGGTTTTGGGCAGAGGCAACAAATACAACATGTTATCTGATCAACCATGAACTTCACACAAGTATTGATTGTAAAACACCTTATGAGGTGTAGTCTAGTGAGCCTGTAGATTATTCCTTATTTAGAGTTTTTGGTTGTATTGTCTACTATCATGTTAATGAATGTAAATTTAGAACTGAGAGTTAAAAAGAGTATACTTGTGGGTTTTGGGGATGGAGTTAAGGGATATGCAGTTTGGTCGTCTTCTTAGAGTAGAGTTATACTTAGTAGGAATGTGATCTTTGATGAGAGATCCATGCTTAACTCAAATGTCAAATTTGTTGTGACGTTTATTGGTGTGGGAGAGAGTAGTAGTGTTGATAAACAGGTGGAGATGCAATTCATTTCAGTTGTGAATGAGTTACAACACTAGGTGGAGAAGATCTACACGTTACTACAAAAACCGTTGTGCTGCCAGAAACTGAGGTGACTGAAATTTCAAAAAATGTTGTGTATGAGAATTCTAGTCGACAAACAAATCAACCAAGTATAGCCTGTGATAGTGCTATAAAAGTTGGTGTTGGCCTCCAAAGAGGTATGGTTTTGAAGATATGGTGAATTATGCACTATAGGTTGCTAAAGAGGTGGATCCTTACGAGCCATCTACATATAAAGAACCTGTTTGATGTAGTGAATTTGCTCAGTGGCTTGCTGCTTTGAGGGATGAGATAATCCTGCTGATTGTACACTGAATCGGTTCCACATAGCGAGTTTCAACATTGTTTGGATTTGTTGAATATTCAGAATTATTAGTAGTTCCTTCCGAGACATTCTGAGGCATGAGGGAGAAGTCTAGGTACGTCTGGCAATGTTGTTTATGTTGCATCTAGTATATTTGTTATATGTGAGAGAATTCAAGTAAAGGTGGAGATCTATTGGAATGCCTTGAATCTTAAACCTAATTAGAATTGGTATCTGATATATTAAATTATTTTAATATTTTCCTTATCCACCTAAGGTTTAGAGGAGTGCACAATATAAACTCTCTAACCCTATAGGCATTATACAATTTTCTGCGGTATTATGTAATCTTGTAACATTCTCTCTAATAAAATTGTTCTCCCTTTGTCCCGTGGACGTAGCTAACACATTGTTAGCAAATCACATAAAATTTGTTTGTTCATTTTCTCTATTTTTTACGTTCTTTTGTATTTTTAATTGTCGATTTCGTAACAACATGCATAAATAAAATAAGTACCAAATGGTAGGATTAAAAAGACTCTAATATGAATATAGTTGAAGATATTTATATTACATGGAATCATTTTCCCACGAGATGCAATAACAACATTATTTGAGAAGTTTCTTTTCACGTCTCTGAAGTAAGTTAACTACAATTAAACATATATTAAATAGTAAAAATTTTCTCCTGAGATAAACAATTGAATAATGAATTCAAACCCATTTCCAAATTCAGCTATTCCAGGGCTTGTTGGAAAGGGATTAGTATATACTTGGTTGACAACATCAGTTAAAGCTGAGTTGTTCCTCACTTCAGGTTTGTATTGAAATCTTAGATTTAAACTTATACATAACATAATATGCATACAAAAATGTTAGAGCACTTGAGATCTGAGAGGGGTGGGTGGAAGAGGTGATATGGTAGAGGTATTTATAGAGAAAAGTAATGGGTTTATATTTTATTTAAATTTTTCAAATTGATTTTTTTGGAAATGAAAATTTGGATGGTGAAGAAAGCAAAACTCATTTCAATTAAATTTTGATGTGAAATGATATGAGAATTCAGTGCAACAAGTTTGAATGTTAAACATTAGTATATGTTATTTTTTAAATTGATTTTCTTGTAAATGAAAATTTGGATGGTGAAAGAAGTAAACATCAATAACATTTTGAGATGAAATGATGTGAAAATTCAATGGAAAAAGTTTGAATGAGGTTAAAAATTGATATATATTATTTTTTCAAATTGTATATCTTGGAAATGAAAATTTGAATGGTGAAGGAAAGAAAAGCCACATCAATTTAATTTCGAGGTGAAATGAAGTGAAAATTTAATGAAAAAAGTTTGAAGGGATGTTTTCAAATAAAGAAAAATGAACCAAAATATTTACAAATATAACAAAATTTTATTGTTTGTTTCAATAGACCACGATAGAATCATATATGTGTCTATATGTGTCATGACACAGATAATAGTTTATTGTGATCTATTGCAGATAGACTGTGATATTTTGTTATTATTTGTAAATATTTTCAACAGTTTTGTCATTTAAAATAATTTTCCAAGTTTGAATGAGGTTAAAAATTATTAATGTGTTATTTTTTAAAATTCTTTTTCTTGGAAATGAAAATTTGGATGGTGAAGGAAGGAAAACTCACATCAATTTAAATTTAAGGTGAAATGATGTGAAAATTCAATGAAAAAAGTTTGAATGTGATTAGAGATTAATATATATATTAAGAATTGTTCTTGGAAAAGAAAATTTTGGATGATGAAGGAAGTAAAACTCACATCAATTTAATTTTGAGGGGAACTGAAGTGCAAATTTAATGGAAAAGGTTTGAATGAGGTTAAAAATTAGGATTGTTTTCAAATATAGAAAAATGAGTCAAACTCTTTACACATATAGAAAAATTCCACTATCTATTCGTGATAGATCGCGATAGACTTCTATTGTTTGAGCGATAGACCGTGATGCGATTGAAGTCTATCGCGATTTATCATGAATAGGCAATGAAATTTTTCTATATTTGTAAACAGTTTGATATTTTTTCTATTTATAATAATTTTCTTAAAAATTATTATATGTTATTATTATTTTTAATTATTTTTCTTCAAAATGAAAATTTGGATGGTGATGAAAGAAAACTCACATCATTTCAAATCTTGAGATGAAATAAGTGAAAATTTAATGGAAGAAATTTAAATGAGGTTAAAAATTAAAATATGTTATTTTAGAAAAAAAAAAAAAAAAAAAAAAAAAAAAACTTAAAAAAAAAAAAAAAAAAAAAAAAAAAAACGACATTTCCTTTAAACAATATATTGGTCATATAGCCGTATCAGCGATATATCGCAAAATTTTGTGAAAAAAATAACTGACCCCTTAAATTTCTCTTGAATATGTCATTTTGTCGATATATCACTGATTTTTCTCAAGTTGGAACAAATGACCCGATCATCTTCTTAGACCTTGTAAATAATTACTTTTATTATTTTCTTATATTATGGTTGAGGTGGATTGTTTTTGTCTCTCTTTTATCTTTTTAATGCATTTTCATACTATTTTAATTTATTATATACCACGTTAGCTTACATTGAAAGTATAGTTGGACCTATTGGCATTATTAATGTAGGGCCAACTAGGTATTTATGAAGATATATCTTATAATAAGAACAAATGAAGTACGATATTCTTTTAGTGGCATAATGTTTCTTCCTTTCTTCCTCCTCTTTTTTTCGCCCTTTAATCTATTTATTCGAAAAAAAAAAAAAAAAAAAAAAAAAAAAACGACATTTCCTTTAAACAATATATTGGTCATATAGCCGTATCAGCGATATATCGCAAAATTTTGTGAAAAAAATAACTGACCCCTTAAATTTCTATTGAATATGTCATTTTGTCGATATATCACTGATTTTTCTCAAGTTGGAACAAATGACCCGATCATCTTCTTAGACCTTGTAAATAATTACTTTTATTATTTTCTTATATTATGGTTGAGGTGGATTGTTTTTGTCTCTCTTTTATCTTTTTAATGCATTTTCATACTCTTTTAATTTATTGTATACCACGTTAGCTTACATTGAAAGTATAGTTGGACCTATTGGCATTATTAATGTAGGGCCAACTAGGTATTTATGAAGATATATCTTATAATAAGAACAAATGAAGTACGATATTCTTTTAGTGGCATAATTTTTCTTCCTTTCTTCCTCCTCTTTTTTTCTCCCTTTAATCTATTTATTCGAAAAAAAAAAAAAAAAAAAAACTAATAACCTATAACTATTTTACTTTGGAAATCTTTTAAATTCATTATAATACAATTTTATGATATTAATTAATTACAATTATTGAATATTCGTATCTTTTAAAATTACTATTGGAGAAGGCTACATGAGAAGAAACACATTCTTGAATTGAGATTGTAAATTATCGGTGGGAAAACAGGACATCACAAGACCGGCCTCTTAAAAGGAAAAGATTTCCTGTTTAGATGGGGGAAGTGAGAAAAAAAATTCTGTAAGGTAAACAAGAAATTTAAATTGAATATTTAGATCTGGATTATATATATGAATAATTTCATAGGTAATTATTTCGTTTGGTTAGAAAATTTTGATAATTTTCCATTGAATTCAAATTCTCAATGTAAAACTAATCATTCAAATAATTTTTTTTTTTTTTTTTTTTATTGAAAATTAACTATTTAATTAAAAGCCTTCGTAGTTGTTTTAGTTAATGGTCTTTTTTAAAAAAATAATAATAAAATGGGAGAAATTTTTTCACTCGGAACCAAATCCTTACGAATTTTCCAGGGAGAATCTCCACCCCAATTCCCACCAAATTAAATGGAAATTTTGCAAAGATGTAAAATGAGCAAAAGGACAGAAATGGGGAAGCCTTTGTGGCGTTGCCCCCACACCATAACAGATTTCTATTTCTAGAATATCTAGAATTGCCAACATCGAGGTTTGAAGTTATATGATGTTACCATGATTAATTTCATAAAATACAGGACAAAACACAATAATCTTTTATACCAAATAATCTTATAAAATTGTGAATGTCCAGGCCGATTTACGTGCATCTCGACTAATATCACAAGACACAACCTGCCGATCGTACAACATTTAGGTGTCAAGGAAACTCATAGGATATTAATTCCTAATACGTGACCACCGTAGATTGAACCAATGACCTCTTAGCCATTTATTGAGACATTATTCTCAAATATATATATGAACTTTAAACTAAACGACTCTATGAGATCATATGAGAAAATTTCTACAACATTTATAGTACATACATCTTTTATTCAACATTTGACACGTCGTTAGAGGATAAGTTTTGAACTATAAATTTGGTTGGTGAGAGTTATAGGATGGGAGGGATGGGGCGGGAGATTAATAGATCATCATAGGGGGGTGAAAGAAAAAAAAAAAAATGAAAAATCAGTTTTATAGATTAAAAACTAGACAAAAAGATGAACAAATATAAAACTGAATCTAATATGAAACAAAATGTGGAGTAATGAATAGAAAAAAAAAGATAAAAACCCATAAATATGTAAATCAAACATTTTAAAGAATCAAAAAAATGGTTTAGATAAAATTAAATCTACACAGAAAATATAGATATGAACCAGATATCTGGGGAGAAAAATAAAGGTTGTGTGTTTAAATGAAAAAAAAATATTGAGAATCTAGGGAGGGTTCCATTTATTTATTGTTAAAAATTTATAACTCACGGATTTACAATTACATTGTGTGTATAATTGTTAGTAAATCAAGCTTCGACAATTACATTGTATGTACTATAAAGCCCCGTTGAGGGCAAACCTGAAATTTCGAAAAGACAGCTCATGTGACCTCTACTAGTTTTGTTAAAAATCTTATTAATTTTCGGTTTTGTCATCTTTCCAATTCAAACCTAAAATTTTGCTACATACCACAATTACTCGTTATAATAAAGACATTTGAAACCCTTATTTGTTTATAACCTCTAAGAAGGAGAGGTAGATTACCTTAATTACTTAGGTAGATTCATATTTACAATTCCACAGTATATCTAACAACAAATTGAGCAAATATATATTTTTAAAATTAAGTTTAAAAAATCAAACTTTTCAAAAATCTTGTTTTTTTTTTTTTTTTTTTTTATAATTTAGAAAAAAAAATATCCTTTTGGTCCCTAGGTTTTGAGTTTAGTTTTTCTTTGGTCCTTATGTTTCAAAATCAAACAGTTTTGTCCCTAAGATTTCAATAATGCTCAATTTTAGTCCTTGAAATAACGAAACCGTTAGTGACTTAACTGAAGGTTGACTAAGTAATGATTAGGCTAATTTTAAATATAAATAGATGGATGATGCGACTATTTTAATGGGCAAAACTTTATTTTAAAAAAATTGAAGAGTCACCCAATCGACTTCTCCTTGTCTGCTACAAGTGTTCTGCCATCCTTGTTTTGACATCCATCATTCTCATCGGTTGGAGTTTTGATTATTGGCTCTCAATTTTTTTCAGGCAGTTTATGGATGGAATTTTTCTGTAGATATATTCTACCGAATATTTTTCCTTATTGGAGCTGTTGATTTTTATTTCCATATACAAAGTTTATCTTCATACTTGGCCTTGTTTTTATTAAAGGAGATTAATGATGATCATTTAGGATTGCCGCAATTACTTACCATAAAGAGAGAATTTGTCTTCTTGGTGACTGGGTTGTGCAACATTACATTTTGTACTTTGCTCACTTTATTCCGTTGTGCAACTTCATTATTCGAAGAGAGAAAAAACCTCAAAGATAATCTTTGTCTTAGAGGGAGCCTAAAGCATCACTACAAGAAGAGAGTCTCAGTTTTAGGAGGGCCAAGGAAGATAATTAAGCTAAGAGGAGTCTAGCACACTATGGGAAGCCAAAGTGTCTTTCACTATTATCACACTTAGGGGGAGCCTAAGTACTTTTGAGAGGGAGTCGCACATCTAGGGGGAGCCTAAGTATTTAGTAAATTAAGCTCTACAAGAGTCACAGTAGAAATTGATACTTATTAGTACTTTGTTGTAAATGTTTAACTATTTAATACTAGTGGATTATTTTTCCTAGACACACTGCCCTAAACATAGGTGGTTATCGTCAAATTGGGTTACCAACTCTTGTGTCAATCACTCTTCTACTTGTTGTTGATTGGTTGGTTGTTACAAGCAACTGTCTGTGCTTTCTGTTTCACACTGATATTTGAGTGACAAGTCATCTAACAGCTTTTGTTGATTATCAATAACTACTTGTTCAAAATTAAAGCCAAACCCTAAAGAAGATGAAGAGAAGCAGTTGGAGCAAAAGTCAAAGAAGAAGTGGGTGTGTTGAAATAGGCTAATGAAATGGAGGGAGATAAGAGAAATAAAAATGAAAAGATTCAACGTGGTGAGGGATACTACACATTATTTATATGAATATAGAATGAAATATTAATGCATGTTCTGGTAATGTGCTCTTAAGTTGCAACTTCTCTACAAGTAACTGAAATCCTCACCCATTCTCCAGTTTATGGTCCACAAAAACATATTATGATCTAAACAAAACAGTACACTGGAGGAGGAGGAGAAGTCGGTGGAACAGTGCCTCTTCAGTTGTTTTTCTAATTAATTTTTCTTTTTATATATATATATATATATATTTTTTTTTTTTAAAATAGCCGCACCAGTCTATTTATTTAGTTTCAAAATTGGTCTAGTCATCATTGTTAAGTTACTAACTACTCTGTTATCACGGAGACCAAAATTGAACGTTACTGAAATCTCAAGAGTAGGAGTGTTAGTTTTTAAGATATAAGGACTAAAAAGAAACTAAATTCAAAATTTAAAACTTAAAATGATATTTAAATAATAATAATAAAATTGTTTGTATCCATTACTTAGAATCAACCCAAGCCAAAACTCCCTAATTTCATTGATGGTGGACTGAGGGGTAAGAATTTCATTAATGCTTCTGCAAAAAAGTGAAATTCATTAATGGTGATAGAGATCTAGAGGAGAGGATAAAGATCACATTTAATATAGTAGTTGAAAGAACGTAGGAATAATGGTATAAAAGATTTATTTTAAAGGTTTGAAACCACGCAGAAAAAAAAAAATGTCAAATAATTTTTTGACAAAGTCGTGATTATGTAAAATTACGGTGTTGGCTTTTTTCACTTTTTTTTCTCTTTTCTTTACCTCTCAACATTTTCTTCTTTCTTTTCTTTCCTGTTCTTCTTTTTTCTCTTCTTCGTGACTCTTTCTCTGTTTCTTTATTTTTTTCTCTTTTCTCTTCTTCTCCTGCTTTTTCTTCGACTCCAACTTTTTTTGTTTTTTACGTGACCAACTCAGTGAGGGAGAGCAAGAGCAAGGTCATTTGGCATTTTTGTGAAAATACAAATCATTTAGCATGATTTTTAGATTATCCGTACAAATTTCTCAATATTATAATTTGTAGGGAGTCGTACCAGAGGTAATTCAATCTAAAGTGATGAAACAAATCTTCTCTAGTAATTGCACTTTTCAATAAAATTCTGTTTTAAAGATAGAATATTTAAAAAGTCTGGAAAATTGAACTTTATATTTTATAAAAATAAAATAAAATAACAGAATCTTTTTTAAAATATTAAAATTTTAAAGTTGAACGATACTTTTAAATATAGCAAAATAAATCAAATTATTTATAAATATGGAAAGATTTAACTGTCTATAGACTTTTATCACTTGAGCGATAAATCATGATAGTTTTCTCTCGCTCAAATGATAAAAGTTTATCACGGTCTATCGCTAATAGACAATAAAATTTTTTTATATTTGTAAATAGTTTGATATTGTTTTCTATTTATAATAATTTTTCTTGAATAAATCTAAAAAAAATAGTTAAATCACGTTTTAATTCATATAACTTTGTTTGGTATCAAATTTCGTCCTAATGTTACTTGATGGCTTTAAAAGTTTCTATTAATCTCTCTCTCCTTGCGCTTTCAAAAATAATTTTAAAAAAAAAAAAAAAAAAAAAAAAAAAAAATCCCTCTCCTTACCAAATATTAACCACTTTCTTGCGTTGTAGGTTTTACATGAAGGGAAATTGCAATTTGGTAGGTATGTCATCTTATTTTGTAAAGAGCAATGATTAGGTGCAGCTTGGGCTATAGGGAGGATGGGTGCAACCTAGCTGCACCCAAGTTTTTTCCTTTTGCAAATATAGCTAAAACTTCAAATTTGAATTTCTAATTATGAAAAGGTGCATCATTATCAAGATTATCAACAGTCAGTTAAGTATATCAAGTTTATCAAGTTTATCAATAGGATAAACGAGTGAAATATTGACAAGTTTATCACCAATTTATCAGTTAAGTACATTATTTTCAAATATATCAAGTGCATCATTATCAAGCATATCAATCAAGTGTATCATCAAGTATATATTAGTAATGTATCAAGTGTATTAGGTGTATAGAGTGTATATTAGTAATGTGGGCATTTGCAAAATTTTACTTCTTGTATATGTGAGCTAGATTGTGTTTTTGTCATTTTTGCAAACAACAAACATGTGGGCTATAGGCCTAATTAATGTATCTTTTTTGCCCTTTTTGCAAGTGCCCCTTTATATAAATGGTGTTGAATGAGACGTTGAATTAACAGTTAGTAGTCAAAATAAGTATAGTTTAACTAACATAAAATATGTATTAGCAACCTCAAAGTTAGACGTTTTGATTCCCTTGCCCCTTATACTGTAAAGAAAAAAAAGGTTGAGTATTATGTATTTTTGAGGAGTAAATTGATTAAGGTTTAAATATTACTTTTATCCACAAAAATTGAGCTTTGGTAATTAGCATCCACTCTCACTCTTGTGGTCTCAAGTTTGATCCCTCCATCCCCACAATGTTGTGTATATCTATCTATAGTATTCTTATCATTATTATTATACCTATATTTTTTTATTTCAGTTCATTTTTTTTGTTTATATACTTTTAAAATATTCATTTTGCTTATATGCTTTTAGTTTTGATTCATTTCAGCCCATGTACTAAAAGGTTATCATTTTGATTCGTATTTGCAAAATCTTAATACAAATCTTGTACACAACAAAAATCCTTTCATACAAGTTTATGGCTACATTTTAAATTTTTTAGTGGAGGAATGTACTAAAATTGAGATAAAAATGAGAATGAAGTAAAATTAATTTTGACCTTGGAATTATCACATTGTTTCAAATTGGACCCTAATGAGATTTCATTAAATTAGACCCTAATTTTAACAAAAACCAGTGTAAGATTCTTCATTAACTCATTAATTTCAATAAAAGAAAAGTTTTGCACAAAACTAATTTTCATGTAGAAATTAACCATTGAATTATTTGTACAAAACTAATGTTGGTTTTCTCTATAATCTTACCAACTTCGTATCATATATATGTGTTCAAAATTCATTGAATGAATGATAATTATAAAAAAAAAAAAAAAAAAAAAAAAAAAAAATTTAAAAAAAAAAAAAAAAAAAAAAAAAAAAAATTTAAAAAAAAAAAAAAAAAAAAAAAAAAAAAATTTAAAAAAAAAAAAAAAAAAAAAAAAAAAAAATTTAAAAAAAAAAAAAAAAAAAAAAAAAAAAAATTTAAAAAAAAAAAAAAAAAAAAAAAAAAAAAATTTAAAAAAAAAAAAAAAAAAAAAAAAAAAAAATTTAAAAAAAAAAAAAAAAAAAAAAAAAAAAAATTTAAAAAAAAAAAAAAAAAAAAAAAAAAAAAATTTAAAAAAAAAAAAAAAAAAAAAAAAAAAAAAAGTTCATGGATACAACTTAACAAGTTGTTTATTGCTCAAAGTTGATTTTTTTTCCTAAAAAATTACATGAACTAAAATAAAATATTTTGATCAAAATCCATTTTTGTTGGTGTCGGTTTTATTTTTCCTTTTAAATTTTACTTAATAGAACAAACCAGTTTAACCTTCACGCATGCTTTGCACTATAAGTACTTTCATTAGCACTCTAAATAATTTCATTATCTCCCTACAACATTCAAATATATATATATATATATATATATATATATATATATATATATATATATATATATAATTAATTAATTAATTGAGGAGCAAAATGCGACACAATAGGAATACAAATACCAATAAAATATAATATTAAAATAAATATAGTATACTATAATAATTAAATAACAAAATTACAAAATAACAATAAATTAGAAAATATGAAAATTTTGAAATTTCTCTCCAATCTTCTTTGATTTCTTACCAATATGTGTGTGTCTACAAAATCCACAAACGACCACTTATTTATAGAGATTTTGGCAACTAGGATGTGAAACTTGAACACTAAGCATGTGTTGTTGTATGACACATGGTCAACACATGTATAATAGGAGATAAGGTCTCTGCACATCTTGTTGAAGGAAGAGTAATTTGTGAAAGGTTGACTTACTGTTGATTGGTTATTTTCGTGGACACAGAAATATATCTATATTGCGAAGAGTGCAGTTATAGGTCTTTAGTGGAGTGACCTACAATTAATTAATATTGATAATCTAATTGAAGAGTTTAATTAATTAATCTCATATCATTGAAGCTTCTAATCTATAGGTTCATAAGGTCTCCTTGTTAGCTCATTAAGGCTTTGAACAATAATCAATTATTGTGGATTAATTTGAAATGTCTAAATTAATAAAGGAAATTAATTGTATATGATACAATTAGTATAATGTATATAAATATATTATAATATAAAGTTATTTTTTATAAGATTTAAAATTTATATTTTATGTTATAAGAAGGATAAATATTTAAGTAAGATTTAAATATTAATGAATGAGATTCATATAAAAATTATACGTTAAAATCAATATGAATGAGATTCATATTAAAACTATAGGTCATGTGCGAGAAAGTTATTTGAATGTGATTCAAATTAAATTAAATATGTGATATTTAATTTATTAATTAATTAATTGTTAATTGATTAATTTTATACAAGCTCCTTCTAATGGCAAAATAAAATTCAATGAAGATTTGGTTCATCCCACACGTACACGCCATGGGCATCCTGCCTTTTTATGTTATATAGACTTGTATATTATAATTAAATTAATATTAATTTAATATTATTAAATTAAATTAAATATTAAATTAGGAAATAACTCCTCTTGTTTAGGAAGTTATTCTCACTCTCTCATATATCTCATATATCTCACGTTAAAAGAGAGAAGTAGATGAGAGGTTTCTGTGTGCCAAAAAAACAAAAGTCACAGAATTTTTTTTCCTAAAAAAATCCTCTTCGCTTTTCTCTCAATCTCTTCTTCTCTCACCAAAATCAAGAGAGTCCATAACTCCTCTTGATTCTTCTTGAGAATAGCAAGGAAGACTTACTTTGTGGTGTCCCAAGGAATTCTCTGCACATCTTGTTGAAGGAAGAGTTTGATGTTCGTGATTTAGTAAGAAGAAAGAGAAGTTTACCCCGAAGATGGTCTTCAAAGGTAAAAGATTTTCCTACTTGACTCCCTCTAAATGCATGCTTCTAGTTTTAACTGTTTATCCTTATGTTTTCATTCTCTGTAATTTGAAGTTTTTTAAAAAGAAAATTATTGGCACACAGAAACCTCTACTCTAATATCTTCCTTTTGGAGGAATATTATATATATGTACCAAAATTGTTGAAAAATACTACAAAGTGCAATATATAAACCAGTAAAGCTATATAGGTGCACTTATTTCTCAAAATTTATACTTCTTCAAGACCTAATATTCTTCATCATCTTTCTTAAAGAGACTCTGTTGCTTTTGAAATCTCCTCAGGAGTTTCTACTCAAACCACAACATATATGTATATATAGTAAATCTCAAGTTGTGATTTCTTTATAAAAAGATATGGATAAATAGAGTTATTTTTGTAGCATCATACCAACAAATATTGAATAAGATGATTATATCACATTCGTCAGGAATATTTTATAAGAATCTCTATGATACATTTAATGCTTCAGGGATTTTCATAAATAATAATATTATTAAAAGATTCACATAAATGTGGTATGACTACTTCCATAAGATTTATATTATATTTTTCATACACAATCAGAAAAATTGGATATCTCATGGTATTGTATATTGCCATTAGAGAATAAGTTTTCTTATAACCACTTGTATCCCACATGTTTAATATTCTCTAATGGCTAGACTTCTAGTCCTCATGATTTGAAAAATGAGTTTATTTCTATTAGATTGTTTCTTTCCACATAGGCCAATCCTTTTCTATATTAACATTTTCAATACTCACTTTCAAAAATAATATCGTAAGTAACATTGTATGCAAAAACGTCGTTAACTTATATGGTTCCATCTTTTTTATGTCATGACATAATTTATCAATATCTCATTATTATTCTCATTTACTTCAATATCATTATGAGTACTCATATTTAGGATTTGTAGGGACATATATTCTTAACTGAGTCATTTTGATTTTGACGGCTTCTTTTTCGAGGTTTATATCTTTGGAACCGAATGGTCTATCATGCTTCTGGTGTGTCCTAAACTTGCCGCATTTATGAAAGCATTAGCAACTAGTGTATATGACTTCGTCACTTTCTAAATATTTGCAAATGCATCTGACATTTGATTTGCTATATTTTGCAAATTAATTATCTTTTAAACTTCTAATTCACATTTATCTATACGGGTATCTAAATTAGACAATATTCTTTTCTCCGACTTCTTAATTCCTCCGCCCTAATGTTTGAAAATTTGTCTCATTAAAATGACAATTAGTAAATCGTGCAGTAAATACATCACCCTTCAGGGGTTCAAGATATTTAATAATTGATGAGAATTAAATCCAATAAATATATCTAACCTACCCATCTTAGTATGTTGTGGTAGAGCAATTGGAACATATATTGCTCATCCAAAAATTATTAAATGGAAAATATTTGGCTCATAGCCATATATGCTAGTTGTAATGGCGAGTACTTATGATAAGCTACTAGCCTAATATGTACAAGTGACGCTACATGCAAAAAAGCATGACCCATACAAATGTAGGAAGTTTAGCTCTCATAAATGATTCTACTGAACTATTTTGTATATGAACATAGGCTGTAGGATCTTCAACACTTATCCTAATTAACCACAATAACTATCAAATGCTTGGGATGTAAATTCACCAGCATTATCAAGTTGAATGGTCTTAATTGTATGATAAAAAAATTTATGCTCTTAACTTAATTATTGGAGCAAGTAATCTGGCAAATGCAAGGTTTTGACTTGATAATTAGCATATGTGTGTGATCATCTGCTAGATGTGTATATTAATACCATAAAATATTTAAATGATCCACTTGGTGGGTTAATAGATCTACATATATCATCAGGAATTTGTGCTGAAAATGTAGGTGATTCAGTTCCTACTTTAGTTGGCGATGATCTAATGATTAATTTGCCTTCAGAGTAAGCATCTCATAATAATTCATTAGATTGAAGAATATTTTGGCTCTTCAATCGATGTCTATGTGAATTCTCAATACTTCGTCTCATCATTATAAACTTTGGATGACCCAATCTGTCATGCTAAATAGCAAATATATCTGGATTCATGAACAGGTTCATTGTTGCATATGTTTCAATTACTCGTATATGCGTATAATATAATCCAAAAGACAAAACATACAACTTTTCGAATATACATTTTTCATGTGAGATAGTAAATATAAAATACTCTATATTATTTTTACTATTTGTCTCAATATGATAACCATTGTAACTTATGTTTTTAAAACTTATTAAATTTCTCTTTGACTTACTAAAAAACAAAACATTATCAATTATAAATTTTGTTTTTTTAGACAAACATATATTTACTTTTCTAAAGCCTTCGATCAAGTCTATAGGATTTGAGATTGTATTGACTTTTTTCTTTCATCACTATCAATTTTGAGAAATATTTTCTGATTTTAAGTATAATGTGCGTTGTTGTACTATTTGCCAAACATACATCTTCGTTATTCATCCCAAAGTTATCAAATAATTGAGGAATATTCATATTTCTTCATAAAAATAACGACAACAATAAGTAATGTGTCGTAATAATAAACAAAATAGAAAATGTAAAATCAGACTTCAACAAGTAAATACGAGAGAAAACATAGTAAAATATTTTCATAACATCGGTTGCTTCTATAATAATGTTCATTTTCTATTCGGGAGATTCAAATAAATTTGCAACATCTAAATATTTCATATGTCTTTTTTTGTATCACATCTAAAATGTGAAACTGTCCTTTAATTGTCATATTATGTGTGGTTTTCTTGAAAATTTGGATGATTATAATAACCACCATGAAAAAGAATACTTATTTCTTCCTCTATGGTGGTCATGACCTCAACTACAACCATGATTATTTAAAATTCACAACATTCACTTCAGGGAATATTGTTGTTCCAATTGATTGAGATTCATGATTTTTCATCCACCACAGATTCATTATTTTTCATCCATGATAATTAAAATTCACAACATTCACTCCATAAAATGTTGTTGGTCTAGTTTGGCTAATTTTCATGATTTTCTTTAATCAATAATTCGTTATTTTGTACTACCTCGAGAAGACATGAAATGAATTCAAAATACTTTTTAAAATATTTCTCTCGATATTGCTACGTCAAGAGCATATTTAAGACACGAATTGTAAAAAATGTCTTCTTTAACATATTTGCATCAGTAACTTTCTCTCCACGTAATTACAATTTTGAGCTAATTTTAAATAATGCATAGTTGTAACCACTTACTAATTTGAAATCTTGGAGCCTCATATGTATCCATTCATAACAAGCTTTAGGAAAAATAATTGTTTTTCGATTATTATATTTTTATAGCATCCAAGTGTATTTCGGCATCAAGCACCCATAACAAATACTTATTACCATTAATATCAAAGGCTACAAATTCTAAAGTTCTAAATTTTTCATGGTAATACTATCACAAAATATTGTATTTATATTAGAAATTTAATATATGCAAAATAACATTTAATTTATTAATTATAATGAAGAGGGGAAAACTAACATATCGTTAAGACCGACCTTTAGCTAGGAAAATGATAGGAGCTCGTGCTGAGAACGTATTGTAAAATTGAGAAGCAAAACGAGACACAACGAGAAAAACAAGTACCAATAAAATGTAATATTAAAATAAATATAATATAATATAATAATTAAACAACAAAATTACAAAATAACAATAAATTTTAAAATTTTAAAATTTCTCTTCAATATTCTTTGATTTCTAACCAATATGTGTGTCTACAAAATTCATAAATGACCACTTATTTATAGAAATTTTGGCAACTAGGATGTAACGCACTTGGACAGTAAGCATGAGTTGTTGTATGATACATAGAAACACATGGATAATAGGAGATAAGTCACTTGGTTTTTATAGGCCACCAAGCATGGGCATCTAACTTTATTATGATATTTATAATAAAATTAACTTTTGAAAATAGAATGATTAGAAGATTTTCTACTTTCTACTTATTATTATTATTATTATTACTATTATTATTATTATTATTATTATTATTATTATTATTTGGAAATTAGACGGATATATTCATTCAAATGAGATTTAAATATTTAGTTAAAAAAATATTTTTGACCCCAGAACTTTCATAAAAATAACAATTTAGTGTTTGAGTTTTAGTTTGTAACAATTTAATTCTTGTATTCTTAGTTTTATAACAATTTAGTCCCTAAGCTTAAATAAGTAACAATTATTACTTTAGACTTTGAAATTTGTAGCAATTTAGTCTCAAATATGAAAGATTTCGACAAATAAATGTCCATTTCGTTATGTAAGAACTTAATCTTTATATTTTATAGAAAAAAAAATAATTATTGTTCAGTTTATCAAAGGTAAGAAATTTTATTAAGTTCTAATAATATTTTTTCATAATAAAAACTAAACTGTTATAAATTTTATTTATCAAAATTTAAGGATTAAGGTTGTGTTTGGAATACATTTTCAAGTGTTTAATTTAAAAAATAAGTCATTTTCAAGCGTATTTTAATCGGTTTTTTAAAATATGTATATATTTAAATAAAAATGAATTTTTTCAAAAACATTTTTTTTTCTTAGGTAAATCTAAATCGTCCCAAGTTACTACAAATTAAAAGATGAAATAAAAGGGCTAAACCGATACCAACTAAAACTCGAGAAACTAAATAGTTATTTTAACGGAGGTTTGGGGACATTTTAAGCACATAAATTATTTATTTGAATAAACTAAGACGTAATTGAAAAGTCAACGGGCATTAGTTATTTGCTTTGTCAAATTTATTTACTCACCGTTAAAAACAACAGTGAGTGTTGGGCAATTTTTGCACAAGAAAGATCAACCGCTCCATTGCGAAGATTTCTTCACTTGTTCATATCACCAACCAAATTCGTCCTTCGATTTCGCAGCAATGGCGGAAGTAGACAACAAACAGGTGATATTCAAAGGCTACATTGACGGAGTTCCACAACTGGCAGACTTCGAACTCAAAGTTGGGAAGGTTAAGCTCCAAGCTCCCAAAGGTTCCGGAGATTTTCTTGTCAAGAATCTCTTCCTTTCTTGCGATCCTTATATGCGAGGCCGTATGCGCGATTACCACGATTCCTACATTCACCCTTTTGTTCCTGGCCAGGTATTGTTCTTTTCTGTGATTAATTCCAGTTTTCTTGCATTGGTTTTCCCTGAAAGTAGTACGTTTTTGTTGTAGTATTTGATTCTTGTTTCTGATTTTTACTGGATGACGCGGTTTTATTTCTGGGGTTTTCTTTTTCTTCTCTTTTCCGTGTTGGAGGGCTGTAATGCATGCTATTTCTTTTGTTTTCTCTAAGAAATGTTGATCTAGATTTGGTGCTTGAATAAGTTAATCATATGAACCATAATTAACTGGATGAATTTCTATGGTTAGTATTGGTCGATTTGATTTACTTAGAGTATTATTGAGTTTTTGATCATTTGTAAGCAGGGTAAGAAAGCAGGGCAAGAAAGTGAAATGAAATAGAATTTTATGAATCTCTCAAATACTCTTTGTTGTTTAGTTTGGAATAGTGAGAGCACTTTTTTTTTTTTTGGTTCTTTTAGCCATAGTTATAAATTGAGTGTTTACTTTGTGTACTCAATCAACTTGGTGTTATGCTGAAGTTGAATGATTTAATTTCGCTCATCTTGGATTTCAATGGAGAAGATAATGGTTGCGAAGTGATTTAAATCCCGTATCCTAGGGTAAGTATTTATTGGAACGATGAAGAGTAGTACAGATTTGGTGAAATGTTCCTTACTTCACGTTATGATATCTTGTGAAGCCAATTGAAGGTTTTGGGGTTGCTGAAGTTGTGGACTCTGATGACTCCAATTTCCAGCCCGGTGACATCGTTTCAGGCTTTACACGTTGGGAGGATTACAGCTTAATCAAGAAAGATAGTATTCAACTGAGAAAAATTGAACCAGACGGTCTCCCTCTTTCTTTCCATGTTGGCCTTCTTGGTATGTTCTCTTCCTCAGTTTACAAAGCAGTTCTCCACCCTGGAAATAAATAGTTGCAATACAGAATTTAAAATACCATTAGAACCCCTTTGCCTCCATGGTTTTATAAACTGCATTGGTTATTTCTATTGGCATATTTCTTAGAGTGGTTAGACTCTTACTTTACCAAGCTCATGTAAAAGTTATCGCAATCGTGTTCTCAAGTCCTACATGAAAGGGAATCCTTATGAAATGTATTACCTGGATGAATCTAATAAGCATTTGTTCTGTGCCTTATTTCTCACCTATAATTTTTTAGCCTGTCTTTTGCATACAATGCTCACAATTTAATTACACAATTTAGTCGTTTCTTACTAAGTTTGAGGTCTTAAAAACAAACCATATTAAAATATATGGGAAACAACAACATGCTAATTTTGGATTAAGCACTTGAAAGGCGCATCTGTGTGTGGCCAATATATAGCTTTATTGGTCTCAGCAGGAAAGCTGGATATTCCAACGTGACTCTTTTCCATTCTTTCAAAAGTTTTCCTTTGCTTCTTTATAATGATCTTGAGACTATGGATATTTGCACAGGCATGCCTGGACTTACTGCTTATGCAGGATTCTTTGAGGTTTGCTCCCCGAAGAAAGGTGATTGTGTATTTGTCTCTGCGGCATCTGGAGCAGTTGGTCAACTCGTTGGCCAACTCGCTAAATTGCATGGTTGTTATGTTGTAGGAAGTGCTGGAACAAAGCAAAAGGTAATTTTTCTTTGATTCCCCGTGGCCGTATGGAGCATTTTGAATCATCATTTTTCATTTTAAGAACTCAAGATAAAATATATTGTCAGGAAGATTAGTAGGGAAATATTAGGATATTAAAATAGCACATCGATCAATGCTTTTGGAAAAAATTTTAAGCATCTTGAATGCTTAGTACCATTGCAATTTTCTTTGATACTGCGATTAATTTTTGGTCCTGTTTTTCTTGATATTCAATCCTCAGTTCTTGTCTGGGCTCTTCTTGGTTTGGGCTGATATTTTTCTGTTGCCCGATTGAATATTCTTTATTTCCTTGTGAAAGTTTGGTTTTTCATATAAGCATTTTTAATATCATAATCATATCGCTTCTATGAATACTCGGAGCTTTAATATACTTTTTTTAAAAAAAAAAAATTTAAGAAATAAATTTCATTGATTTATGAAGTTTTACAAAAGATGGGCAAAAAGCCCAAGCCATTGAAGTTACAAAAAATTATGAGGGTATTAAGCATTCCGAGAAGGCTTAGTTCTTCCCCATTTTAAAATCTACCTTAATAAAACACCTCCAACATAATCTATCTACTATCAAAACTTTCTAGCTAATGATAAATATGTACACAAAAATCTTAACAATAAGAAAGGAATTTAGAAGAAGAATTTAAATATGAGATAATCTTCACTAATTTTTGCACTGATCATCTCAGGTTGATATTCTGAAGAGCAAACTTGGATTTGATGAAGCTTTCAACTATAAAGAAGAATCAGACTTGAATGCAACTTTGAAAAGGTTAGGAATGAGTTTTATGAGGATATAAAATTGATGAATGTTTATGCAGAAAAGTTTTCCTTTTCAGTTTGAAATATATTTGTTAGTTATCTTCAGCATTAGAAAAAGGCACAAAAATACTATTGAGCATACTACACTATGTTTTGTGAATAACTGGTTAGAAAGGAATAATTGTCTGCTTAATTACAAGGAAAGGGAATGACATGAATTATTGGACTTATTTAGCCATGTTTCATGACTATTTGATTTTTTTATTTTTGCTTCTTAAAAATTGTGCTCGTTTTATTGCTGATGATCACTTTCAAACTCTTTTTGTGCACAATTCTTCCTTTGTAATTAGCTCAAATTTGGTTGTTTTTTGTGACTTCTATGGGAAAGATCGTGTAACTTCTTTCTTTTCCTAATAATCGGAATATGCAGGACTTCCTTCTTTGTATTATGCTTATGATCCGCCTCACGAACTCCTAGAAAGCTCAAGCCTTTAGGACTTTACACAAACTCATATACTCTCATTTGCAGGTACTTTCCAAAAGGCATAGATATATATTTTGACAATGTTGGTGGGGATATGCTTGATGCTGCACTTTGCAACATGAGGATTCATGGTAGAATTGCTGTTTGTGGAGTGATATCTCAAAACAACATTTCTTATCCAAAAGGAATCACCAATCTGTGGAATCTCATACCGAAGCGTGTCAACATGAAGGGATTTCTACAAAGCGACTACATGCACTTGTTTCCGCGTTTCTACAAAGAGGTTAGTAACTACTACAAGCAGGGAAAGATTGTTTATATTGAAGATCTAAAAGAAGGGTTGGAAAATGCTCCAGCTGCCTTTGTAGGACTTTTCTCTGGACATAACTTAGGTAAACAAGTTGTCCGTGTAATGCATTAATGATTTTCGCAATCGGTCATTGCATGAACTTGTAACATTTAACAGCAAAACTAGCAGAGAATTTGTAGCTTCTTTAAGTATAGATTGAATTGTTCTTCATTTTCTCATGGTTTCTGATCACAATAGGCTGTTCAGTGTTGAAATATTTGTTCTCCAAAATAGACAAAATTATGGTTCCTTTAGTGAGTCTATGGGAAGGGAAAATGCCTAAGATTTGAAGTTTGCATTAGTAAAAGAAAGACCTTCCTGTTTTACTAAAATTAATGTCATGCTTGGAAGTTGAAGATGTGTGGTGTGAGTACTTTTCCATTCTATTTTTGTCATGCATATTTCTTAAACATGCTGAGATTTATTCATTTAAGTCATATTTTAGGTCTGGAAATTTTATTACTTGTTTTGTTTTGGTTTATAAATTTTATAATATTTGTCTAGATATTATGTTTTAATTACTAAACTTGATCTAACAAACCGCGGAACCAAAATATTTATAAATATAACAAAATATAGTGTTAGACAGTTATAAACACTGCTAGACATCTATCAGTATGGACATTGATAGATGATAGTGGTCTCTCAGTGTCTATCACTAGACAATTACATTTTGCTATATTTGAAAATATTTCTAACAATTTTTCCATTTAAAACAATTACCCTCTAACTTTTATTATTAGTTTATTAATCATATTATAATTAATCAAATTTATTTGAAATCTCCCTAGATAACTTGCCTCTTTTGCATCATTATGATTTACGAGGGTAGAGATTTCAATCTACTACTAGAATTAGATCATTTAAGTAGAATCCAAATCTATATATATCCTTAATTTAGTAAATTTTGGTCCTTTGAACTTTTGAATTAATTATATTCTTGGTCCATGAATTTTCAAAATGCCTATTACAGTCTCTAATTTTCAAATTTGTCCCATTTTGATCATTGAACTTTTACAATGCGTATTTAACTATTCCTTGAACTTTAAAAAGTTCTTAGATGGTCCTTGAACATTCCATTTTATGTCTAATAGATTCATAAAATACTTCAAAAAGTGTCTAATAAGATTTTAAACTTCTAATTTTGTGCCTAATAGGTAATTGACTATTCAACATGTTTTGAAATTCACACACTTATTGAATACACAATCTAAATTTTAATATATTATTAGATACAAAGTTTAATTTTATGTAGAATGTATTCGTTAATTTTAAAAATGATTGAATATTCTATGAGCTATTATATACAAGATTAAAAATTTAAGGACCTATTGGATGTTTGTAATGTTTTGAAACCTATTAGGCAAGTTCACAGACTAATTAAACAAAAATACAAAAACTTAGAAATTAAATTTATAATTTAATATTAAATATATTATTATTCCGGAAAGTATCTTTACGTCCGATATATTAGAAATAGTTGAAAAATATAATTTTGTAGTAGTTTATTTAATGGAACATAAATTAGTGGGATTTCACACTTGTTGATGTAATTAATAAATTTAGATGTATACATCATAGGAAAATTATTATAAAAAGAAGAATGTCAAATTATTTATAAATATAGTAAATTTTATTTTCTATCTAAGATAGATTTCGATAGAACTATATAAACATCTATCTGTATCTAAAGAGATAATTGTCTATCGCAGTCTATCACAGTTAAAATGTAAATTTTTGTTATTCAGATTTTAAAACATCAATGTATATAGGAATTTTTTTTCTTTCTTCTTTTGAATCTAATAATGCAAGTATATACTTTCATGTTAGCTTTTATATATATATAATTATAATTGATGAGAATGGTTTGTCATCTAATGAAAAACATGATGGCTTAGAATATAAGAGAAAAATTTTCAATTTACACCCCTTCAATTTTGGGGTTGTATCAACGAATACTCTTTCAAATTTAGTTCAAATATATATATATCGTGCGAGACATATAATTGTTTCAATTAAAATTTTAAAATGTTATAAGTAAACCAATTTAGGCTATTTATTAAGATTACATTTGAAAATCGTTCATGCATTCAATTCTTACACGTGTAGACTTTTTCAGATATAAGATTATCAAAATAGACTATTAGAATTGATACATGGGCAATGTTCAAAAGAAATATTAATTGAGAGACCAAATCGATTTACTTATAAAAGTTTAGAGGTTTAATTGATAAAATCAATTTAAACTCTAAAGTTTCACATGATGCTTATCCAAACAAAATATAAGGGAGAGTATAAATTTGTACACTTATAAATTAATACAATTATTAGTTAAAGTTAAAAGATTTAATTTGATACAACCCTCAACAAAAAAAAAAAGTGATGTAGTTAAGACATGAGTATTTATGGTGATCGCATTATTTAGGTTTGGAAACTTAAGCCTTTCTATTGTAATATTTATGGTGTCCTACATTATTTAGGTTGGAAGCCTAACTGTTTTGTTGATAAACATGATAAGTGATGTGAATACGTTAGTGATCAAAGTTGATCTATATACTACCATCTCAAATATCCCTAGTTTGTTGGTTGAACTCCACGAAAAAGAAATAATTTAATCTTTATATTTTCAAATTTGTAATAATTTAGTCTTTAAATTTTAGTATATAACAATTTAGTCTTTATACTTTCAAATTTGTAACAATTTAGTCTCTAATGTTAAAAAAATTCATCAAAATTAGATATCAATTTTCATTATTTTATGATGTAGACTTTGTATTTTGTAAAAATACTAGGTTTCTAATTCATTTATCGGTGTATTTATGTAAGAAATCTCATTATTCATTAATACTAATTTCTACCATATAGACTAAATCAATACAAATTTTAAAATACTAAGGTTAAACTATTAGGAATTAAATTGTTAGTAACTGAAAGTACATAGATTAAATCACTACAAATTAAAGTTGAAAGACTAATGACCTGTTTGCATTGACTTTAAAAAAATATATTTTTCAGAAAACTCGTTTTTATTTAAACTCTTTTGATAAAAATGGTGTAAAATACATTTTATAAATATATGAGTGGCACTAATTTTTTTTTAAAATAACTTATTTTTTAAATTAAGCAAAATACATCTCAAACACACCTTAAATTGTTAATTTTATGAAAGTTTGAGGAGGGAGAGTGATTTTTAACCAAATCTAAATAGTAGCTAATAAATGATATATTTGAGGAAAGCTGTCGGTCAAAATCTAGCCATCCACGTGGCGTCAATCGGATTATGGCAGGGTAGATAGATCGAGCGGTTCATATTAACGTACAGAAGGGTAATATAATACATGTGCGTGGAATGCACGTGCATGAAACGACAGTTGGGACGTTTCGTTACGACTATGTGCGTCACACACTCACCCTTTCAATTGCCAATAATATAGTGGCTTCGTGAGCCAAATTTTCTAAGCAATCATTTGGATTGGATTTCCCACTCAAATTAAAAAAATCTAAAATTCAATTCTACGATTTGACGATGTGTCTAATAATGAACGGAGAGTAAGCATCATAATAATATTATAATTTTTTAACAATTTATTGCATGAATTTTAGGATCTAATATTTTCCAATTTGTAATAATTTAGTTTCTGAAATAAAAATTAGTATTACTATTTTAATAAATTTTATTTTACATAACTAGATCAATAAACTAAATTATATCAATTGACAATTGTAAGTTTGTAACCCAATATGTTTATGAGCTACAAAGTCTACATCGTTAACTAATAAAAAATAATATTTAGTTCTGATAAACTTTTACGATTGGGATTAAATTAAATTTGAAAGTATAAAAACTAAATCTTACCTACTAAAATTAAAAAAAAAATGTTATAAAATTAAAAATATGCGGACCAAAAGTATTTTTAACTTTTATATTTCTCTACGGTAGCTAGTAGAAAACTGATGTGGCATTTTTAAAATAAAAAACATTAAGGTTAAAAATAACTTTTGGTCCATAGAGGTTTATGAAAGTAACAATTTAGTTATTTGTAATTTAGTTGGTAACAATTAAGTCTTTATACTTTAAAATTTGTAACAATTTAGTTCTTAAACTTTAATAAATAACAATTTAGTCTATGTATTTTTAGATGTTGTAACGATTTAGTCCTTATTATAAAAATTAAAATTTAATAAAATTTCCTACATATCTAAACAGAATTAATTATTTTTACAAACTATAATGATTAAGTTCTTACGTAATAATGTTGACACTTAATTTTGAAGGGATTTTTCATAATAGAGACTAAATTGTAATAAATTTCAAAGTACTAAATTGTTGCTTATCCAAATTTAGAGACTAAATTGTTACAAATTTTAAAGTATAAGGACTAAATTGTTTCTAACTAAAATTTAAGAACTAAATTATTATTCCTATAAAAAAAATAGAAAGAAATGTTTTTAAAACTATTTCTTTTTATAATAATTCAAATATCATTTTTTTTCTCTCCTTTCTTTCTCTTTCTCCCAAGTCCAATACTTCTTTTGTTCTATCTCTATGATCGCCTCGCTTCTCCCTCGTTTCAAATCTAAAAAGATTTTTCTTTCATTTTTTATTGAGGAAGAAGGTATAGGAGTATTTCAGTAACCCGACAACTCGAACAATCCAATGTGTGATGATTCTAGAGAATTTTGCAGTCTTATAAGGGCATCAAATTCAAGAAACATGTGTTTTAAAAAAAAATTGAAATTATTCTCAAAATTAATTTAATATTTGATCATACATTTGTAAATGCAATATTAAATTAATAAAATGCATGCGTTAGGAGTGATGATTACAAAGTAATTTTAACATTTCAAAAACATAAAACAGAATTTAGATGGTCTACTAAACTCATATACAATCAATACACTAAATTTAAAAACATAGAATAGAATTTAAACTGCCTACCAAACATGCTCTAAAAGATCAAAAATCAAAGATGAAATTAAATCATTGACTACAACATTAAAGATCATTGAGAAGATAAATACTTACGTGCATATTGAGTTGAACTTATTTTCGTACAACTCATCCAAATGCTGAATCACAAGTTGTTATGTAACAAAATTTTCTTTTTTTAATAAAAATTGATGTGTATATATATTGTTTGTGGGTAAAGAATATTGTCCCATTAAGAATATTTAGCCTATTATAAAGATAAAGGTTGGAATGTGGAAGACATCAAGAAATCACTAAACCAAGATTTTATTATCATTTGTGGAGATCATACAAACGTACAAGGAAGGAATGAAGTTGAAGGAATGTGTGCCCCCAAAAAAGCTTAGCTACGTTAATAAATAACGACATTTAAGACAGTTCTATTTCAACCAAATCCAATGACCCACGTGGCGTCCATCGGATCTAGAGACACCCTGTAGATGAACGGTCCATAATTAACTTCAGCTGGGGAATATGTGTTTGGGATGCACGTGATCTCAAACGACAGTACGCCCACTGTTTTTACTTTCCGGAAAAAATTCATTTTCTTGGATTTACTTTTTCTTTTTTTTCTATCATTTTTTATTTTAAAAAGATTACACTCTTCGTCGTTATATTCTAAATTTAATTTCAATTAAAATTACATGCCTATCTTTTGTCCTACATTAAAATATTTAGAGTGTTGAGAGGTAAATGTATATACTTTTAGAAATTTGTAAAAGTGGAGAGTGGGAGTAAAGGATCTTTCTTCACGTGCCACCGTCCGGGCGGTGGGCCGACTAATAGTAATGTAAATTCATTGATATTGAATACTTTAAATTTGTTATTTGGGGATTTTCACTGATTTTCCTTATTTACAAATTTGAACCCAACCTGATTTACATTTATAAACCTTCTAACCTTATTGTGTAACTAACACACATTTAATTAATAAAGTAAACTTTTGTATTGATTCTTGATCATTTAAGATTATCTGCACAAATGTTACAAATTCTTCAAAAAGTAACATTAAATTCTATTAGTTTTATACATAAGTGAGCACATGTGAGTCTAGACATCGTTATAAATCCACATATATATATATTTTTCATACGTGCAAAATTGAACATAAATTACTCAAAGATAAGCATAAAAAACTAAGAAATAAGCTTTGCTTTAACCAAATAGCTCTTGAAATCTAAATGCATCTCTAAAATGATGTTTAAACCTTTGTGTGTACTAGTTTTTATGATGTGCTATGCACATGATTTTTTATTTATTTAATCATATATTAAAATACATTGTGAATTTACCAATTTATGCTACATTAATTTTTATAAAGAATTAATTTAAAGGATTTTAACTATAAATAAACTTTTAGAACAAATAATAACAAAACTATTATTTCAAAACAACCGTATAAGAGCAAGGACGAAAATATTGATATCAATGTAAATATTAGTAACTTAGATTTTCAAATATATCGATGGATGTTTTGGGAAAAAAAATCAGGATTTCATGGAATTTTATAAAAGTATTGTGAATTTTTTTTTTTTTTTTGTAAAAATTTGGAACAAACTTATTTAAGTAATAAACTAAGACTTTAGGCATATAAAGCAATAATTTATAAGTCAAATATGATTAGTAATGCATGGGATAATATATAATAGTGAAGAGCGAAAAATGAAATGAAGTGAATATGTCTTTGATAAAGTCTTATGTCATACAAATAGAAGGTCAAATACAATGTTCAATAGTACGATGCTGGCCTGCGAGGTATGATGCAAGCCGCAAGTGCACAAGTCAATTTATAATATAAGATGGTTAAGTTTCGAATATCGTTCCATTGAGGATCAAATTGTAAAAGTTTAAATCACTTAGCTGCGTTGAGTCAATTTTATTTGAGGATTCAACTTCAAGTTGTGGTTTAGGAAAAAAAAAAAGAAAAGGAAAGCAAGTAAATTTGAAATACAAGAGTCAAAGAGAGTTCTAGGGTATTGAATCATTGTTTAATTCATTACACAATATTCTAGGGTTAATGGAGTTGAATGCAATTCATATGCTTAAGTCTAGAAACATTGATCTAAGTTATTTTCTATTAAAAATAATATTTTCTCATGCAACCTAACTGATTACTAACATATTGAAACCAATTTAAGTAACATGGCATTAGGAAGTAGTGTTTAACAACTTTCACCATTAGTCTAACTATGTGCATGAGAGATTAATAATGATTCATCGCTATAGTTCAAATTAGACATACAATTCTTTTAATCAGATATCTACTCTAGCAAGCATGGATGGCCAATCAACAAGAATTAAGCTCAATAACAATGAAAAGTATATTCATTATAACAATCCATGAAAAGTCTACAATTTTAACATAACTTCATAAACAATTCATCAATACCCTAAAACTAAATAGTCTAGCCACTCATAGCTTTAGACAACATGGTCAAGACAATTTTCAGCATAGAAAGAGTGTAAAGAAAGGAAAATTCTACTGTAAAGAAGCCCTTGATTGAGAAGGAGCCGCCAAGACTTTTTTGATCTTCATGTCAGGAGCTTGAACGATACCGAACTTTCTCTCAAACTCTTTTCTCTTTTTCTTGCAGCCAACTCACTCTTTGAGGCTCTATATTGTGTGTCTAGGGTTGTTGGAAACCCCTTAATTTATAGACTTGACCGCCCAAAATTCTTTCCAAAATTGCAGATTTTTCAAATTAGGAAAGCTAGCGTCGCGATGCTAATCGACATAAAAAGGTGGCGCCACGTCGTTATAGGATGGCGTCACAGCACTGTGCGTCATCAATTCCTACCCTCAGTGCCGTGCTGCAGCGTTGTTGCGGTCCTTGCATAGTAGCTCTCGGAAAAAACGTCTAGGCAGTGTCGGGCTGGCACTGCAGAGCTATCATGTTTTTACGACTTTTGTGATATTCTTCTCTTTTTCGCTTGGTTTTGGCTTGGTTTGATTCTTTTGGCCTTCAACCCTTATTTTCTTTATACTGACCTAAAAAACCACTAACAAACACGTGAAATCTAATAAAAACATTCTTAATTTAAGAGAATAAAAAACATTTTTCAAGCGCTTTAAAGGTACTAGCCTAACATTAGCATAATTTATTTGATTGTGACAATATTGTTCTCAAGTCATAGTATGTTCAAAATTTCTAACATATAATTGAAAGTATGTCATGCATGTTACTAATGTCAGCCCCAATGATACCAATGAACTTATCTTGGATCAAACCATGTTTCATGAAAATGAAAATATGCTTTGAAGAATTGTAGATAATATTGAGGTTTTGAGTCTAAGTCTTCAACACTTTTCACATGGAAGTTGGGGTCTTTATATCATAGTCATATTGTTTGTGTTCATACTAACTGTCTAAACTCATTCTTTCCATAATTGAAACAAGTGAGTTTGCATCAACTTAAACATCATCATTCATGAAATATTTTATGGATGAAAAGGTTTAGGGCTTGATTAGTGATTATCATCATCCCACCACCTTCATTTTGTTGTCCTTGTAATTGTTGTCTCTTCCAACACAGTTGTGTGTTAGTGTGTGTCACACATGTGTTGTTCGAAAGAAGCAAAATTTATATCAATTAATAACAAGTTTAAATGTTTTTTTTTTTTCAAATTCAATATTGAAAATGAAAGTTTTAGATTGAAAATAAGGCTAGAAATATAGAAAAGTTGAAAATTGGAAAAAATTGGAAATTAAAAAAAATGAGAAAAAAACGACATCTAGAGATATATATCCACAATATTTTGGCAACTTATGTGCGATATATTCATAAATAGTCTCTACAGACTAAATTTGGAGACACTGTAGAAATATCGCAGATAAATTGTCATAGGGACTAAATTTTAATTATAAATCATTGAGACTAAATTCTAATTTTATGTAAACTATAGAGTTCAAATTTACCATTTAACTAAATATTAGAATCAACTAAAAATGACTCACTCGACAGTTAAAATGGTAAGTAGGGAATGAGGGGAAAGTGAAAAGTAAAGAAAGAAAAATAACCTAAATAGGTGTATTAAGCTAAAGAAAATTAACCTAAAGGGTGTATTAAGCTAAGAAGGAAAACTTTTTTGTTTTTTTTCTTTTTTTTTTTTAGGAAAGTTGTTAAAGAATTGACAAATAAATAAAGAAAGCAACAAACATATCAATAAAGATAACTCACAGATTTATTAATAAAGACAAATATTTAAGAAGATTTACCTGAAAAATCTTTTTGAATCTATATTTTTCACAAATTTTTGAATTAGTTTACATAATGAATTTATGTAAGATTTTAGATCATTATAACCTTATACATTATTAATTTATATTTACTAATTTTTTGTTTTATTTCCTTAATTAGTTTACTTTTGTTGAGTTCCAATTTGGTAAATAATTTTTATATTTAATGCATTTAATATTGATTATTGGTTATTCTTTCTGGATTTGTTTGTTTCCTCCCTTTTTAACAAAATTACATTCTCCACGTCCGGCCGCCACAAAATTTCTATCTTCTTTATGTAGTCGACGGAAAGGTTTACGAAAATCTTTTCTCTTCTCAGTTTGGAGACTGACACTTTCACATAAATTTTCTCCACGTCCAAACGACACTCTCACCCCATAAATTGCAATTCTGATGGCCATATAAATTACAATCACATGACAGTGCACACCATAAATTGTTGTTTTTCGGTTTGTTTCATTTCTATAGTAGGTGATTAATATTTTGATTACTATATGTATAATGTATATTATGTACTATATAATTTATATCTAACTGTATATTCGAAAGTATATAAACCATGTTAGATATCTAAAGACCATCGTATGTGTATATATATACACGGTTGCCATTTTCAATAAGAAAGAGAAAATACATTTAATATCACATTTTCAATTGGAGAGAAAAAATGCATTTAATATGATATATTTTTCCATTTTCACGGCAACTTTGTTGGTTACAAGCATCTTCTTTCGTTTTTCATGTTATTTTTTTATGTACCTTTAAACATTGTATTAAATTTTGTGTTCTAATTAATATATGAAATACACTGGTAAATATTTTTTATATGTACTCAAATACAACGAGTTTCACAGTAACTTGTTGGTTTTTCTAGCGAATTTATGATTATTTTTAAATATACTTTAGAACATTGTGTTAGATGCTTGCAAATATTCTAACCAATATATGAAATATAAATTCACTCAAATTACCATTCAAAAGTTTCAATATAACAGTATCCATATGACAGTACAATATATAAAATTCGAGTTTATATTGTTTAATCAAATTCCTTTATCAGTTATACCACAATATATAAATAAAAATTTGACTCAATTTTCAATATAAATCTTAGTATATATCATAGATTCTATTTATATACCACAATATATACTATAAATTCAAAGTAGTTAGAAATAAACAAAAATATATATTATAGTATATTAATCACAGATGGACTCAACATTCAACATAAAACATATGTACAAGCGAGAATTGTACATATATACAAGCATGAAGTATACAACATAAAATGAATGAATATATATTACAGTATATATAAAAAAAAATTGTCCTTGTTTATATAAAATAAACAAATATATATCACAGTATATATATGTATATTAATTTATCTCTTCTTCTTCGTGAAGTGCTTTCCTCCATCGTCCATCCCCACTTCTTCTTTATGAAGTCTTTGATCTACTTTTGTGCCTTCCGCCTTAGTCACATTGCTCATCGTTGTTGACTTGTCGCCCTACCTATAGTCGTCGACGGTTGGATCCATGCATTGTAGTTGACCGTCATCGTCCAGAACCCCGCATTGCTCAAATCCACCGTGCCCCAGAGCTATAGTCTGAACCCCCTCCTATTGACCGTCATCGTCCTTCCTTGATGTGATTAGAGAGAGAGAGAGATAAAAACCCACCGATGAGAGGAGAGAAAGCCATAAACGAAAGAGGAAGAAAAAGAGAGTGGGGAAGAAGAAGAGAAAGAGAAGAAGAAACATGAGAAATTTTGAGGAAAATGAGAAAATGAGAAATATTTCCCTTTTTATATTTTTTAAAAAAGAATTAAAGAATGCATGTATACACAAAACCCTAGACTATGCATGAATGAGAGATAACACACAACCCTATACTTTTATTATTATTATTATTATTATGTTTTATAAAAATATTGGATGAGGTCTTAATAGTAAATAGATTACATCATTAATGAAAATTTGTATTTTGTTGGACTATTATGTAATAAATGGTGTGTAAAAGACAATTATGTAATATAAGCCTACAATTAAAGGCGTTCTATTTAATAATACAATGATGTCGGTAGAGTTAGAAGGGTTTATGTATACCATATTTTTAAATCATAGGTCCAAAATAAATAATGCATAAACGAAACTTCAAAGCTTGTTATTCAAAACGCTAAATAACAAATTTTAATGCATTTTAATAAAACTTATCACGATTTCCATTAAAATTAGTAGACTCATGAATCCTGTGTACAAGTTTTTTTTTTTTTTTGTTAAATTTTAAAAAAAAAAAAAAAATTTAAAAAAAAATAAAAAATTTAATAAATTTTAAAAAAATTTTAAAAAAAATTATTAAAAAATATTTTATAAAAAAATTTAATTTTGTTAAAAAAAAAAAAAAAATTTAAAAAAAAATAAAAAATTTAATAAATTTTAAAAAAATTTTAAAAAAAATTATTAAAAAATATTTTATAAAAAAATTTAATTTTGTTAAAAAAAAAAAAAAAATTTTTTTTTTTTTTTTAATCCCAACAAGTATAACCCTGTCACTACTTTAATCCATACCCAAAATCCAACATATATAATTTTTTATTCATCTTTCAAATTAGTTTCTTTTTTCGAAGCTACTCTACCTTTGTCATTTGTTTCATAAATTACATGATTTATGAAGAGAAACTCGAGTAAAAAGTCTCCTTTTTAATTTTTACAATTTAACTTTTATAGTGGAAATTTTCATCAAACTTAATTATCCATTTTTATTATGTTTACAATGTATGAACAAACTTGACCTTTGCTTAGTTGATCAAACTATACTAGTAAGAAACTTTATTACAATTTGTGATGTACAAAAAATTAAACTGAAACTTATCAATGTTTTGATACTAAATTTTAAAGTATAAGAATTAAATATTTAGAATACTGAAATTCAATAATTAAAATTCGTTTGGTAATATTTGATTTTTAATTTTTAATTTTTGAAAATTAAGTCTGTAAATATTTCTCACTCCTAAATTTCTTGTTGTCTTATCTAGTTTTTACTCATGTTTTAAAAAACCAAGCCAAAATTTAAAAACTAAAAGAATAGTTTTTTAAATTTTGTTTTTGTTTTTGAAATTTAGCAAAAAAAAAAAAAAACAAATATAAAAAAAAAAAAGGGGAAAAAAGGGAAAAAAAGGAGATTAAAAATTTAAATTTAAAAAAAAATGCGAAAAAAAAAAAAAAATTTTATAAAAAAAAAAAAGGGGAAAAAAGGGAAAAAAAGGAGATTAAAAATTTAAATTTAAAAAAAAATGCGAAAAAAAAAAAAAAATTTTATAAAAAAAAAAAAGGGGAAAAAAGGGAAAAAAAGGAGATTAAAAATTTAAATTTAAAAAAAAATGCGAAAAAAAAAAAAAAATTTTATAAAAAAAAAAAAGGGGAAAAAAGGGAAAAAAAGGAGATTAAAAATTTAAATTTAAAAAAAAATGCGAAAAAAAAAAAAAAATTTTATAAAAAAAAAAAAGGGGAAAAAAGGGAAAAAAAGGAGATTAAAAATTTAAATTTAAAAAAAAATGCGAAAAAAAAAAAAAAATTTTATAAAAAAAAAAAAGGGGAAAAAAGGGAAAAAAAGGAGATTAAAAATTTAAATTTAAAAAAAAATGCGAAAAAAAAAAAAAAATTTTATAAAAAAAAAAAAGGGGAAAAAAGGGAAAAAAAGGAGATTAAAAATTTAAATTTAAAAAAAAATGCGAAAAAAAAAAAAAAATTTTATAAAAAAAAAAAAGGGGAAAAAAGGGAAAAAAAGGAGATTAAAAATTTAAATTTAAAAAAAAATGCGAAAAAAAAAAAAAAATTTTATAAAAAAAAAAAAGGGGAAAAAAGGGAAAAAAAGGAGATTAAAAATTTAAATTTAAAAAAAAATGCGAAAAAAAAAAAAAAACGAAGGGCAAGATAGGGAGTTGCAAATTTGCGATTGAAGCAAGAAAAAGAAAACATTATTTTTTTCTAAAATATAGAATATAAATTAATTTATCAAATCACGAGAAAGTGACCTTTACAACAGAAAGCCGGTACGTAAAAACGCTCCGATATTGGAGTTCCATGTTCTTCGTTGTCTACTTCTTCTTCTTCATTTATTTATCATTTTTCCCATTATCTTCCTCACTCTCTGCTATGGCTTCTCTGTCATAGCTGGTCCAATTTATCCATTGTTCATTCATATAATCACATTTCCAAGTATTCAATTCCCCACTGCATTTCACCTCCATTCTCACTCCATTGTTGTTATTTTACCCAATGGGAGTTCACTCCTCTGCCATTTTGCTTCTGCAGCTCTTTCTTTACTTTTCAGTCTCTTCTGCCGCTTCCCGGAGCAATGAGATTGCCGATGGTGTGCGGATATGGCCGTTGCCGGTGTCGGTCACTCACGGTCGGCACCGTCGGTTGTATGTTTCGAAGGATTTTCACCTCAACACTCAGGGCTCCAACTTCAGCGATGCTTCCGGGATACTTGAGGAGGGATTCTCTAGGTTGCTTGATTTGGTTCGTGTTGCTCATGTTGTTGATGCTAATCTCTCTCGCTTAGGTTCCTCTGCTCTGCTTCTTGGAATCCACATTGTTGTCTCTTTGCCTTCCGATGAGGTATATATGATTGTGTTAATTCTTTTTTTAATCTGTCGATATTCTGGACTTCGGACGATTTCGGAGTTGTTGAGCTTGAAGCCTTTTGAAATTTTGTGGAGACTGCTCTACATTTTTTCATGGTTTCTTAGTTAGCTGGAAATTCATTTGTAAGTTTCTGTTCAAGTTCAATTCACGTTTCTTGGATTTCTCAAAGACGATATTATAATGCCTTTGGAATTTTTAACATATACTTCAATTTTGAATGATATATATAGTTGGTTCATAGTTCCGATTTACTTGGTTCTGGAGGTCTGTTTTCAATGAAATGAATTGTAATTTGCTCTGGAACCAATTCTTCCGGCCATTGATTATTGCGAAAGTTCCATGTTGATGGTGCAGTTACAATATGGTGTAGACGAATCGTACAGATTATCAGTCCCTGCACCTGCACCTGGAAAACCGGCCTATGCATATCTCCAGGTGGGTGAACCAAACCTTCGCCTACTCTCTTCACTTGATAATTAGTGAATTAAAAAATCACTTAAAAGGTGGAAAAGTTGAATTCGTGAAGGGGGAAAATACTGATTCAACTGGGCATCATCCATCAATGTGGAAAAAAGTTGTTGAGTTTTAGTTGGCTTGTGAATTTTGATTCAAACATGCTTATGTTGCAAATATTTGGATTAATGGGTGTTTCTTTTATCACGAGTATTTGTTGTTCAAATCTGTTTGGTTCATGTTCTAATGTTGAATTCTTGAACAGATTCAAAATTGAGCTGTATTTGTATTTTCTTTTTAAAATTCAGAAATGGATGACTGTAATAACTTGATACTAGTTAGAAAATCTTATGGCCTAAAAGTATACATAGTTCTTTAAAGAACTTTATAAATAAGAATTTAAACAGTAAAAGTTCAATAGTTGGCTTATTCTCAATTTCCGATTTCTAATTTAAACAAAAAACAATAATTTGGATGAACGTTTTTTTTCTTCCTTTTTTTGGTATTTAAATTTAAATTAATAATATTATTTAATCAAGTTCTCTCCATAAACTGGCCTGGGCAGTGTTCAATTTTTTAAAGATAATTATGTTTGTAGTACTCAATCTTCGAATGCACCAAATCAGACTGTACCATGTTTTATACACTTGATCTGGTGGTTTAGGCTGAAAGTGTACAGTTAGATTCATCAAATCCAATTTCAATGAGGTTTTTGTATCTCGAGTTCTCCAAACTAGATGCTATCATCTGAAAAGTGAATTCCATAACCATAAGTGAAAATGAAAGAGATTTAAATCTTTGCTCATCTTCCTCTACGGTCAATAGTCTTCTTTTGAATATATTTTGCTTGATAAAGTGTAATTATCTCTGTCTTTATTATAAACGGCTCTCCTTATATATTCTTGTAGCTCTGTTCCCTAATTAATTAAGTACTTTCTCAAACTATGCAGGCTCGTACAGTTTATGGGGCTTTGCATGGTCTTCAGGTTACTTGCTGAGACTCATACATCTTGAAAGTCATAATGTTTGGAGCCTAATAAAATTTTGAAAATATGTCCTTTTAATGTGAAATTCTGCAGACCTTCAGTCAATTATGCTCTTTCAATTTTGAATCAAGGGTAATTGAAGTTCGCATGGTACCATGGAATATTATTGATCGGCCAAGGTTCTCCTATCGAGGGCTTTTAATTGGTGAGATTCTTCTGAGCTTTCCCATCCTTGAGTAGGACCGTGACATGATAGAAATGCTTGTTTGGTTTCCTTGCTTTCTGTTAGAAGTTCTCGTGGTGCTCCCTGTCCTGTTTTAGTTCCTTTTTATTTCTTTTATGCTGTAGTTTTTACTGTCATTAACTTTCTTTCTTTGGAATTATGACAGAAATTTTGATATTTCAAAATATTATTTACTTCTGTTTCATGAGTGCATATACCATCACAAAATGATAAATTTGTTTTCTTTTATTATATATTTAGTTATTTTATGTTATCTATTGATTTAACCAAGCAGTTTATGGGGGATGTTGTCTCTTCAGCCAGGATAGTAGGTTAAATTTTATGGAAGGACTATGCATAATAATTAGGCAAGAAGTACGTTTCATGCTATTCGGATGGTTGAGGTCACCTCATTCTTAAATGGTAGCAGTGAATTTTCAGTCTATACCCTATGATCTACATTCTACACTATTCAATTATGTTGCATGGCATAAATTGTTGATTAAGGGAATGGGCAATATCCTATATATTTGTTATATGGTTTATTGGTTGAAACTTGGATTGGACTCGAGCGAAACTTAGGCTTAGAGGAAGGTTTGCCTTTCTTATGTAAAAGGGATGAGAATCTGAATATAGTAGTTGTTGGGAAGTGAACTTTCTGAACTATTTCATAATTTCAACATTGAAGTTAAAAATATAAAGGAGATTTCGTGTGATTTTTTTTTTTTTTTTTTTTTTTTTTTTTTTTTTTTGTTTGATATTTTCGTGACTAGGGTGGCCAACTCCAATCATGACTTGTTAATCTGATCTGTAAATGACCTTTGTGCAGATACTTCTCGACATTATCAGCCATTGCCAGTTATAAAGAAAGTGATTGATTCTATGGCATATGCAAAGCTGGTATAGAATTCAAATTCGTTAAGTTGTGCTTTAATACGTGATATTAGTTTGCATGCAATGCTTACTAGCTCAAAACATGGTATGGATAGCTGTTGGCTGTTTTCCGTTTCCAATTATTCTTACCCAGTAGACCACATAGAATCTTTGTTCATTTTTTTGGTTAAAATTAAGAAAAGGCTTTAAAGTTATACAATAAAAATGCCGGGACCGTTACTACCAATATACAGATACTTGAATATCTAAACGGAATTCATGTGTTGAAGTGGTTGGTCATTTTAGATATCAAATCTTTCATTCTCCTTTCATCACTGTTTTTTTTTTCTTTCTTTCATCTATAATTAATTCTCCCGATGTTACAAGAGAGCAAGGAATGTGCATTGGTGCTTCAAGTGAGCTTGATAATTTAGCTAAAACTCGTTCAACATGGATGGAGAGGAGAAAAAGGAAAATTCAGTTAGATATTCACAGACCATATTGATAAATAAATAATAAGTGATCTAAACTACCTGCATTTGCTGCAGTTCCCGTCCTTTCCTTGCTTACAATTATCAACTTTATCCCTTTCTATGCAGAATGTGTTGCACTGGCATATTGTCGATACACAATCTTTCCCATTGGAGATACCTTCATTCCCAAACCTTTGGTTTGGTGCTTATTCTAAACAAGAACGGTATACCAATGCGGATGCTACAGAAATTGTGAGGTGAGCATCCTTTCTCTTTGGATGTCGTAACTAAGAAATCGGTTCTATTTTAATTTCTGTTTATAAATTTTGTAGATACGCGCAACGGCGTGGAGTCAGTGTATTAGCTGAAGTTGATGTTCCTGGACATGCTTTATCATGGTAATTGTTGACCTTTTTTTCTATTTGATCCATTATGTTAACTTGCGTAAGAACCTAATTGTTTCATTTTTCAGGGGAGTTGGCTACCCTGCTTTGTGGCCATCGAAGGACTGTCAGCAGCCACTTGATGTCAGTAATGAGTTCACCTTTAGAGTAATAGACGGAATACTATCGGGTAATATCACATTTTCGATATAAATATTATAAATGCTTAGAAAGGAAAAAGATTTACATTCAAATTCTTAGTAGAATTAAAATAGGGCCTTCCACAAAATCAGAGTGAAGAAAGTTTGACTATAGTTTTTCTCAATTTTGATAATTTTCTATAAATTGAGCTTTATAGAGAACTATAAACTCCTAAAATTAAATTTTAATCGGTTATACACACCTATAAATTGAGTTTTTTTTTTTTTTTTTTTTTTTTTTTTTTTTTTTTTTTTAAAAAAAA
>QLSR01000593.1:1354598-1387753 GCA_031780015.1 Citrullus colocynthis | reverse complement strand
TTTTTTTTTTTTTTTTTTTTTTTTTTTTTTTTTATTTTAGAAAATAATGCATTAACGAACATTCTCTAGTTTGTTGGAAATAGTAGAATATTTAATGGTCTCTGGTTATCATCGTCAGTTGGAAGCTCTTTTTTACATGAACTCATGAATGTGAGGACGTGTTACAATACAAATCATCTTGGTTTATTACTCATTTGGAAAAACCTGCAGTTTTGAACTAACCATTTAGTTAAAGCATCTTTATTTTAGGAGATAAGGTATCATATTCCGGTTCTTGTGTTTCAGATTTCAGCAAGATCTTTAAGTATAGATTTGTTCACCTGGGAGGCGATGAAGTCAACACAAGTAAGTTAAACAATTGCATGATACTTTGGTTGTCAGGAAAAGCCTGCAAAATATTTATTTAATCAACTTCACGTAATACTTCATCTCTAAAATTTAATTAGATCATTATCAAGTGAGATAGAATCTTTTTATTTTTGTTTTATTTTTTATGAAAAACATTCTTTCATTTTATTGCTGTGATAAATTACACAAAACATGGGGGAAAACAACCCAAGCTGAGGGAAGCTACAAAAAGGACTACCAATTGGTCAAGAAAGAAGTTCAACTATAGTTAAGAAATTAAGAAAGTAAGATGAACATTTACACCATGAGAGAGCCAAAAGGATAATTGTCCATAATCTATCATATGATTTTTCTTTATCCTTTAATATAGGTTGTTTCTTTTTATTCATTACTCTTCTGCATCAATCTTCATAAACATTGATCGCCTAGATAATTACATGACCTTCTCAATTTTACTTTCAGCTTGCTGGACAGTGACTCCTCATATAAGAAACTGGTAATAATCTAAGACCTTATCGGCTCCTGTCTATTAAGTAAAATAAACTATATTTAGGGCCCAATGTTCTTCTGTTCTACTTTATTAAACAAATAGTTTTATTGATTTTTTCCACTAGGCTTTCTAAGTGAAGGATGAAAGTTCTGTTAATTCGTTATTCAGGCAAGAAATAAGTCCTATTCACAAGACTGGAGTTTAGGAAAGAACTTGGACTTGAGTGTTTACAAGAATCAATTTGTAGTTGAGAGAGCGTTCCTTTTCAATTTGATTCTCATGTGTATTTTTTTAAATAATTCCAAGAATTGTGATAAGTTGAACAAGGTTGAACTGTGATGGAAATATTAATGTTTGTGCAAATTCTTTTAAATTTTAAGTCTAACGTTATGCATAAAAGTATAGGGTTTATAATTTTCATTTAGGTGGAAGTGACATGAATGTGTATTTTAGTTTGGATATCCATAGATATCAATGCTACACTACATCAATGCAAAAGTCTGGAAGTTGCATTCATTGAGCATTATGTTGTCAATGGTTCTTCCTTATAAGGTTAGGACCATCAACTATAAGATAGCTTTTTGTCTAACTTATTTGTTTGTCATGCCATACTTCTGTTCAATGATATCAGTTCACGATCTTATCATTATACTTTGAATATTATTGTGATACTGATTTCGCGCTGAAGCTAGGAATCATGGTACATGTCAATATGTAAAGAGAAAGTTTAGATGTTTCTTAAGGTTGGGAAGAGGAAATCTGATGCGATTTTGGATAGGGTGTGTTTCTATGTTCCTAGTTGGTTACCTCTGTCTTCACTATTTTCTATAATGGCTAGTTTTTCTAAATTTGCTGATCATTTATATTCTAAACCGTTCTGTATACTATATGTATGCATCAGTGTTGTCTGGAAACGATCCACATCTGCTCGAATGCAGTATTGAGTTAAACATGTTCGACCTTTTTAATGAACAGGTTAAGAAAAAAGGGTATGAAAGAATCCGATGCTTACAAGTACTTTGTCCTGCGAGCACAAAAAATAGCTTTGTCACATGGATATGAACTTGTAAATTGGTATGTGCTTCTGCTAGAGTTTAACCATCAAAGGCAACTTTCTCATCTTATCTCACCATGGAAAATTTTCAGGGAAGAGACATTTAATGATTTTGGCAGCGAATTGAGTCGAAAGACTGTTGTGCATAACTGGTATGTCATACCCACTCCCAACTATAACATCCCACATAGTGAACAATAGTCTTTTAGGATATCCAGATTTTTTTCTTTTTTTCTTTTTCCTTTTATAAAACAATTATGTAGATTGTTCAGCATTCATTATTGGAAAAAATTAATTTAAGTTTAGCTATTTGTATATTTCAGCTTTTTTAACTTAACTCGTAATAGAATATCAAATCCAAATCCATGTTTGAAAGCAGTTTCTTGAATTACTATTGATATTCGCTTTATCTTGAGGACCATTATCATTGCCTGAATGTGTATATAATGAAGGCAGTCAACCTCTTTGTGCAAGACATCTATAATGATGATTACCTTATCTTGGCTACTTTGGTTAATGATGATTGAGAGATTAAATCTATTGGAGAGGGTTAAGTGTCGTGCCATGTAACTCTGAGTAAATGTATTCAATTCATTTAAGCTTCTCAAAATATGAAGGGAAAACTTTATCCGGTTCTGCTATATCTCTATCTAAATATTTGCATATAAAATTAGTTCTCCTAAACTGTAATAGAGTGAACAAATCTGATTTACCTCACAAATATAAGGGATGGAAAGAGTTTACATCGAAATTATAGAATGGTTAAGCCATAAACCATAGTGATTCTCTTCTTTTCACTTTCAAGATATTTTCCCCTGGCGGGCCCCCCAAGCCATAGATTCTTGTTATTTATTTATTTAAACAGGAGATGACATTTTTCAGTAAGAGAATAAAAGGAGACTACTACATAAGGATACACAATCCAGAAGGAACAAAAAGAAAACAAGCAACACAAAAATTAAAGGGCCAGATAAAAGAACATAATCATAAAACTCATCCTTATAGCTGAAGAGGATCCATAAAAGCATTCCAGCTGAATGGAGAACCCATCAAACTTCTTTGCAAGAAACGCCATGAAGAAGATTTTAGATGAGTTTGTATCAAAACTCTTTATTCTTTGAAGAGGAACAATTAAAGCATTCCATCTCTCAGGCCACTCATTATCCTCAATTTGCCCTTTATGCATGAAAAATGCGGACACTGCATATTAAACTGAGAGAATAATTTCCTCCATAAATTTCTGGAAAAACTACACCAAAAAAAGAACTGGGTGTGGTGCAATGAATTCAAGGAGAATTTAGTTCAGATTTTAGTGGGGCTTTTATTAAAAGCTATTCCTCACGTTCTGTGAGTGAATGGAGTCAAAGCTATTCTCTCAGAAATTTGGTTTGAAAGGAACCATTGAATTTTTCAAGACAAGTCCCTTTCTTGGTTAGATCGTTTTGAGATTGCTCGAGTCAAAACTTCTGCATGGTATTCTCTTTCCAAATTATTTGCTGATTACTCTATTCAAGATGTTAGCTTGAATTGGAATGCATGTATTTCTTTTTAAGCTAAATTTGTTTGGTTTGATATTGTATTGGTCTATTTATGTTCTTGTATTTTCATTTGTTGTTAAGTTTCCTTTTGTTTCACATCTTCTACTTTGAGTACTAAACTCATTTCATTACTTCAAGTTTTGTTTCTGTTTAAAAAAAGACGAGTTTGTATCAAAACTTGCGTAACTTTAACAATGAACATTCTGAAAAATATACCAATTCTGTACCACATAATAGTTAGATTCTTCTCAATACATACGATATAAATAAGCTATATGAATATTCAAGTCTTCAGGAAAACAGAATAAATAAATGTTATTTGTTTCAAGTTGTTCCAAAAATGGCACCTCATATTTTTACCTTACCTGATTGCTATGTTATATCATTTTAATTTTGAAGGCTAGGAACTGGTGTTGCTGAAAAGGTTGTTGCAGCTGGGTTAAGATGCATTGTTAGCAACCAAGATAGTTGGTATTTGGACCACATAGACACAAGTTGGGAGCAGTTCTATATAAATGAGCCACTTAAGAATATCACAGATCCTCAGCAACAAAAATTGGTCATCGGTGGAGAGGTATGCATGTGGGGTGAAAATGTTGATGCTTCAAATATCGAGCAAACTATTTGGCCTCGTGCTGCTGCCGCTGCTGGTACGTCATTGTTCTTGTGTTATTAGTTTTGCATTATGGAATCAATTTTGTAACATTTACGTTGTGCAACTTATAAAAGTACATGACGCATGTTAGTTCCCATTCCGCAAATGCTATACAAAAGTTTGCTTATGGTGCAAAATTATGCGATCTATAAAGGCTCAGGCAATGCAATATTTTATAATTTAATGTATATAAAAGAGATGGAGGTTCACATTCCCACATTCCCATAGGCCAAATTAAATTGCTGAAGAAAATCACTAATAGTCTTGCTCTATTTGCTCCATCCTAAGAAGCACGACACTTTAGTTGTGTCCAGCACAATACTTGTGTAAGACACTTGTTAGTGCAACAAATCTGTTAGACACACATAGAATACTTGTTAAGCAGACTAAAAAGACAAACATATGACAATAATAAATTTATTATGAAATACATCAAACTAATTTTTTAAGCATAGAAATGCATTAGTCCATCTACTTTGAATATTCTTTTGGTATAAAAATGATATAAATTTTTTAAAATGGATATTTTAATAGGCATGTTCGTACCGTGTCTGTCTCCTAAATTTAAGAAAAATAATGTGTCGTGATATCAATGTCTCATTTCCATATTTGTGCTTCTTAGGCCCCATCTTCTCTAATCATTATTTGCTCTACTTTAATTGACTGCTAACAACTTCCTTTGGTGATCATGTACTGAAAGAGCGCCTTTGGACTCCATATGACAATTTGGCTAAAGACCCCGATCAAGTTTTTGCAAGGTTGGCACATTTCAGGTGTTTGCTGAATCAAAGAGGGATCGATGCCGCTCCAGTATCTGGACTCGGCAGGTCTGCTCCTTGGGGTCCGGGCTCTTGCTTTGTGCAATGATAATCCAGGTTAATATCCCTTCCATACTCAATTTGTCCTCTTATTTTATTAAGATAGTTCTCTTCACCATGAATTCAGGAAGCGGTTCATGGTTAGTATAGGGGATGTGATTATGCATGTATTATGGAATGTAGGTCTGTAGGCTCTTGTTTCTTATCTCTGTTTCATTCTTTTGAATAAATTTGAACAGTTTGCCAGAATATTATATTTATAGTCATGATTTGGTAGGACTTCTTGTCCTACATTAAAGTATCTTTTCCATTTTAATCTTTTTTGTTTGAAAAGTTCTTATCCATAAAAATGGAAAATAGAAGCGAAAGGAAGTGAATCTATGACGAAGCCTAACACTGTTGCATGGGGCAGTTGAATAGGGAGATAAATCCTTTTTTCTCCTTCATTTTGAAGGTAGCATGTCACTTCTTTAGATCATAACTTTGTGGATTGATGTAGTGACACAGACCAAACATCGTATAAAGAGTGCAAACAAAGTTTTATATTGGCTAGAGAAGAGGAAGGCTCATGGAATATAAGAGAGGAAAATTATCTCCATTGGTACGAAGTCTTTTGGCTGGACCAAAAGCAAAGACTTGAGATATGTGAGGGTTCTATTGTCCTTAATATGAAGATAAAAATTTGCTTACCATAACCAAAGTTTAGTCAAGTCCTTGGAAAAGTCCACTCGATAATTGATGTCAAAATCTTTGTTTACCCAAGCGCACATATCAAGTTATAGCAAAGTAAAACAGTCAAGAGATCGAGTATCATCCTTTAAAGATTAAATTTATAGATTTATACTTAGCTATTGTAAAATTGTGTTGATTTTATTTAAGGATTGGTCTTGTGACAAATATTTTAGATTTTTAAATAAAAGAAAACAAAATAAAGACAAGTGTGAAATTCAAGAGACAAAGATGTTCAAGGGTGTTGATTTCTCAATTATTCATTAAGTCATGCAAAGATTCATATGGTTTGTTATGTCAATGATATGCTCAAGTTTAGAAACTATTTTCCACATTCTTATATCTCAATGATAGTCTTTTCTCATGCAAACCTAATTGGTTACTAATTGTTTGAAACCAAATTAAGAAGCATGACATTAAGAATAATCATGATCAACTTTCATTCCTAATCTAACTATTTTCATGATAGCTTGATAACAATCCAATGTTATAGACTTAATTAAACATACAATATTTCTAATTGAACATTTAATTTAACATGCATTGAGGATCAATCAATGTATTAAGCACAATAATATTGGAAAACATTCAAAACATAACATCCATCCATAGAAAATAATATGCATTGCTTTAAATCCATAAATAAGTTCAACAACATTAGAACTAAAACTTTTAGCCACTCATCGTTGTTACAAACATATCCTCATACATTGCAACCATGAAAAAGTAAAGAAAATAAAGAGGAAGGGAACCAGGACTATCGTGTTGAATCCTGCCAATGGAACACACTAGTTCACTTCGGATCTCGGTCGGCCTCCAAATGAACCTCTAAAGTCTCCCCCTCTATTTTTAGGCTAAAACACCCAGGCTTTCTAATTTTGTTGTGGTTTTGAAATAGAGAGCTTTCCACAAAATACTTTTTTCGGAAAGCTTTCCAAAAATAATTTTTTCATAAAAGGAAAACTTTTCAAAAATACATTTTTTTGGGGAAAGGAAAGTTGACTCCTCTTTTTCAATTTGACATTGTTTCCTTCTCTACTTTGAGATTTAGCCGCTTCTTGTTTCCTTGCTCAAATCCTGAAAATTACTATCAAATGACATAAAAATCTAAACAAATAAAGTAAAAAATAACTCTAAATAAGAGACAAAAAAAATATTTTTTTAAGTGCTTTTCAATAATACCATTGGCCCTCGTCAAATCTTTGGGCTTCAAATGAAAGAAGCAAAACAATAGTGAAATATAATTTAAAAATAATATAAATACACATTGGAAGGAATTGTTACATTAAAGGCAATTGCAATGGGTAACACTTTTAGAGTTAATAATTAAGTGTATATCAACATTTTTTAAAAATTGCAAATATAGCCAAAACCATCGGTGATATACTCTATTGCTGATACTCTCATTAGCGATAAGATCTATCACATATTGACCTTGAGAGTTGGATTTAAATTTTACTATATTTACAAATTCTTTTGCATTGTGCTAAATCTGTAAATACTTTAGGCATGATTGATAATTTATGTGTATAGTCTTGTTTCTATTGAAAAAAAATTGAATGTTCTATTTTATGAAATAAGTTATCTATGATTTTTTTGGAAGGAAAAACTCCAAATAATTTTTTAAAATTATATTTATATGTGTTCTCCAATAGTAATCCGTAAATAATTATATCATCTCCAAATTTATTTAAAAAAAAAAAAAAAGATTTGGTTATACAAAATCATGATTATTGATTTTTTTTAAACATCCATAAAATCTAACATTTTGTAAATAATTTAAGTCATTATTGTTATATGAGAAAATAAGCTAATAATAAACTATCTACTAACCTCTAATTTTAGAAGAAAAATGTGAAATCGAGCATAGCTTAATTGGCATATAAGTGTATTAGTAACCACAAGAATTGAACATAGCTCATTTGACGTATAGTATATTAGTAACCATGAGGTTTTTGGTTCCAATCCTCCTACTCCCAATTACTATATAAAAAAAATTGGAAGAAAAACTTAAAATAGTTGTATCTACATGCTTCTTCAAGTAAATTATGAGGAAAAAATTGTGCATTCATAAAATATAACTATATTTATTTATCCAACAAAATAAATTCCTAAGTGTTTCCGAAAAAAGACTTTTAATTTTCATTTAGAAGACTGAAAAATCATTTAGAAGATCTGAGCTCTTTAATAAAATGAATTTGGAGTGAAAAAAGTGAAATATGTGTATTTATTATGTGAAACTTAGCAAGAAAGAAAAGTATGTAGTTAAGAAAAGGTGTAAGAAAGAGAACTATGTAATTATTGTGTATAGGAATTTGTATTTGTTAAAATATATATATATATATATATATATATATAAATGGTTTTAAAGTTCAGTTCAATAATTCTTTATTAATAAAAGTTAAAAAAGGGAGAGGAAAAAACAAAGTATGTGAGAACAAATTAGAATTGTTGAAAGATCTATCGGCAAAAGAGGAATGTAAAATTAAAAGGAAAAAGCCATGAAAGCTAAAAATAAATAAAATAATAAGATAAAAACTACAAGAAAAGTATGAAAGGATGAGGACAAAATAAGATTTGTTGAAAAATTTAATAACAAAAGGGATGTAAAATTAAATGATAAAAAAATGCATGAAGTATAGGTAAAACCATGAAAGGGTGCGAGTGTAAGGATAAGATGGTCTTTTAAAAAAAAAAAAGGACAAAAAGGAAGTTAAAATTCTCATATTGTAGCCCCTTTTAATATAGTATAGATATAGATATAAATGTGAGATCTACAAAATAAATTAATAATACATATTAATATATTATTTAATGACGTGTTAAACTATGAGGGAAGTAATAAGTACTAAGATAATGCTACAAACGTTTATTAACTCAACTAGTCAACCACTTTTTACTTTCCATCTGCATTATATTAAAAGGGACTTAAAGAGGGAAGAATTTTTAACTTCACTCTTTGCTCTTGACTTTTTCGATAAAGACTTTTTTGCCCTCCCCCCTCACACCCCACCATTCCATACACTCCTATGTAGCTTTCATGCCCTTTTTTTATTTTTTATTTTTTATTTTTTTCTTCTTTTATTTATTTTTACATTTCTCTTTCACTATCATATCTTTCAACCATTTATTTTTTTGTCCTTACATTCTTTTATATTTTCCCATACATCTATTTTTTTTTTCCTTTTTTTTTAACCTTTCATGCCTTTTTTTTCATTTAATTTTACATTCCTCTTTTGTCATTAGATCTTTCAACATTCTTATTTTGTCCTCAAATCTTTTTGTTAAAATCTTTTTTAATAAGGAATTAACAAATCAAAATTTAAACTATTTACACACATCCTTTAACAAATACAAATTCCTTTGCATAATAACTACATACTTCTCTTTCTTGCACATTTTTCACATAATAAATACATATATTTTGTTTCTCTTTCCCCCTAACTTCATAAAATTAGAGAGCTCAGAATCTTCTAGGTGAAAATTAAAAATCTTTGTTGTTCATAAAAAAAAACCTTGAAATGTGATTGAAGAAAGAGAATTTAGAAATTTATTTTACTAGATAGTTTGTTATTAATTTATTTTCTATTTTTAAACTTCATGTCTAATATTTACAAAAACTATTTTCATTCAACCAATTATATTTTCCTCTATAAAATTATGTTTCAAACATTTTTAACTACATCAATCACATTTCATATTCAATATATGTTAACTAAATAAAACATTGAAAAATTAATATAAATAGAAAAAATATCAAATTACTTACAAATATAGAAAATTTTTGTTGTCTATCAGCAATATACCGCAATAGAAATCTATCACAGTCTATCACTAATAGATAGTAGAATTTTTTTATATTTGTAAATAATTTGACTCATTTTGCTATATTTAAAAATAACCCTAAAATATATATATATATATATATAATGATATAGTCTTAGATATCTAATCTATTCCATTACTTTTAAATCTCACATTAGATATTTTATTTAAATTTAACTAAAAGTAAATTTATTTAGAATGGTATGTTTCCATATAGTTGTCCTAAACTATTGGCCAAACTTGGCTTATACTTTAAAATGGTTAAAATCAGTTTTATGTCAAATTGGGGTGAAGAGAATATACTTCATGTTATAACTAAGGACTTTTTCCAAGGAAGTTGTTACTACTTTGAATCATTCATGGTGTGGAGAACTTCTAAAATATAAGAAGTGAAGTGAAGTGAAGTGAAAGTGGTATAATAACCAGAAGGAAAGAAAATTAGGCGCAGAACAAAAAAGAAAGACTGAGAGAGAGAGGAACAACTCATCACGGCATCCATGGGGGCGGCGGTGGTGGCGTTTTGGGACCGAGTGGCGGGATCCCAGAAAAGATAGTGTTCTTGTCAATGCCAAAGCCAGCAGTAGTAGTAAGGGAAACAAGAGCAGTAACAAGGCCAGCATTACCAGCCAGAGTTGGCTCAGTGTAGTTTGGATTAGTACGGACGTCGTGAAACTTGTCGAATCGATCGGGACCGCCAACCATGGCACCAGTGATGTTGTGGGGGTTAGGTCCGGGATTGTCTCGCCACTTGAATCCACCTGTGCACGAGTAGTATTTGTTGTCGCTAGGAAAGGATGCAGCGCGGTGATGCACCCGTCTGGGGAAGTTGGTGCCGTAGCCCACAACATAGCTCATGTTCATAGGGTTATTGCCAAGAATGTAATCAATCTGTAGGAAGTTATATATAGATTAGAATGATGAGATAATAGAAGAGATATAGAAAGGTTTTGATTAAGAAGGCAGAACCTGTGAGGTGGCAAAATTGCGAAGAAGGGTTGAAGGAATGTAGTTAGGGCCACAGTGGAAGCCAGGGACGCCGGTGGAGTTCAAGTAATCAGCAAACAGAGAAGCCAAAAATGCAGCATTTGCTACATATTGAAGATTCTGTCCTTGTTGCTCTCCTTTGTTCATAATCATCATTCCTCCTGAAAAGTTTTCACATTTACACTACCTTTAATCTCCATATCACTTTTGGTTTTGGGATTATATACAAATAAATAACTAGTTTCACTTTCACTTCTACCAAAATAATATTTAAATCTAATTTTATTTAAATAGTATTATTCTGGTCCAATACAAGTTTCAAAATACTTATAAATTATTGGACTAATGGAAAAATGACATGGCGTATTAAGTGAGCAAATTTGAATAAGGTGGCATGTTTAGTTGACCATTTAATTAAATGATGTGGCTGATTTTTAATTTTATTTTTATATTTTGAATTTGGTGTCCCCTCTATGGAAACTGAATGGAATTGTTGAACTTAAAACCATGTTTTGAAGATGAAAGGGAAGACACTCATCCTTTTCTCAACAAGACGTACGGTAAAACTTTGGCATCGAGGCGACGTAGGAACTTTTCCGGTGACAATCTGTCGAATTTTTGCAACTGAAAAACCCAAAAAGACTTGATCGGCCTTTGCTTATTTCTTGGGAAAGCTGTGGGCTTCGTCACCGATTCATCTGAGTTGAACCCGATAAGACTTTGGTATCCAAAAAAACCTATAATACATTCTGGATGGTCTAAATTGGGAGCCTCAAATGAAATTTGGCCAATTCTTCAAATCCACACGAAATTCGACTTCTGCTCGCTCAACCTTCTTCCTCTCGTTTCTTCCTCTCGCTCATTATCAAAATTTCGTTTTTCCTCGACTTTTTCCATTTGTTTGAATTTTTCTTGTCGCTTCTTCCTCTAACTTCTTCCTCGTTAATTTTGTAGTTTTTTCCTTCATTCAAATTCTTAATCTCGCTTCTTCTTCTTGTTTCTTCCTTTAGCTTCTTCCTTGTCAATTTTGTAGTTTTTTCCTTTGAATTCTCCTTCATTTGAATTTTTCACTCTTGCTTCTTCCTCTCATTCTAATCCACGCTCCAACTTACATTTTTTATTTGAAAAAAAGAGGACAGGAAGAAAATCTCAGAAATCTTCGAAAAAGAAAAAAAAATCACAGAAAAAACAAAGGGTAGCATAAACAAAAAAAAATCTCCCTAAATGAAAAAACAAAGAAAAAAAAGAAGAAAAGTGAAGAAACGAAAAAAGAAAAAAGAAAAAAAAGGCAAAAAAGAGAGGCAGAAGAAAAAGGAAGAAAGGTTAAAGTGGTAAATTCACTGCGTGATGGGTCAAATGTTAGGTGGGCCCCTAAATATGGCTAGATTTCAAGTGAGCCCTAAATATGGGTCATCCGAACAAATTTTCCATAGAAAAACTAAAGGGCTTCCATGATTTCAAGTGAGCCCTAAATATGGGTCATCCGAACAAATTTTCCATAGAAAAACTACAGGGATCCATGGAAGGGAGAGAAAAAGGGAAAGGGAGGAGAGAAGCAAAGGAAAAAGAAAAAAAATTAACCTAATACAGAAAATAATTATAAAAAAAAACGACAAATTATAAAAACCACCCTTAAAACATATACGGTGATTACACTCTCAAACGTAAAAATTAGACTCTTAAACTTCTACTATTATTAAAATTTGACCCTCAAGCTTGCATAAATGGTAGAAATTGGATACATAAATGATAAAAATTGAATTTCAAACTTATATAAATGTTACAATTTATATAATTATGCAAGTTAGAAATTCAAGTTGGTTAAATTGCAACCAAATCAAAACACTGGAATAAAGTGACCCGTTATAAATTTTTTCTTTTTAATTAAAAAGACAGATACAGGGTACGTCATTTTTTGGTTAATCAATTGTTAAACAATTAAGTTAAGAGTATTTAGAAGTATTTTTTAAGAGCTGAATAGAAACCGAAAATGCGTACTAAAAAAAAGAAGAGAAAAGAGTTTGGTACCTCGAGTCCAATTGTAGACACGAAATTGCTTGAGATAAGAACACATATTAAGCCCCGTCACCGTTTGATACATACTCAACATCTCCTCATACGGATACCCTGGATTCAGCATCATCCTCAATCTCGTTAGCAACACCATCGCCGCCGGCAACTTGTTATTCCAGCTCGGAACGCTCGAAACCGCCGTCACATTGAAAGCCCTAGCATTCTTCGCTATTCCCTGCTGCGTCGCCAGAGATATGTACGACCAGTTTCCCGTCGCGTAATACAGCCACGCCGCTCCCCACATGTACTCGTCGTAGTACCCTGTGGAGTTGTACGCGGCCGCGATGAAGGCGTTGTCGCGGCTGTAGCGGCTGCGGCGCCCGGAATCGCGAGCGAAGGCGAAGAGTGTCTCGGCGCCTTTGATTAGCTTGGCGGAGTAGGCGGAGTCGTCGCGGAAGACGATGGAGGCGGCGGAGAGAGCGGCGGCCATCTCGCCGGCTAGATCGGGGCCTTGGAATGTGGTCTGTGTTGGGCGATTGTAGTCCATTTGCTCCGGCTTCTGCCAGCAGGTGGAATCGTCGGGGATTTGAGATCCATTTTGCGATCCTCCAACCTGTACGTGTTGTTTGCTATTTATAATCATATTTTTTTACCTTCTAATTTTAAGACTAATAACTAATGACTTTGGTTAAAAACCATTTTTGTCCTCTAAACTTTCTTTTCACGAAACTTACAATTTTGTCTAGGATCTTTGGTTTGTAACGGTTTAATTTCGGTACTTTCAATTTTACTGATAGGGAGAGGGAGGTATGCGAATAATTTTTGCACTTCTGATACGGATTTGGAATCTTATGCCTCAGCTATGCTTGCTTCTGGCCGGGAAGAAGAAGTCTCTTTTCTTTTTGCTTTTCCAGGGAATCAATTTGCCTTTTTACGTAACGCTTCAATAGAATGAATTCTGTATGTAACAATTTGGTTCTTGTATTTTGAAATTTGCAACAAGTCTCTAATGTAAAAAACTTTATCAAAAGTAGATGTTAATTTTTATTATTTTATTATGGTAGACTTTGTATTCTATAAAAATATTTGAATCTCTAATTACTTTATCGGCTTACTTATGTAAGAAATTTCATCAAACCCTAATATTAGTTTCTATACTAGAGACTAAATTATTACAATTTTTAAAGTACAAGGCTAAATTGTTATGTACTAAAGTTTAGGACTAAATTGTTACAAAATTAGAAGTACAAGGATCAAATCATTACAAACCAAAGTTAAATGACTAAATTGTACCTCTTGTAAAAGTTTGGGGACTAAAAAGTGATTTTTAACCTAAATCTTGGTTTTTTTTATTCATTTCATTATCGACTAAAAAGTTAATATTAAAAAAAAAAATTAAATCATTAATTTATTGTGGAAGTTGTTTAATTTGTACGATTCATAGTTGGGAGATAAAAGATTTTTTTTTTTTTAATTTAATTGACGGGCAATTGCAACAATTGCAAATATAGCAGTCAAGCAAAAATATTAGCAAATATAGCACAATGCAAAAATAATGTGGAGATATAACAAAATTTAGATCCAACTTTTGAAACCTATCCATGATAGACTATATCGTTAGTGTAGGCTATCACGAATAGATTTTGTTATATTTGTAATTTTTTTATGAATGTTGTTATATACTTAATTATTAACCGTGAAAGTACTATTCATTGTAATTAACCAAATATTAGAAGTAAAAATTTAAATCTTTAGTCTTTTAGTAAGAGTATGATTTAACTAATTGATGTATTCTCAAATTGAAAAAGATTTGATGACTTAATAACTAAATTATGCTAACATTCATTAATAAGATATTGCATCGTAATTTTTTTTATAACTTTGAACAAAGTGTGTAGTAAGTTATTGGCCAAATAGATATTGAATGGAAAGTTCAATGTCATTTAGAAATCCAACAAAGAACTATTTTAAACTTTCATTTTCATTATAATAATGGATGATAGTATTATAATGATAGTTAACACCTAGCTATCTTTTCTTTACTTATCTAGAGGGGATAGAGCCTGTCAATCATCAAATAAATATTATTTAGATTGATAATTTTTTATTTTAACTATAGATAGTTATAACAAAAATATATAAGACTATTTTTAAATATAGCAAAATTAATTTATTTACAAATATAATAAAATGTCACGGACTATAAGTGATAGTCACTGATATACTAATAGACTACTACCATTTATTACTATCTGTAAAAAATAGACAATATGTCAATTATCAATAGATAATTGCATTTTGCTATGATTGAAAAATATTTTTAACAATTTTGTCATTTAAAATAATTATCCAAAACATGTATTATTAATCTAAATCTTAATCTTAAACCTATATCTCCTAGTTATCTTTTTTCTTATCTGGCTAAAGTGAGATTTTGTTTTTTTTAGAAAAAACTAAAGTCGGACAAAAGAAAATATGGATCCCACTATTAATCTTTGAAACAATAATTTGTACCTTATTCACTAAATGCATGTTTAAGAATGATAGTAAAATCACCAAAAATACTTTTTCATTTTTAAAATCACTCTAAAGACTAAAACACACTTTTAGTCATTCAAAAATTAATTTAAAATTTACACTTTTAATTTCAATTTTCATATTATCAAAATTAGTTTTGAAAATGATATGAATCACTTGACATCAAATTATTAATTATATTTTATTTAATAATTTTGTTGGAGTTTTATTATTTTTCAATTTTATCTTTTCTTTTTTCATGACATATGAAGTGGGAGTATTTTTAACTTTTCATTAGGGACTATGATGTGGCATTAAAGTTTTCGCTAGAAGGCTATTAACTCCTTGTTTTTATGTTGTTTTGATCAATTTTACAATAAATTGAGCCTTTGAGCTTTTTCTGTCGATGGTAGCCAAGAAAGCTTCTTGAATTTTGTAATTCATGTATTGAGATACATGCCAACAACGTTTAAGTGGGATTGATCATCTTATTTTGTGAAGTGTTCAAATCTTTGACCAAAAAATTTGTTCTTTTGGTTCAAAACCTTTGATCTTAGGGCAATCTGTATAGAACTCAGTTCTTAGCATTGAAATCGAATCAATTTGGGGGGTTTTAGTGATTTAGAATTAGGGGTTCACATATTCAAAATGATTCTTAATCTCAATTCACAAGGGTTTCGTATCAAAAGAATTAAAAACATGTTTCATAATGATTTTGAAAATGACAAAAATAATTTTAACCAGTTTAAAATGAGTCCCAAACATAGTCTAAGAAATATGATAAGTAAGAAAATTGAGTTAAAAAAAAAAAAGAAAAAAGAAAAGTTACCTGAGAGTAAATTTGGGTAATTTTGGTGGAGGAAGAGTTGAAAGTCAAAAGCAAATAATCAGTACCCCACTTGATGAGGTCTCTGACGTGGTCATATTCATGAATAGCCTTATACTTGTGACTGTACTCAATCAAGCTCCAGCTCAGCATTGTCATTGAATATGCCATTGGAAAATTGTATTTACCATTCTCACCAGAATCGTAGTACCCTCCAACAAGCCCTCCCTTGGCCAACGTGTCATTCCCATCATTCAGCCCCGAGTCCCCTCTCCATGTTATGTTGTTGCTCTTCGGCAATCTCCCAGCTACCACCCAAATCATAAATCATTGTATCAATACTTCCATACTATACTCTTTCTTCTTTCCTAATATTAGTATTACACATTTTCTATATTATTAAAATTGAATTTAAATGATTATTAACATTTTTACGAGTGATTTTAAAAATAACAAATAATTATTTTATTCATTTTAGAATCATTCTCAAACATGCATTTAAAAAGTGACTACTTTAGTTTTCTTAACAATAAAATATAAATGAAAACGTACGAACTGAAATGATACCTTTTTTAAAAGTATAAAAACTAAAATAAATTAAAAGCAAAAGTAAATCTATTTTAAAATAAATAAATAAATTATTTATTTATTAAAAATAAAGAACTTGTAAAAATTAAAAAGAAGACAAGTGCCATATTCCAATGTGTTGGGCCCACAAATGTGTCGTATTTTTAATTCACATTGAATACTCTCATGAAATTTACGTCAACGTTCTTGCATTCCGTTTGCAACGTCCTTCGTCATGCGTGATTTCATTCAAACCTTTCCCCCAATTTTTTGTTTTTTTATTTTTTTTATTTTTTATTTTTTATTTTTTTACCTTTTACTTCAACAATTATCCCGCAGTCAAGGATTAAAAATATTTTATTCACTAAGCAGCACTATTCTTTTTAATACTTTTTTTCTTTAATTTTAAAATATTAATATTATCGTGAAAATCTTTAACATGAATATAGTAAATAAATAAATAAGTCAAAATCGGCAAACAGAACATCTTATCAGATTAAATTCTAAACTTAAAAAAAAAAAAAATGTTCAATCAATACCTTTCAAGTTCATTAGTTATATATATAATGGTTTGTAGTTAGTTGCAAGCATTTTCTTTTTGTAGGCATTATTTAGTATTTACTTTTAAAATTCTTTATAACAAGTCGGTGCAAAATACTTCTAATTCAATGACTTTTGAAAAAAAAAAAAATCAACGAAAGTGTTTTATATTTTACATATAAAAACTATTTTAAATGATAAAGTTGTTTAGTCTATATTCAAAAGTGATTCCATCAATATTTGTATTTCTTACCACATGTTTTGAGAATTTTTATTAATCAGTCTTTTCTTTTTTAATCCATTATCCATTATCGAGTGTCTTTAAAAATATTTTAAAACTAAACTAATTGTTAATGCGAATTCATGAAGGCTTTTTATATATATATATATATGATCCTCTAAAATTCTTCTATAATATTTTCAAATGTGTTTATTAAAAAAATCAATTTTATTTAAGAAAAAAGTTTTTTTTTAATTATTCAAAACACATTCTTATCTATATATATTAATATTACATTCATCTTAAAATTAAAATTTTAAAACTAAAAAATTATATATATGCTGAGAAAATGAATTTTTAAAAAATATTAATCAACTTCAAAAGTCTTTCTTTTAACAAAAGTCAAATTGTGGTATAATTTGGACATAATTAACCTTTCATAGATTTGTGAATTTTGTCTATGAAGCCAATGATATATTGATTAGATAATTCAAATTACAAAGAAAACAAAAAAGACATCAATTCTTATCCCTAAATCAATTGTAATTACTTTAAATTTTCAACTTCATCTAATTTACATCATTGTTATCTCAACCTTAGGGGGAAAACACTCTAATTTTTACCCACCAATAGATTTTTGTTTGAAAAAAAAAAAAAGATTTAGCGTTCTCATATAGTTTGAATGAATTATAAAATTGTCCAAAATGGATAAGATTTAAAAAAAAAAAAAAATAGTGAGTTTATAGATATTTGTGCTTAGTTTAAATTATTATTTATCATTATTTTGAGAATTGTTTAGAGAGGGAACTCACATTTCTGAGCATTGAAGAACAAGAGAGCTTTATGAAGGGCGTCGGAATAACGATCAGGCGGAAGCGGAGGAGGGTGGTGGTCCGGCCAAGTTTTGGCCACGATAATCGGCAATCCGATGACACAAAACGCAATCAAAATCGAAATCAAGCTCCATTTCAGAGCTTTCCTGGACACAATTACGCAACCTAGGTCAACGTATTTGTTCTTCTTCTTCCCATCCGCCGGACCTAGAAGCCAACTCCTCTGCGTCTCGTCTAGCTCGTTCTGATTGTACGATTGCGATTGCAGAGCCGCCCGATCCCAATCCTCCGCCCCCGCCGTCCGATCATGATTCTCACCTCCACCACCGTTGTTGTCGACCACTTCCAGTGGCCCTCCCCAATGGTTTCCGCCCTGCATTATTTTGGAGGTGATTTCAATTTCCTTCTCTCTGTTTTCGCCTAATTTAATTTACTCTGTTTCTCATCGGCGGCGATGCTTAGATGAATAGAGAAGACGGAGGTGGATTTCTTAGTCAATCTGTGGAAAAAAGTGGCTTTGTTTTTCTATGTGTGTGTGTGTGTATATATTGGGAAATGAGTTTGAAACTGTCAATGAAAAAGCAATTTTCCCTTAGCTTTAGAGTTTGTGTTTAAAAAAGTTTGTATATATATTCTTCTTTTTACGGGAAGGGTCAAGGGTGCACCTATTTCATGCATAATAATAATAATAATAATAATAATAATAATAATAATATTATTATTATTATTATTATTATTATTATTTTGTAAGGGTAGAAAAAAATTTAAAAAAATTATCACATGTAATTTTTTATTAGGTGTTGTCCAACGTGTACTTTCTTTCAATTTTTTCTTTTTTTAATGGCTCTGATTTCTTTGTCTTATCTATTATTATCTAATCAAGAAATATAAGTTTGTTGAATATCATTTTTGTCTTTTTATTTTGGGAGTTTTTCAATTATTCCTTGTATATTTAAATATCTAGTTTTTTCATGATTTTGATTTATCTCTACAACTAGTTTATTGTTAATTTCTTTTAAATAAAATATTATCTCTAGCATTTTAGATAAAAACTAATTTCGGGGACTAAATTTAAAATTTATGGAAGTATAATATTTAAAATTGAACAAGGTTTAAAATATAAAATTCAAGATAGTATTTTAAACAAATAAATATTTAAAGTTCATAAATTAGTTTCTCATATTTTCTTTACTGCATAAGGGCATAAACGAAGTCAACGGATTTCTCAAGAGGTGGGAGGTTTAATTCAATTTTTTTTTTATTCTACTCTATATATATTGTTGATAGGAATGTATTAAACATTAATTGGATAATTAGAGGTATATATAATATGAACTATATAGGTTAATAAGTTGGATACTAAAAAAAAATTATTAGATATAAACTTGGAAGTCAACCTTTTAAGACCCAATTTAGATTTTTTAAAAAATTAAAAAAGATTCAATCATTTTTGTTTAATTATTGATTTTTTTTTCTAATTTTAATAGCTTAATTAAATGTTTGACATAACATTTGGTAAATGACAACTTAGAATAAATAGGACACAAGAGTAAGCCAATTGGATAAAATGAGGAGCAAGTGGTTAAGAAAAAATCATAAAGAAAGAAAAACAAAACAAAATTAAGAATCAACAAACTAAAAATGTGGGTTAGTAAGGCCAAAGATGTCAAAAGTAAGTTTTTGTGGACTAGTTGTCTAAAACATTGTCCTTTCAATAAAAAGACTTCGAATTTAAAACACATCAATTGGTAGAAGAAAAATTATTTGAAGAAATTATCACAATTTAACACGTAGTTTTGTACCATTAAATATATAAGAAAGAAACTCTAAAAATGCCTCAAAACTTTATCAGGAAGTTATTGGAGACATGCAAATTTTGAAATTCATATGCAACGATCACAATGAGACAACCACATGAATAATTTTTTAAGGCATCGAAAGTTTTGAGACAGGGTAGGAAATTTATTTCTCATCTCCATATTCTCAAGATCTTTTCATCCAAAAAGTTCGGGAATAATCCAATTTTTACCCTAATTTTTCAATTTCATCAAGTTGAAATTTAAACATTGAGATAAGAAAACAAGTTTAGTCCCTAAATTTTGGGGCCTTTATCTATTTAGTTCCTAAACTTTCAAAAGTTTCTAAACATCTCAAAACTTTCAATCGTATGTTTAATTAGTACTTGAACCTTTAATTTTATGTCTAATAGATTATTAAAAAAATAATTAATTTATTAGATATAAACTTGAATTTAAAATGCTAAACTTACAAATTATTAATTTCTAAAAAAATTAAAAATTCAAGAACTAAATTTATAATTTTAAATATAAAAAATTAAAAATTTAAGAATTAAATTTATAATTTTAAATATAAAAAAAAGATATATATATATATTACATTTTGATTTTTCTTTCCCAATGCCAGTTATATTCCTTTTCAGATTATATATATAAGCTGGATCATGTGTTATGTTATGTAAATGGAGATCTCTCTTCCACATCATGCTTTCGAATTCTTTCTTTCTTTCTTTATTATTATTATGATGTTAAGTTCAATTATAATAATATAACATCTAATAAAAATAATAAGGAATATATTGGCATGCCGTCTATCCAATAATTTAATTATTTTCGGTATAAATTGTTCAAAATCACTATAAAAAAGTGGAAAGTCAACGATGGAAGAGGCTAGTTTGGGGTGTAGAAAATATTTTAGAATTTGTTTGGTTCAATAAGGGAAAATTATTATTATTATTATTATTATCACTACAGAAATCCAGTTTTTTTTTCGAAAATCAGTAGATTTTTTTTTTTTTTTTTACAAGAATTGCATTAATTTAGTTTAACGTATGTTTTATGAATGTGGTTTTATGTTTTTTTTTTTTTTTTTTTACAAGAATTGCATTAATTTAGTTTAACGTATGTTTTATGAATGTGGTTTTATGTTTTTTTTTTTTTTTTTTTACAAGAATTGCATTAATTTAGTTTAACGTATGTTTTATGAATGTGGTTTTATGTTTTTTTTTTTTTTTTTTTACAAGAATTGCATTAATTTAGTTTAACGTATGTTTTATGAATGTGGTTTTATGTTTTTTTTTTTAATTTTATTCTTAAAAGGTTAGGTAATTTTTTTAAAAAATATATGGGCTTTCATTTTATTTTATATGTTGATAAAAGTTATGAAAAAAGTAATATAATATTATTATTGCAACAGGTAAATTTGACATTTTTAGACCATATAAAAATCAAATGCCATGAAAAGTATTCTCAAGTATATATCTACCTTTTATTGTTATAAAATTTTGGAAAAAAAATTGAATAAAGAAGTTTATTCTTTTTTAGAAACAAATTAATTGTCAAACAAAAGGTTAAGAATTGTCGATTCATGAACTATAACTTGCGATTAATTAAACAATTAAATATATACAATATTTATTAGATAGTCGAACTGGCTCATCATTCTTGATAATTCTAGTACTAACATATTGTTTATTTTACTTCATCAACCCTATTCTTGTTTTAACTTAAGTGAATGATCTTTGTTTTAACTTAAGTGAATGATCTTTGTTTTTAGTACGGAAATAAATTAGGAAATAGACTTTTGCACTATAAGCAACACGTTTTCAAATAATTTAAACACAACATTTCTTAAATTGAAACTTATTTATATTGAGTAGGTTTTGTCAAATGGAGGTTGAAAAAAGTGTGTGAAATTATTTTAGAGACTTTGATGGGTTTAGAATTCTTTGATTTAGCCTTCTTCGGTGACTTTATTTTTAATTTCCAACCTGTAGCCAGTTACGTATAATTGATGCAATAAAAAAATAATAAATAAATAAAATAAAATAAAATAAGAAAAACCAAGAATTTTCAATATTATTAAATAAAAGAACTACATATATTTTTTAAATTCCATGTTCTTGACATCACCATCTGACAGCCTTTTATCCAAGAAATCTCCAATTCAGTCAATGCAAGTGATTTGGGAGATGCATTAATCATTAAGTTTTTTAAAAATTAAGCTTTTCCTTAATAATTTATAATGGTTTTTTATCCTTATTAAATAAAGAGTTGTTTGCTTGAAAAATAAGGAAAATTTGTTATTTCTAATCCAAAAAGTTTTTTATGGGACAAAACCGACATCTTTTTTAAAAATTTCTTTTTCTAACTCCTTTTTCAACTTTTCAGAATTTCATAGATGGGTTCCACATGGTGAAATGACATGAATACCCCAAAAGGCATCTTCCTCAACACTCAAACCACATCGTCTTCTTCCCTAAGACCATCTTCTTCAATAGAGTCCATTTTTTTTATAGTACTCTCTAATTTATGTCATTTGTGGTAAAACACATCCTATGTGACTCGATTTTTTGGAAATAAACCCATAAAAAAAACTTCTTTGAAATGCTGATTTCTGGAAATTTAGGTTTTCGAATAGTTGGCGGTAAAAAACGGAAAAGAAGATTCAAAATTTTCAGGTTGAGGAGGTCTAGTATGTGTAGGAAATGTTTGAAATTAGAAAGAAAAGAATTTGGTATGCGTTTTTTTTATTGCTGTCATTTTTTCCGTAGGTTGGTATGTATCTGGGCATTCTGTCACTTTTTCCGTCAACTCCTTCAGCTTACAGGAAACGTGAACTTACGGAAAAAATGACAGCAAGCAAAAAACGCATACCAAATTCTTTTTCTTTCTGATTTCAAACATTTCCTACATATACTCGACCTCCTCTACCTGAAAATTTTGGATTTTCTTTTCCGTTTTTTGCCTCCAACTATTCGAAAACCTAAATTTCCAGAAATCAGCATTTCAAAAAAGGGTTTTTTTTTTTTTTTCTTTTTATGGGTTTATTTCTAAAAAATTTGGTCACATAGGATGTGTTTTACCACAAATGACATAGATTAGAGAGTACTATAAAAAAATGGACTCTAGTGAAGAAGATGGTCTGAAGGAAGAAGACGATGTGGTTTGAGTGTTGAAGAAGATGGCTTTTGGGGTATTCACGTCATTTCACCATGTGGGACCCATCTATGAAATTCTGAAAAGTTGAAAAAGGGGTTAGAAAAAGAAGTTTTTTAAAAAGAGGTTAGTTTTGTCCCATAAAAAACTTTTTGGGTTATAAATAGCAATTTCCAAAAAATAAATTGTTAAAAATTATTTTTCTTCGTTTTGAAAATTTGACTTAGTTTTCAAAAGTATTGGTAGAAAGTTGATACCAAAGTAAGAAATTAAACAGTGAAGCGAATGTTCATAGGCTTAATTTTCAAACTCACACACAACAAAGCAAGAAATTTAAAGAAGTGGAGTGCGGGTGTTTATATGCGCGCACGCGCGCACACACACAGAGCGTGCAACTTTTCCTTTTGGATGGTTCAATTATATGAACTCCAAAATTAAGTGTGTTTGGCCTTGGAGCAACTCTGTTTTGAATGACCTCACACATAGAGGACGTTTAACTTCCTTCTCGATGGCTCAATTATATGAACTCCGAAGTCAATCACATAAACTCAAAAGTTAAGTGTGTTTAGCCTTGGAGCAACCTTATGTTGAGTGAACTCCTATAAATTTTCCTAGACAACATATGTGTCAGTGCAAAACATGCTTAAAGAACCCATGTTAGTTGATGGAGATAATTTCTACTCTGAAAAGTGGAACTACAAGAATTTTTACTTTTACCAACGCAATAAAACGTTGGAAAAAGTCCACATTTCGTTGGGACAACTTATGCCGACGAAAATTCTTTCGTTGGTAAAAACGTCGGCGTATCCACATCGGGAGAAGTCCCTCCTGACGAAAAACCATTTTCGTCGGCATAAATCTATTTCTATCGACGTAATATATTATGTCGGCAAAAACCTTATGTCGATGAAAATGAATTCATCAGCATAAATACACTTATGTTGATGCAATACGCTGCGTCGACATATACTTTATCCTGACGAATTGGAGTTGCTTTAGCAAAAACCTAATTTTTAGAAAAATGGACATTTTCAGGGTTTTGTTCAATTTTTGCCGACGTTTTATTCTACATTGGCATAAGTTATTTACAATTTTATAAATTTATTTGTAATAATTAAATAACCAAAATTTTATTTTTTATTATTTAATAATTATGTACAAACAAAATTTAATCTTTAAACAAATATAACAAAAATAAACTTATATATTAAAAATAACATTAATGTTTAAGACAATTACTAAAATTCTAAGAATAAGAACATTATATATAATTAAGTTTGAGCATTACTAGGATTCTTACAAATCCCTTGGACAAAAAAAAAAAAAGTTAACATTTCCTAAGCCAAAATAAATGAGATTCTAAACCAAAAAACATCTTAGAAATCCCCAATACAAAAAAAAGGAAAAAAGAATTTACATTCCCTACAGCAAAATACTTGGGATGCTAAACCAAAATAACTTCTTAGCAATCCCCTATACAAAAAAAAGTTTGACAATCCTAAGTCAAAATACTTGTGATGCTAAACCAAAAAAATTAATCATCTCAAAATCTTGCAATCTCCAAAAAAACAATATTTGAGAATTTACACGTACAACCTGAAATAGGAAAAATAAATATTATAAAGAAATATATATAAAAAATGAATTTAAATAGTTATAAGACATGACTCAACTCCCAAGCTATGAATATGTTGTCAATGGTTATAATTAAAACATGAATACCAAGAACAACCATTTTACTATCTAAAAAGTGATTAAAATGGTTATAAATAAGACATAACCGCCCCCCCCCCCCCAACCCCACACACACTATGAGTGCGATATAAACCTACTTAAACAAGTTCTCGCTCTCTTCTTCTCGGTCTCTCTCTCTCTCTCTCTTTTTGCAATTGCTCAATCTCGCTCTAAAAGCTACAAATTTGTCTTAAACACACCTATAAAATAGGAAGTGGCTACCATAACTCAAAATTAAGTTCCTAAATCCACAAAAACACACATATTTGAAGTGGCTACCTGTCACACCCCCTCCCAGGCTACTCTACCCAACCCGAGAAGAGATATGAAGACAGCATACATTACCCCTTTTGTGATGCATACTATCCACTAACACACTTGTCCTATACTGTTCACAACATACATAACACTCCTTAATATACATCAACCATAACGTATAGGAAATTATATACATAACGATAATTCAGAATACAACTCTTCCATAAAGCTCTTATACAAATCATGTTTCAACTCCCAATAAATGTATAACTAGGTCTAAATGCCACCTATATAAGGTTTTACATGCAAGCAACTTTGCAAAACAGAACAATTTTCTGGAAACTCGAAACTTAAACAGGGCGAGTTGGAGTAGGCAAAGCACCAGGAACGTCCTTGCTACCTGGGAGGAAAAGAAAACATGGAAAGCGTGAGCTAAAAGCCCCGTGAGTGACTAATTTTGTAAAACCATCTTTTGTTCGAAAACAGGCATGTTAAAATCGTTATAACACATATACGTAAACGTGATCCAAATAATCATTTCTGTAAAATCATAACTTTCAACAACGTAATCAAATCACATATGTTCATGCCAAAATGATCGTACACGAAAATCAGTTCGTTCTCAAAACTTTCCCTTAGTCACGGCGGAGCGAGACTCAATGCACCCAACGTCGAAAACATCCTTAGTTAAGGCGGAGTAAAACTCAACGCACTCAACGTCGATAACAACCTTAGTTAGGATGGAGCAAGACTCAACACACCCCACGTCACAACCTCTATGTGCACATAGGAATGTCGCAGGTTGTCCAAGTACCTTCTACGAGTCCTTCAGTACTGGGTCCCAGGGAAACTCACATGCCTTCTCATGTCCTTCAGCATTGAGCCTCCTCTAAAACATTTTAGAAACCAGTATTATACGTAAATAGTTCACATGAAAACCTTTCATGAAAAATCAGATATATCACGATAAACAACATTTCACAACATGTCATTCAACATCTTATGAAAAACGTATAAAACATGTCTTGTGAATGATATCATCAAACATCATGCTTTTCAAGAAAACAGTTCATCTCAAAGCCATATCTCATAAGAAAAACCAAACTAAACATTTTCAATAAATTTCGTTTTCAAAGAAAGAAAAGTGTCACTCACAACTTGTCCTTAGGCCCTGAGCGGATTATATGCCTTTCCGAGCTCTTCTTGGCCTGAGGAGCGATACCGAGCGAGAGTCAGCGAGATTTGTGAGACAAAAACCTCCTTTGCACTACCAGCGAGATTCGTGTCGCTACTCACGCTCCAATTTCTCAGCGATACCAGCTTCCTAACGACACCCGACAACAGAGTTTCCTCCTTTTCTTTTTGTTCTCACTTTTGTTAGTTCAAAGTCATATTTCCAGCCAGATTTAGAACTTCTTTCCTTCTACAAACTTGTCGAGAAACATGCTTCCTAGCTTATCTCAAATTTTCGTGGCTTAACTCGTCCTGGTTCATCAGATATTGCAAGTTTTCTTCACACTACTCCAGATTACACAGAAATTTTGTGTCAGTAACTTCCAGCAAAAAGTTTACATGTTTCTATTCCATTTCAACTCAGGCATCCTTCATAAAAGTTGTTCAAAATTGAGTTAACTTACTAACCTTAAAATTTCAGCCCAAAATTCAATCTCTTCAGATCGATATTTACCAAATACCAAACCTGGTGCAAACTGTGCGACAACAGATGAAGCTTCTGTTTCAGCTTTAGTTTTACCATGAAACCGTCCAAAACCTTGCACAAATTTGCCCTAGAACTCTTCTTCAACCTCTCCACAACGTGCAGCTGAAAGATAACATAGAAATGAGTTTGGAAATGAAGAGAAATAAGTCGGCAAAATTTTCCCTTCAATAAAAGTTATAACCGACTTCTCCCATCCTTATCTTCTCTTCTCTTTTTTTTTTTTTTTTCTTTTTTCTTCTCTTTTCTTTTTTTCTAATTCCTTTTTTTTTTGTCTTCTTTTCCTTTTGGTTTCTTCTTCCTTCTTTTTTTCTTTTTTTTTTTATTTAATTTACAAAATGAGATTATTAATATTAATTCGCTTAAAGCTTTTGAACGTGTTTACAAATTAGGTGCTTACACTACCATAACTGCAGAAGAGGCACACAACCAAATTAAGTTCCTAAATCCACCAAAACACACATATTTGAAGTGTCTACCAAAATTGCAGGATAGCCACACGTCCAAATTAAGTTCCTAAATCCACCAAAACACACATATTTGAAGTGGCTACCAAAACTACAAGATAGCCACATATCCAAATTAAGTTCTTAAATCCACCAAAACACACATATTTGAAGTGGCTATCATAACTGTAGGATAGCCACACAACTAAATTAAGTTCCTAAATCTACTAAAACACATATTTGAAGTGACTAACTCATGCTATCGTAAGTACGCACACCATTTAAAATATAGAAAGCCTTAAACGAAGTTAGAAAGTCGTCATAACGTACCTAGTTGTTTGAGGGTCCATCTCCTTGCTTTTGTTGCCCACTAATTATCTCTCATTTCAGTCAATTGATCTTGAAAACTTGAAAATTGTGACCTTAACATGACATTTTCCTCATGTAAGGTCGTCACCACCGCCTCAAACTTTTCGTACTTATTCCCAATCCCTTCCTCAAACTGCGAGGAAGATACACCACCTCTTGCTAAATTGGGTTTTGGGTTCTATCCAAGACCTTTAGTGTGGCCTGATCGTTTTCCTAAAACTTGTTCACAAATAACAGCCTTTGGTGTTGGTTTATGTCCATCTTGTGATGATAGTCTGATCTGCTCTTGCATTGCCAACTATATTTATGATGGTTTTGGAGGTTATATATATATATATATATAAGGGTTAATATAAAATTACGCATGTATAATACAATATAACTTATGTATGCTTCTTTGGCGGCTTCGCTTACCCACCCATCCTTCTCTAAGAAATAACTTTTGTGAAACAATTCCACTCGGCCAACTTCTTCACCCTTATTGATTGTCTGTAATTCAATAAAAAAAAAACCTAAAATTTAGATTTACTAGAAATTAATAAAATAGTAATGAATTTGAACCATACTATTACATTTTGCACTTGAAGAAAGGATTTTGACCCACAAGAACGGTGGAAGTTCAGACATTATCTACTCTTCTTGTTCTTCTCCCTCTTTTCCTACATAAACTTATAATTTATTAGTACAATTATTGTTTAAAGGTTCGCATGCTTCTCTCAATAGGGTATATTCAACTATACGTAACTGGACCAACGACCTTTGCTTCATAAGGCAAGTTCAGCAAGACGAACCATTACACCAAAAAAGCTGACGGAAAGATCTTTTCAAACTTACATAATATGAGTACAATATCTTACTAAAATCGGTCCAAATCCGTAACACATATTACTTTCGCACATAAATCACGAAAAGAACTTATACAACTCCACAATAGGTGTATACACATCCTTTTGTAAGTATGCTTGAATACCAATAGGAATAATTCGCTGGAGCAGAATATGAGAGTCGTGAGTCTTCAATCCCCATAATTTTCCATCATTCACACTAACACATGTGATATATTTGAGACAAACACATCAGGAAATTTAACTGATTTCAAGAACTTACAAAAAGCTATCTTCCCACTTATAGTAAAAGTATATGCAACATGTGGTTTTATAAATTTAGATCCTTTCGTATACTCAAATCTTCAAGGTCCAAACAGGCATTTGTTGTGTCTTTTGTTTTTCCTTCAATATTCATCAAAGTCCCAAGCAAGCCATCACATATATTTTTTTCAATATGCATGATATTTAACTTATGTTGTAACATTAGTTTAGACGAGTATGGGAGCTTAAAAAAAAAAAATATATATATATATATATTTTTGTGTAGTTAATGGTTCGCTTTCTTTCGTATCTCGTTTGGATGGATGCTTACTTGGTACTGGAAAGTCTAGTGCATTGACTTGTTCTAGGGTCTCATCTCCATTCATTACAACGGGTAGAGGTCTACGTTCCAATTTACCATCATGTTGCTTACTCCTACGACAATTGTAGTTATTTGGAAGATAACGTCGATATCCCATAAAACAGATTTTTCCTCTGATCTTAAATGACGATCTATATTCTTTACAAATGGGACATGCTTGATAACTTTTGGTACTCCATCCTTACAAGTCCCCATATGCAGGAAAGTCATTAATGGTTCACAACAAATATGCATGTAATTGAAAGTAAAGACGTGATTGTATGCTCATGCAATCGTAACTACCCACACCATTATTCTATAACTCTTTCAATCAACTGTTGTAAATACACATCAATTTCTTTTCCATAAGACTTTGGTCCTGGTATAAGTAAAGACATGAAAAAATTAAATTCCTTCATGCACTTCCACGATGGCAAATTGTAAGGAATAAGCACCATGGGCCACATGCTGTATGCAGTTCCCAAATGGATTAAATCCATCTGAAGCTAGGGCTAACTGAACATTCCTTGGTTCTGAAGCAAATTAAGGAGACTCTCTATCAAAACATTTCCACCCTTCAGCATTAGCTGGATGTCGCAAAACACCATTAGTTCCAACTCGTTTATCCTTATGCCATCGCATCCCAGAAGCAATGTGTTTTGGTGAAAACAATCGCTTCAACCTCGGTATCAATGGAAAATGATGTAAAATTTTGTTTGGAATCTTCTTACTTGTTCCATCCTTCATTTTGTATCGAGACTTACCACACACTGAACAACTTTGACAATTAGAATATCTTTTCCAAAATAAAACGTAGTCATACTTGCAAGCATGAATAGACTCGTATCCTAGTCCTAAGTCACGTAATTTTCTCTTGGCTTCATAAAAAGAACTAGGTATACAAGAACCAACTGGAAAGGCATCTTTTAACAAATCTAGTAGCATATCAAAGGATTTGTTACTCCAATTATTGAGAACCTTAATATGCATCAATCTCACCAAGAAGTTCAATGAGGAAAATTTTGTACAACCAGGGTACAAAGGGTTACGTGCTTCATCCATCAACTCTTCAAAAACGTTTGAAGTATCACTTTGTTCAATGTTTTCAGGCATTTCATCCCCAAATTTTTCTTCATCTTCATCATATTCCATTTCTCTCATCAGTCCTTGCAAATCATTTAAAAGATCTAACAACTCATTGTGTAACAACCCGCCTATACCGACCCCTAACCGGGTCATTACTTGATGGGTACTCGACTCAAAACGACGTTATGCAACAACGTAGAAGAAAAGAAAACACAATTTTAAGCAACCCTTAGGTTTTTTTTGTTACCAAATGTGGCCTCATTAATAAATAATAATCAAAAGTGCTTCGAGGTACCCCTAATAAAACACATCTTTAAGAATATTTGCATCTTATTTAAAAGAAATAAATGGATAAATAAATGAATAATTAAATGTGATACAAAACAAACGCGCAAGATCATGTTCAAACTTTCAAAACTACATGAAAAGAAACCATGGGCATGCAAGCACTAGTGGAAAGCCCCCATAGCGCCTCAAGGATTCTTCTTGTCATTCGCCGGCACGTTCTTTCCCTTACCTGGAGGCATAAAAAGGAAAAGGATGAGTACAAAAATACTCAGTAAGTAACCCCGCTATATGGGCTCAACTAAACACTAACCCTGTATACAAAATAAACATGGAGCTGGCACAGGTAACCCCTGTCGTTAGCCAATGGCATTCACAAACTGGTGGTCCCGAAGGAACATAAACTAGTGGTCCCGAAGGAACATATGTTGGTGCCCCGAAGGAACACAAACTGGTGGTCGCGAACAAACACATATTGGTTATCTCGAAGGAACACAAATTGGTGAACATGCCGCCAACATAGGGAACACTATCATGCATCCAGGGGTACTCAGGGTCTTTAGTATTCTATCATGGTGTTTATCCTATAGGCACATGATCATGGTATCTATCACATTGTAGTAAACATGCTAGTAACTTAGTATATTCAACAGGCAACCACAAATATACAGGGGGTGCTATACTGATCAGATACACATATGCTATACTTATCCAATGTTTTATTTATCAAAGACAACAGTCCAAACATCCCAATTAGGCAACAGTCCTATTTTATAGATAACCAATCCAGACATCCAAATTCTTCCACAGTTCTAATTTAACAGAGGTAACATTCCAAACATCCAAGGTATCACTGTCGATACCGTCTATAGAGAAATTACTTACAGTGAGGTTTGGTTTAGTCCCCTAACTGCGCTATCAATTCCTGCCAAAACTCTTAGGTTGAAGTCTTGACACGCCCATAACAGTAATAATCCAACAATTAGACTAAACCACAGATTCAACGAAAAACCAAAGCAAGAGCACACTGCCTTACCCCAACCGACCAGCGGCAGACGACAATGGTGGCAACGACAGCGTCCGAGAGAGAGAGATCGATCAGGAGAGAGGCGGCGGAGCGGCACGACTTGCGGTGACGTGAGGGAGAGTAGCTGAGAGAGAAACACGTCAGGGAGGGAGGGAGAGTGTCGAGAGAAACTCTAAGAGAGAGAGAGAGAGAGAGAGAGAGAGGGCACCGAGCGAGACCACAACGGGAGAGGTCGGGAGAGCGAGACGGCCAGCGAGAGCGAGACTCCGAGCGAGAGGGAGAGAGTCGCCGAACGAGGGAGAGACGTCGTCAGGAGAGAGTGCCAAATGGGGGAGAACCGATGGGGAGAGAGCTTACCAAGAGGGAGAGTCGTGGACGAGAGGTGACCGAGAGGAAGATGAAGAGACGCCGGTAAAGAGAGAGTGACGGCGGCGGAAGGGGGCTTGGGGAGAAAGAAATTGCAGAAGAGGGAGGGGAGAACTTTTCTTCTTTGCATGCATACCGAGGCCTACACCATAAATAACCTACAATTAACCCTAATTTTCAATTTTCCCCTGTTTTCCTAAAAAAATCTTTTCCCCCCCTTCCCAAAAGCTTTCCACTCCTTTAATATAGTAATAAATTTTTTTCCAACTCCACTTATCCCCAACTAAAATAAAACCAAAATTAAGTAATTAACCCATACCTGAAGATTGGGGTGTCACACATTGTCATCATTTTGAGCAGTAGGTTCTTCCCTTAATCCATCATTTGCTAAAAGAGCTAAAGGAGTCGTGACTCTTTAAAATTGAGATAAATTTTTCGGTTCTCCATGATAAATTCATTGACTATATGAAGGAGATATTCCATTAGCAAATAAATGTCATTCTACCCCGTCTAATGTCTGAAACATTTAATTCTGACAATTTTTACATGGATATCTTGTTTTTATTTCTCCATTTACATGACATTTTGCCACTTCCATAAATTGTGCAACGCCATCAATATACTCTCTTGAGAATCTATCTCTAAGTTTAATCCAATTCTTATTCATATTTGAATAAAATGGACAAATTTTAATTCTGCAGGAGTTAGGACAAAAAGTTAGATAAACTTTTTTCCACAAACCTAAGGATACTTTAACAAGGGTCACTTTCACTCTCCAATTCAAACTAAAAAACTCCTAAAAACTGTCCAAATGACAATTTTGACTCTTAAAGCACCTAAAAAGTTCCTAAAAAGTGTTTAATTGCCAATTTGACTATTTGATTTCAAGTAAAAAGTTCCTAAAAAGTGTTTATATGCCAATTTGACTCTCAAACCCAAACTAAAGGCTGTCAATTTAACAATAATAGCGATGCTACACATATATTCAACAAAGAAAGTGATGCTACACATATATTCAACAATGCTACAGATATATTCAACAATATATTCAATTACTCCAAAAATCAACACATAGTACTTAATGTTAATCAACCAAAAATCAATGTTAATCAACATAATCTAAACACTTTACAAAAAGCACTTACTGAGAGTTTAAGGAAGAGGAAAAGGGAGGCAGTGCTGACAAGGAGGGGCGGGGATGGGAACTGGCAACTATGTGTGTGGAGAACGAGCCGATAGCTGCGTGCATGGAGAATGAGCCGGTGTCTGTCAAAGAGGCCTGCTTGCATGGATGGGAAGGCCGATGATGGCTGTTGGAGAGCTCTGTGTGCGTGGATGGGAAGGTCGGCTGACAATGGCTGTCAAAGGAGATGTTTGCATGTGTGGATGGATCCGTCCGGCTGTCAATTTGGGGAAGGAAAATCTTGAAAGAAAAATCGAGGGGGAGGGGAAAAAGTTAGACTACGCAATCGAAGGGGAAAAGGGAAAACGGGGGGGGGGGGGGGA
>QLSR01000593.1:1313972-1354336 GCA_031780015.1 Citrullus colocynthis | reverse complement strand
GGGTTTTTTTTTTTTTTTTTTATATATTAACTTTCCTGACATACGTTTGCGTCGCCATATGTCCAAATTTTCGTCGGCATAAATCCATAAAAAATGACACCCTCTTTTTTTTTAGAGCAATTTTTGTCGACGCATATTTGCATAGGGATAGGCCTAATATTGCATCGACATAGATCTGAGGAAAAAACGTATTCGTTTGTTTTATATTAACTTTTGCTGACGCAAATTTGCGTCGGCATAAGTCCCATATGCCGTCGGCATATATATGTGAAAAAACATCTTCATTTGTCTATTTTGGCTGATGAATTGGAGTTGCGTCGAGAAAGAGCCGTTTTTGCCTACGAGAATGCATGCGTCGGGGAAAAAATGTTGGAACAGGTAAAAATTCTTATAGTGTGGTCTAAGACAAGCAAAGAAGATGTTGTCAAGTCAAATGGGATGCAAGGCAATTTTAGAACCATTAGGCTTAAAATTCAAATTCCAAGACTTAGGCTTGACACATTACAAAACTAACTTCATTTTAATTCACATTTTCAACTTTAAACATAGAGATGAAAGAAAAACATTTCGTATAAACTTAGTAGCTCAAAAGAATAATTATGCTTATTTCATAAATTTAAATCCATGTTGGGGAAAAAATTTACCTTTAATCTACTTTGTATCCTTGTTATTCTAAAGCTAATTATTTAGATCCCATTCAATTACGTTTTGTTTGAAGTTTTTATTTATTTATTTTTAATTTATACATGTTTTCTTCTAAATTTTTGTCATCCTATCAAACATTTAAAAGTATTGTTAAAATTGCCAAGAAAAACAAAAATAAATTTTTTAAAATTATTTTTTAGTTTTCAAAATTCAATTTAGATTTTGAAACGAGAATAAAGTTAATAACAAAAAACTAGCAAATTGGAATAAAAATTGAGGGGAAGGGAAAAAAAAGTGGCATAAATGACAAAAACACACATTTTTACCAAACTTTACTTTATTTTTTTATAGATTTTAAACGTTATCAATTTATGACACTTATTAAATGCTATTAACAAAAATTGATTATTTAAAGTGTGTGGTCCACACATTCTATTTAGTAATGTAAAATAATATAAAATATAAAATAGATATTGTAGGTTTTATGTATGGTCCACAAATTAAATTTTATTTTATATTAATAAATAGATTTTCTCATAGATGATATAAAATAATGTAAACTTTTAGATTTGAAGTGTGTATACGAGAACCCTCCAGTGCAACCCTTCAGCCTTCTCCATCCATCTTCAATCCATCGGCCGTCCTTTGCAGTCTTTGACCCTTCGCCTTCGGTCCTCTCCATCCATCTTTGCCCTTTGTCGTCACCCTTCTTAGTCGTTCGTTTGCAATGTCGTCGTTCCTGTTAGTGGTCGTTCTTCTTCGCCGCGGTTCGTCTTAGTCGTCTGGTTGTTCTGCCGTCCCGTCGTCTGGTCATTTGAATGCAGGATTGTCGCCCTACATCTGGTCTTTCATAGTATTGCCGTCTGATCGATCGCAGGCCGTCGTCTAAACGTTTGACTTTGATTTTTTGGCCGTTTGCAATGCCCTCCATCCTTCCACCGTCGCCTCCATCCTTCCACTGTCGTTCGACCATTTGCAGCAAATGGTATATTACTTGATTTGATTTCTCTTTCACATTTAGTTTAAACTTGAAAAGATTTAGAAAATTGTAGAAATTTCTTGAAAAAACTTGTAGAATAGATAACATTCTTTTAAGATTTATTTGCCTATTTTTATGTATTTAATCAAGATTAGAGTGTTCAATATTTTAAATTTATTAACTAAGAGGAAAGATCATTTAAATTATATCATCTTTTCAGTCCTAATTATTTGTTAAAGATTTATTTCACATTGTTTCTTCGCATTCATTATATTTATCTTAGTTCTTAATTTTTATTTTGTAATTGTTCATAGTCTCCGTCATTTTCTTCACTTGCTTAGTGTAGGATATAATTGACATTTATAAATAGAGTATAAACTTTTAGGTGAAGCAACAATTGAGTTGCATTTAAATTTCCAATGCCTACTTCAAATTTGAAATTCTATTTATTACCAAGTTTGTTTACTAGGTTTGTTTAGGGGCTAATTGCCAAGAATTAGGTTTTCTATTATTGTACAACGGACAAGTCATGGATGGCAAAAAATAAGATGTCTAATGAAGATGAGTTAGGAGTGGAAATATTCATTGAATTTGATTTACATCAGGGCAATAGTTCCAATTCAATTAGATATCCATGTTTGAAATGTGAGAATCGTGTATTTGAGGAAATTACAATAGTTACGTATCACTTGTATACCAATGAAATTGATCAAAATTATAAGGTATGATTTTGGCATGATGAAGATTTGACCACAAATAAAATGCCTAATGAATTGGATAATAATCCAAATGATAATTATGAAGAAGATGACGATTTATTTAAATTAATAAACATGGTTCAATCTGCTTGTGATCAGTTTTTTGAGGTACCCAATATGTTTGACAAAATGCTCGATGATGCTAAGAAGCCCTTACACCCTGAATGTAAAAAATCCACAAAATTATCGACCCTCGTAAGTTTATAAAACTTAAAGGTCAGGTTTGATGGAATAATTATAGCTTTTATGAATTGTTGTTCCTAATAAGTGATCTACCTGGAAATAATGAAATCTCAATTTCCATGTATGAAGTGAAAAAAACACTAAGTGCCTTAGGATTGAGTTACCAAAAAATAGATTCATATCTGAATGATTGTTGCTTGTATAGAAAATAGTACACAAACATCACTAAGTGTTTCTAAGTGTAATTTATCAAGATGGAAGATACTTAATAACTCAAGTGAAGAAAAAAAGGGGTGGCTACTAAGCAGTTGTGGTACTTTCCAATTGTTCCAAAGTTTATAAGGATATTTAGGAGCTCCGAACATGCAAAGAATTTGTGTTGGCATGCAACTGATAGAAAGTAGATATTTTGCGACATCCAGCTGATTCTCCATCTTGGAGGTTGATAAATCACTTATGGTCAAGCTTTGGTTTAGAATCGAGAAATCTTCGTTTGGATTTGTCCACTGATGAAGTGAACCCATTTGGTGATTTATTTACGAAATACAAGTATTGGCCAATGGTCACTACAATATACAACCTTCCACCATAGTTGTGTATGAGAAGGAAGTATTTGATATTGACAATGTTGATTTCAAGTCCAAAGCAACTAGGATATGATATCAATATCTACCTAGTACCTTTGATTGATGACTTGAAACTTTTGTGGAAGGATGGGGTTGAGTGTTTTGATACATATAAACATGAATATTTTACTTTGTGGGCTATCTTATTGTGGACTATCAATGATTTTCCTACATATGGTAATCTATGTGGTTGTAGTGTCAAAAGGGTATAAGGCCTATCCAATGTGTGGAAAGGAGACTTCTTCAATAAGACTACACACATGGGGAAGATAAAAAATTCATACATGGGACATAGAAAATATTTGCCAAGACAATCCATATAGGAGAAAAAAAAAAAAAAAAAAAGTTCATACATGTCATAAAATATTTACATGAAACTCAACGACATGATATTTTCATGTGGGAAAAAGTGTGACGAAGAGATTGAATGACCAAACTGCAAATAAATATTAGAAGAGAAGACTTGAATTTTTTGAACTACCATATTGGAAAAAATTGCATGTGAGACATTGTCTTGATGTAATGCATGTTGAAAAGAATGTGTGCATGAATAAAATAGGAACATTGCTTAAGATACCAGGAAAAAGTAAATATGGTATCAATACTAGACTTGATCTAGTTGAAATGAACATTCGACCTGAACTAGCATATGTGTCTAGTTAAAGTAGAACGTATAGACCCATAGCATGTATACTTGTCAAGAGAAGAGAAGTATCAATTGAATCTTATACAACAGTTGAAGCAAGCATATCGCAAGCATATCTTCACATATTAGAGAACACCGAAAAAGTACAACCATATAGGGAGTAAGCATTGGAGAATGCATTGGAGTAGTGAAGCCATTGAGCAATTGATATGTTTATAAGATTTTTTTGTAGGGTTAGTGGCAAAACTTTGGGTGCAATGTACATTGTACCTAAATAGCTATAGATCTTGTAAAACCTTCACCAATTGTAATTAGTTGGTCTTTTTGTAAAAGTATTATCAACTTTATGATATTTATATTATGGTATTTTACGGTTGTGTTCTTCATTTTAGGTTTAACTAGGATTACTTGATTTTGAAAATCATATGTGTAAGGATAGGATAGAAAGAAATAACAAATATCAAAAAAATGTTTTTTATTGACAATACATAACTGTCCTAATATGAAATTGGGTGACAAAAAAACGTGTCATGATAGTAATTGTAACAATTAATTATTGCCATAAAAAAAAACCAATTACGACACTTTTCAATAAATGTCACTAAAGCTCCTACCTTTACAAGTGATACAATGATTGAAAATAACTATCACAAATTTTAAATCTAACCATTTTTAAATGTCATACAATTTTGTTTTAGTGATAGTTATGAAACATGATCTTAATTAATTAAATGATACCATGGTTTTGAAGGTGTATTATGAAACGAAGCCAACATGAGCAAAACTCCACACTTGAAGGCATTTGTATTTCCATACCTTTGAGATTGAATGTTAAAATCTCCATCCTTATATTTGTTATATCAAAGAAAAGAAAACATATAATTGAAGCTAGGGTAGTGCAAGAAATCGAGAATCCAAACCAACTGGTGGTTCAATTATTTTGAGAAAAATGATTTCCTCGATTTAAAAGTTGTTAAGAATCCAAATATTTGGTTCGGTTCACAATTTGGACTTTTTCAAACCAGTAAGATCAAATTGAATTGAAGTAATTTTAAAATACAAATAAAAAGGCCCTAAAGCCCAACCCAAGATTTTAGGGAACCTTAAGTTGTATTATTTTATTGAAAAATTGAATAATATAACAAAATTTTAGGTTTTACTCGGATATTTGGCAAAATTCGCTAATTGCATCGGATAAACAACGAAAAATATATTATATTTAGAAATATTTTGAACTTGATTGCTATATTTGCGACTGCTCCTAAGATTTATGACAAATACCATCCTCGCATGTGTTGTTAGTTTTCAATAAGCCTAAAATGCCCTTTGGAAGATTCCAACAACAGTTTAGTTGTATTCTTTTTTTTTTTTTTCTCCATTGATCCTAAAAACCCGATTCTATACTTTCTTTTTCTTTCAAATTTTTAGTTGAGAGTGATGATGCATCAACAAAATGAATTGTTAAAGCTACTTTTTCGCTCATATCTTGAGTTTATTCCTTACCTTTCTTAAACTTTTTTTCTTTCCAATACAATATATTCAACAATATAGGGTGTTTTACTTATTTTTTAATATATTCTATTTATATTTATAGAGCTTAGTCATTTTTAATACAACGTTTTTGTATATGCTAATATTTTTACCATATGAGGTATATGGCTCATCGTTGATCATATTGAAATTAGTTGCTTGATTTATCAAATACTATTTAATGATAACATAATTTTTAAGTTTTTTTTTTTAGTATAGTATATGTGTGGTATCTTGGGACTTATAGTTTTTCTCAAAGCAAAATTTTTTTTTTTTTTTTGCCCTTTTTTTTTTTTTTTTTCCATTAATCCTAAAAACCCGATTCTATACTTTCTTTTTCTTTCACATTTTTAGTTGAGAGTGATGATGCATCAACATAATGAATTGTTCCCGCTACTTTTTCGCTCATATCTTGAGTTTATTCCTTACCTTTCTTAAACTTTTTTTCTTTCTAATACAATATATTCAACAATATAGGGTGTCTTACTTATTTTTTAATATATTCTATTTATATATATAGAGCTTAGTCATTTTTAATACAACGTTTTTGTATATGCTAATATTTTTACCATATGAGGTATATGGCTTATCGTTGATCATATTGAAATTAGTTGCTTGATTTATCAAATACTATTTAATGATAACATAATTTTTAAGTTTTTTTTTTTAGTATAGTATATGTGTGGTATCTTGGGACTTATAGTTTTTCTCAAAGCAAAATTTTTTTTTTTTTTTCTCTTGTCAGCCCTATTTTATTTAGATGCATATTTCTCTCCCTTAGTCTCCACTCCACAAATTTACGCATTTTTGTTCTTCTTTTCCTTTCTTTAAGTGTTATGTTGATACCCGCAGTGAAATTACAAGTTCGGGAGGAAATCGAACAAACATGGTGCATAATAGAGAACCTTGCACGTGTATGGTGCTTGGTCACCAACACTTCGAAGATCAAGTTCTATAGAACAGGGGTAAAACGATAATTTGACCTAGTTGTAATTATGAGCAATTCATGAAGATTCGACTTACTGGTAATGGTTATATCCATGGACACATAAATAGTCTATAGTGGGAAGAGTGCAGCTCTGGGTCTTTAGTAGAATGACAAACAATGTAGATTAATTTAAGTAAAGAGTTTAATTAATTAATCTCGAATCATTAGAGCTTCTAATCTGTAGGTCTATTAGATCCCTTGCTAGCTCACTAAGGATGAGGATTAATTAGTTTTGGATAAATTTGAATTGTTCAAATTAAATAAGGGAACGTCATTAATTGTATAAGATAGAATTAATATAATGTATAGAAATACATTATAATATAAAGTTAATTTTGAATTAGATTCAAAATTAAATTTTATAATATGGGAGTATTAATATTTGAATAAGATTCAAATATTAAATAAATATGAATAAAATTCATATTATAAGAGAATTATATGTTAATTGTATTTGATACCATTAATATAATGTATATAGATACATTATATTATAAAGTTTATTTTGAATTAGATTCAAAATTCAACTATATAATATGAAAGAATAATATCTTTGAATAAGATTCATATTTAAACTATAGGTTATGAGAAGGAAATACATTTGAATATGATTCAAATGTAATATTAATTAAATAATGATATTTAATTGATTTAGGTTAATTAATTAGATTAATTAATATTTATTTTATTTTATTTAATATGATTTAATTTAACTTTAGTTAAATTTTAACTCCTCATAGTTAAAGGGAGTTGAAGATTGATTAAGGAAAGTTATACGTGATAACTTCCCTCTCTCTGATTAACACAAAAGGTGTGTTTTTGCAACTTACAAGAAGTTCTTCATACCTTCATTCTATCTGCAAAAATTTCTTGGTGGAAAAAAAAAAAATCTTTCAACTCTTAACTCTCACAATACACAGAGAAAGAGTTTCTCTACAGTTTTCTTCCTTCCTTAGTATTCTAAAAGGAGGTTCCCATAAACCTTATCCTTTCCAAAAAATAGCGGGAAAGGCTTGGTGGTGGTGTCCAAGTTCGTTGAGAAGCAAGGATCTTATTGTGGAAAAGAGTTGAAGGAAGCTTTTCAAAGGTAACCATCGTTTTCCCTTAAGATCTTTTTTCGTTAAAAGCATGTTGTAATTTTGTTTATTCTCTCCTCTATTTTTAATGTTTCTCGAAATCGAATTTCAATGGCACAAGGCGTTCACGCACTTTCGCATTGGGAGTCGATCCCTTCAATTTTTATCCACAATAATTGCCCCCAACTCCTAATTGAAGTATTGTTAGTATACATTCATAGCCTTTTTGTATTGGCATGGCTGACTCACAGTTATTTAAATAAACATGGTTGACTCTATAGGTCGGTCTCTATACTCAGCTAAATAAACATGACCAATCCTATGGGTCGGTCTCTATATTTAGCTATATTAGCGTGGTCAACCTTATGGGTTAGTCTCCATACTTAACTAAATAAACATGGTTGACCGATGTGCACTTTTCGTGTTAACCGCAAGTGTACGAGTCAAGTTATAATATAAGACGATGAAGTCCGAATATCATTCCACTGAAGATCCAATTGTGAAGGTTTAAGTTACTTAGCGATTCTAGAATTGAATCAATTTTATTTGAGGATTGAAATTTAAGTTGTGATTTTGAAAAACTAAAAAGGAAAGGAAGTAAATAAGAACACAAGAGTCAAAGAGAGTTCTAGGGTAATGAATTCTTGTTCATTATGCAATATTCTAGGGTACATGGATTTTATTGAAATTCATATGCTTAAGTCTAGAAACATAAATCCAAGTTATTTTCTCTAAAAAAACAACATTTCTCATGCAACTCAATTGATTATTAATTTCTTGAAATCAATACAAATTACATGACATTAAGAATAGTCTTTAGCAACTTTCATTGTTAACCTAACTATTTTCATGAGAGATTAACAACAATTTTTAGACATACAATCTTTTAACCACACATCTACCCTAACATTCAAACATGGCCATTCAACAAGAATTTAAGCACAATAACAAAGAAAAGCATAATCATTACAACAAAACCATGGATAATCTACAATATCAACATAACTTCATAAACAATTCATCAAAACCCTAAAACTAAAGAGTTTAGCCACACATAGCTTCAAGCAACATGTTTATAACAATATAAACAAAGAAAGAGTGTAAAGAAATGGAAACTCTACTGAAAAGAGACTCTTGATTGAGGAAGCACTGTCGAAATGTCCTTGGTCTTCACGTCGGAACTCAAACGGCACCATGACTCTCTCTCGAACTTTTTTCTCTCTTCTTTGCAGCTAACTCGCTCTTTAAACTCTCTAATGAACTTTCTCTGAATTATCTTCTTCTTGTGTCTCTTGGTATGTAGATTGGTGACTAGGGCTGCTGGAAACCCTTCAATTTATAGAGTTGGCCGCCCAAAATTCTTTCCAGAAATATAGATTCTTCAAAATAGGAAAGATGGCGCCGTGGGGCTGACCGATATTGAAAGGTGGCACCGCGAAGCTATGCGTCATGGAAATCTACCCTCGGCATTATGCCGTAGCGTCGCGACGGTGGCGCTGCACTAAGGCAGAGGCTGTTCTTGGGAAAAAGCGTCGAGACGCTGCCTTATTTTTGGCAGATTTGGATATTTCTTCTCTTTTTCACTAGACTCTGGCTCAGTTTTGATCTTTTGGTTGTCACTTCTAATTTTCTTTATTTTGACCTGAAAACCAGCAAACAAGTTAAATCTAATATAAACTCCCTTGATTTGAGAGAATAGAAAGCACTTTTCATGTGCTTTTCACTGACCCTATAGGTTGGTCTCTATATTTAGCTATATTAGCATGACCAATCCTATGGGTTAGTCTTCATACTTAGCGAAATAAACTTACAGTTTCATGGTCGACCCTATAAGTCGGTCTCCATACTTAGAGAAATAAACTTATAGCTTCATGGCCGATGTTCAAACCATACATAGTCGAATAAACTTATGACTTCATGGCTGACCCTATTAGTTGGTCTTCATACTGAGGGATCGAATGGTTTGATCTCGTAGTGTAAGCGATTGAATTGCATGCTTTGGTTCTTGATGGAATTAAAAATAATAATATGTATAAGAAGAATGGTTAAGCATATAGAGTTTTACCTTTGTCAAACTCTTCCCAACAAGATTCCTCCTCTAATTGATGGTGAATTCTCAATGACATCTTCCTAGCTATGTCTCTTGGTAGGGGTCTGACTTGCGGGAGCCTTCTTTTAAAGAATTTAAGGAGATGGTAGAGAGAGAGAGAAATCTCAAGGAACTCTTCTCTGTTCTTTTGTGACGGAGAAAATATACTTAAAATTGCGTAAGTGATTTATCTTCTAAGGTCCTATTTATAGGACCTTATTAGGTTAAAACCTAATTATTTAATTAATCATTTTAATATCTCATATTAAAATGATTAATTATTTTTATTCAAATGTATTAATCCTCTCCTATCTTATAGTTTTAATTTGAAACTTATTCATAATAAATGGTTAATGTATTTGAATCATATTCGAATACATTAATTTTCTCCTATTATATAATTTTAATTTAAATTTCATTCAAATTAACTATATAATGTCATTTAAAAAAATCTATATAATAATAATGTATCTATTTTCATTAATGCTTATATTAAGCGTATCAAATACAATAAATATATGCTTCCTTAATTTATCTAAATTTGAACATTTCAAATTATTCTTTCAATACCTTTGGTTGTTGTTGGTTCGTTATGAGCTAGCAATGTAACTTTATGGACCTATAGATTATAAGTTTCAATGATACAAGATTAATTAACTAAACTGTTTAATTAATTAATCTTCATTCATTAACTATAGGACAAACCACTATAGACCCATAATTGCACCCTTATGCACTATGAGACTTGTGTGTCCATGAATCATTACATGCAAGTCGATCCTTCATGGGTTGTCCTTAATTCCAACTGGGTCAAAAGTCTGTTTTATCATTGTAATTACCACTATCTTCTTTATAAGTACCACTAATTCTCTAATGAACAATTTATTTATAATCAATCCAACCATAAACCAAGTCCTTCTCAGGCTAGTGAGATGGTGATGCCCTATTGTTCAACTTCTGAAGTCAACACTTGGAACTACTCATCTACTTTCTCAATATGGAAAAAGAATTCTATCTTGTGAAATTATGTTCCTAACTCCCTATTTGGTCAAATTTTCAAAATGGTAGACATATTAAGTTAGCCACTTAGGCCATTCTCACCCATGCAAATCAAAGAATGAGCTCTCACAGGCAAGAGTTTAGAACTCACTCAAGATTAGAATTGAGTCATATGATCATCCTGTGAAATACAAATCTCTTTAATTAATGGATTTACAAAGAAAAATTAAATATTTCGTGACCCAGTCTTATATAAACTATTTGTATAGGATATCACCACTCACATATCTTTACGTGCACGATTTGGATCACATTTGTAGCAATTACAAAGTGGGTTGTATTCATAGTGTTATCAGGATAAGACACCCAACCTAATCCATATGTTATAAACAATTTAGGTTATTACTTGAACATGATCCACTTGTATGTCAATCATATATTGTTCAAAATTACATATAATAACCTTGGAATTTTACAATATTGCATTTTTGTTCTGCAAAATAAAACACACAATAAAATAACAACATATTTTTATTTAGAAAAACAATTTATTACAAAACTACAATTTTTAGGGCATAAAAACCAACACATACTTAGTCAAATAAATTTATGGCTTTATGATCGACTCTATGGGTCAGTCTTCATACTTAGCCGAATAAACTTATGGCTTCATGGCCGACTCTACGGGTTGGTCTCCATCTTTAGCCAAATTAACATTCACTTTTTCACCCATATATCACACTTTCCCCCAACTCTTAATCTAAGCCCTGTAAGTACGTTACTAGCTATGCTTTGATTAAGAGTTTTTGGTTACTGTTTAGTCATGGGTATGTTCACTTGTTTTTTTTTCCTTGGGGTCAGCCTTTTTGTCTTTCGTCCTATGTAGTCGACCATTTTTATTTCTTTTCTATTGTGTAGATGTTGATACTTGCCCTAGTCATGTATTCAATTTTTTATCTCAATAAAACAACATACCTGAATAATATTGAAAAAGAAGTTTTCATGAAGTGAAATTGGAAACAAATTAGCCTTGCATAATTGAAAATAATTTAAAACTTTCAAGCCTTTCAAGGCTAGCCTTGATACTTTTATTTTCAAAGCTTGCTGCTTAGCTCCTCGAACTCCTATTGATGTAGAAATGAGAAGGGCATGCCTGATACTGTTATGGTCAAAATGACTTTTGTGGGCAGTCTTTAGCATCGTGACAGATTTTGCACAACATGCACTAGTCAACCTCAAGTCAGTTTGAACGCTCACTAGACTTGCTATCATCCTTTTTTCTGTTATCTATCTGAATGACCTCAGGTTTTATCTCCAAGTCCCATGCTTGAGAATCTTGAAGTAATCGTTCCCTCAATCCGTGGACTACATTATCAAAGTTCTGTTTGCACCATAGCTTGGGTTTGGACTTCAATTATGACCCTCAACTCGGTGATCTCCTCCTTCGATGAACGAAGATCATCTTATAGCATGCTAACGTTTGCCTGGTGGCACCTTGCAGTGCCTCCAAGTTTTTGGACCCGAGTCACTTTTTCCTTGAGCTTGTCTCCCTGGAGTTCTGATCGAGGCTTGCCCACAATCCTTTCCTCGAGGTGTCTCACAAGGAAGTTTTCGGAGAAATTGTGATTGTGTTGGGGTCTTGTACTCTGTGGCAACAATTCGGTGGCGAATTGTCCTTTTGGGATGCCCATCCTCTCTTTGAATCACTCTACTCTCTCTTTAAATCTCTTTATTATTGCTGAATTAAGCAAGTGTGCCATGTGGGGGATGAATCTCAATCTTGAGAGTAGATGGAATAGAAACGGGGCTCTAATAACACTTGTTAGGGATAAAATTTGATGAGGAATTTTTTGCCCTCAAGTCGTGCGGCCTAAGAAGTTTTTCCTTAGTTCAACATTACTTGTTGCTCAATAAACATCCATACAACACTTAGAAACAGAACTCACATAAGGTTTTTGAACTTTGTCCCCATAGATGACGCCAACTCTTAATACTGAATTTTGGTATCAATGGTGAATTTATAATGTCCAAGAGGAAATGGAACAAACGTACTACATAATAGAGAACCTCCCAAGGGTGGTGCTTGACCACCAACACTACAACGATCAAGTTAGTAATCATTTAAAGAGAGATAGGGAGCATCAAATTCATGATGTTTTTCAACATACCTCAAATTTCTGGAGCCCTTTTGATCATATAAAAAAAAAATATTTCGTAACAGTCACTTGGCTAATTAATCTCTTAAATAATTAATTTAACTCTTACTAACTTAATTTAGGCATTAGGACTACTACTAACTTAATTTAGTCAATAAGATTGTTACTAACTTAATGGAATAATCTCATATTTTTGTCCTAAGTGTCATATCTCTCATTCTTTCAATCCACCATTCCTCTCATCGTCCACCCTAATTTCCCTCTTATCGTTGAAGTTGTCGTCATTATGGCGCTCCTTCCTCATTGTTATGGCCATTGTTGCCCATACCCTTGCATCGCCGCAATCCCACCTCTCTATCTCATCATGCTCTTTGTTTGGATTGTCCTTCTCTCTTGTTATTCTCCGTCTTTCATAAACTTTGTTTTCAATTTTTTTTTTTTTTTTTTTTTTTGGATTTGAGCAACTTTACTTCTGCAAAAAGAAAAAATGACAATTGGTTTAAAATCTCATCTCAAACAAATAACAAACTGATTCAATTTGTAACTGAAATTAAAGGCTCTTCGAAATTTTAAGAGGGTTCAGTTCGATTAACGATTTTGACCAAAATTGAACCAAACTGGAGGGTCCATTGGATGGGGGTAGTTTTAGAAAGAAAAGAAAAAAAAAGGTGAAAATGGTACTTTAAAAAAAATTAAGGAAAATGGTAGTTTTTTTGTCAATTGTCAACAATCAAATGGTCAAATTGAATGGAAACGTAAAGTGCCGTTGATTTTGACGACATTTTGCCATTTTTTTTGAAAAAAAATAAAATTTTTAATGTAAGTTTGAATTATTAATTATTTTCCTAGTATCATTTCCCATAAAGTTTCAATCAGAACTTGACGGGAAAAGTGGCGCCAATTCGTTCCCAATATGCTTGAACTTATTGGGAAAGAATCGACTCTTTGTCACTTTTCCCATAACGTTCTATAAAGTTCCGATGAGAATTTTACGGAACTTTATGGAAAAAGTGACAGAGAGGCAATTTCTTCCCAATAAGTTCAAGCATACTGGGAAGGGAATTGCCTCTCTGCCACTTTTCCAGAAAACTTTACGAGAAAAGTGACAGGGAGGCAATTTCTTCCGATAAGTTCAAGCATACCGAGAAGGAATTGCCTCTCTATCACTTTTCCCGTAAAGTTCTGATCAGAACTTTACGGAAAATGATACCAGGAAAATAATAAAATAATTCAAACTTACATTTAAAAAAAAAATTTAAAAATGTCTGAATGTCGTCAGCTCTTGTCATATCCGTTTAGTTTGAATAATTGAATGTGACAAAAAATCTGACATTCAGATAAAGACAAAAAAACTACCTCTTTTACCTAATTTTTTTAAAAAAGTACCTTTTTTTTTTCTAATTAACCCGGTTTTTTAAGCTTGAAGGCTAAAATTGACATTAGAAAAGTTCAACTACCAAAATAGAATTTTAGGTAGAAAAGAAAATACAATTCCAACCTACTCCTTTCATTAATGTAATTAATTGATGTATTATTTCATGTCAATATATGAAAGTAGTTCATACTGTTTAAAGTATTAGATGATGATGTGTGCAAACCAAACATAAATTTAGGATAATCCAAAGCACAGCATCCCAACATCGCATCTCGCATGCCATAAATTCTTTATTTTTCAATAATTTATTATTACCATTTCAAACATCCATAGGTTAATTCTCATCGAACTAAAAAAATATATAAAAATATAAATACTTTCATTGATATACTCAGTCAAGTGTAAGTATTGATCTTGATGTATTCAATAGTATATAAACACTTATTATTTAAATTTTATTTTGAGTATAACATTGATAAATAAATAATATATTATCAATGTTATTTCTATTATGAAAATTATAACAAATTAGATGTCAATTATATAATTAAGCTTAGTGGCTAAAAGCCATATGTCTACTAATGACATATCCTTAGTGGCCATGAAATGCCACTACCTACTTGTCAAAATTGCCTATAAATAGAGGCTTTTGGTGGATATCGTAACACACACATTAGAGAGAAAAGAGTTGAAATTTGAGAAATTTCATTTTCCATAAAATTCTACTTTTTTTATTTTAGTTTATTTTAAGTTTACTTTATTTAATTTGGTTATTTTAATTACTTTGATATTATTTTATTATTTATTATTTTAATATTATAATTTCTCAATTTTCGTGCTCTCGTTTTTCCGTCATTTTGCTCCTCAATTTTACAACACATTATCAGCACGAGCTCTTGCCATCTTCCAGTTAAAGGTAGGTTCTGAAGGTAAGTCATTTTCTCTTTATTATAATTACTAAATTAAACGTTGTTTTGCATGATTAATATATATTAAATTGCTAATATAAATATAATTCTTTGTGATAGTGTTATCATGGCAAATCTTACAAAAATAGAATTTGCAATCCTTGACATCAATGAAAATAATTATTTGCTATGGGTGCTTGATGCTGAAATAGATCTAGATGCCATGAACTTGGGAGAAACAATTAAAGAGGGAAATGCAACATCTATTCAGAAAAAAAGCAAAAGCTATAATTTTCCTTCGTCATCATCTCCACGAAGGATTGAAGATGAAATATTTAACAATAAAAAATCCATGTATCTTGTGGAAGAATTTAAAACAGAGATATGATCATCAGAAAACAATCATTCTTCCTAAAGCTCGTTATGAATAGATGCATTTAAGGCTCCAAGATTTCAAATCAGTAAGTGACTACAACTCCGCATTATTTAAAATCAGTTCAAAATTGTTGTTATGCGGAGAGAAAATTACTGATGTGGATATGTTGGAGAAGATATTTTCTACATTTCATGCCTCGAATATGCTCCTGCAGCAGCAATATCAAGAGAGGTTTTAAACAGTATTCTAAATTAATTTCATGTCTTCTAATGGCTGAATAAAATAATGAACTATTGATGAAGAAGCATGAATCTCGACCAACTGGAACAACACCATTCCCTAAAGTGAATATTGTAAATTTTAATAATCGTGGTCGAGATCGTGGTCATGGTCGTGACCGTGGTAGAGGAAGAAATTATTATTTTTTTCGTGGTGGTTATTCTAATCATCAAATTTCAAAAGAACCACCCGAAATGATGATCATAAAGGAAAAACTCCACAAAATAAAAATTCAAAAGATGATGAGCATAAATGCTTCGGATACGGGATGACTGGGCACTGGTCTCGTGTTTGTCGTACATCAAAACACCTATTTGATCTCTATCAAGCTTCCCTGAAGAAAAAAGGGAAAATTGTGGAAGCAAATTTTGCATACCAGGATAATGATATATTTGACCCATTTAATATGACAAATTTAGATGTGACAGGCTTCTTTCAATCTCCTAAATAGAAAATCAGCACAAATGATGGCATAGCAAGCCTTACTTTTGATTTGGAGAGTATGTAAAATTGTTTTATCTATCTATCTTTCATGTTTTTTAAGTTAAATCTTATATTTTAAGTTTTGTTTTTCTTATTGTAATTATCTTGTTTAAATGAAGAATCATGGATAATTTTCATATATTGAGTGACTCAAAAATGAGGAATGAAGATCTATGTGTGGCATACTGTGCAACTACACATACAATACTTACAAATAAAAAAATTTCTCCAAATTGACAATGCTGGAAGCAAAAGTCAATACAATATCAGGTTCTGCAAACCTGATTGAAGGATTTGGAAAAGCAAATATTATTTTGACTAGAAGAACAAAATTTACAATTAACAAATGCATTGTTCTCTAGTCAATCAAAGAGAAATCTATTAAATTTTAAACATATACGTTGCAATGGTTATCATATTGATACTGATAGGAAAAATGAGATAGAATATCTTTATATCATATCTCATGTCTCACATGAAAAACGTATATTAAAAAAGTTGTCTGCTTTATCTTCTGGATTATATTATTCTCATATACGAGTCATTGAAACATATGCAATAATGAACCTGAAGTTCATGAATCCAAATATATTTAGAATTTGGCATGACCGGTTGGGTCATCTAGGATCTATAATGCTGAGAAGAATCATTGAAAATTCAAATGAACACCCATTGAAGAATTTAAAGATTCTTCAATCTTGTGAATTATTATGTGATGCTTGCTCTCAAGGCAAATTAATAATTAGACTATCACCAGCTAAAGTGGAAACTGAATCACTTGCATTTTTTAACGAATTCATGGTGATATATGTGGACCTATTAACCAACCAAGTGGATCACTTAAATACTTTATGGTATTAATAGACGCATCCAGTAGATGGTCGCACATGTGCTTATTATCAAGCTGAAATCTTGCATTTGCAAGATTACTTGTTCAAATAATTAAGTAAATAGCACAATTTCCTGTTTATACAAATTAAGACCATTCGTCTTGATAATGCTAGTGAATTTACATCCCAAACTTTTGATAATTATTGCAAGTCCATTGGGATAAATGTTGAAAATTCTGTAGCTCATGTTCATACATAAAATGGTTTAGCATAATCATTTGTAAAACGTTTGCAATTAATTGATAGACCATTACTTATGAGAGCGAAACTTCCTACACTGTATGGGGACATACTATTTTGCATGTTGCGTCACTTGCACGCATTAGGCCAGTAGCTTATCATAAATCTTCACCATTACAATTAGCTAACGGCCAGGAGCCAAATATTTCCCATCTAATAATTTCTAGATGTGCAGTATATGTTCCAATTGCTCTACCACAACGTACTAGATGGGTCCTCAAAGGAAGTTAGGAATATACGTTGGATATGATTCCCCATCAATTTTTATATATCTTGAACCCCTGAAAGGGTGATGTATTTACTACATGATTTGCTGATTGTCATTTAATGAGACAAATTTTCCAATATTAGGGAGGAATTAAGAAGTTGGAAAAGGAAATTGCATGGAATGCATCATTGTTGTCTCATTTAGATCCTCGTATAAATCAATGTAAACTTGAAGTTCAGAAAATAATTTATTTGCCAAATATAGCAAATCAATTACCAAATGCAAAGGGTAAGACTATACAAAAAAAGATCGCACAAAAATTGATATCAATTACCAGATGCATCTTATGTTCGTGTTTATAGATACGAAGAAAGTAACTAAATCACATATATTGGTTGCAAATGTTCCGTCGAAAATCGATATCCTAATACAACAAGTTGTCACTAATGAATTTGGAACACGCCAGAAGCGTGATAAACCAGTGAGTTGCAAAAATAAAAATCCTCGGAAAAGAAAAATAAACGAAAGTAAAAAAGACTTGGTTGAGGATGTAAATATCCACGAAGAAACCCTAGACATGACTGATAATCCAATTAGTGAAGAAGATGAAATACCTAAAGATAATAATAAGATTTCAATAAATTATGTCATGATAGGTAAAAAAATGGAATCGAACTAATATAGTTATTGATAACATTTTTGCACATAATATTGCACTTGATATTTATATCTGAAAATGAGGATCCTGAATCAAAATCTATTGAAGAATGTCAACATAGAAGAGATTGACTTCGGTGGAAAGAAGCAATTGAGGAAGAATTAAACTCACTTTCAAAATATCAAGTTTTTGGACCAGTAGTCCGGACACCAGAAGACGTCAAACATGTGAGATACAAATGGGTATTTGTGAGAAAGAAAAATGAAAAAAATGAGATCACAAGATATAAAGCAAGACTAGTTGCACAAGGTTTTTCACAAAAATCTAGTATTGATTATGAGGAGACATATTCTCCAATGGTGGATGCAATTACATTAAGATATTTAATTGGTCTGTGTATAAAAATTTGGATATGCATCTTATGGATATTGTCACAGCATATTTATATGGATCTCTTGATAATGACATTTATATGAGAATCCCAAAAGGATTTAAGATACCTGAAATACATAAATTAAGTTATCGAGGACTTTATTCAATAAAGTTACAGAGACCACTATATGGATTAAAACGATCAGGATGAATGTGGTATAATCGCCTGAGTGGATATTCGTTGAAAGAAGGATATTAAAATAATCCAATATGTCCATGCGTTTTTATAAAAAAATCAAAGCCAGAATTTGCTATTATATATGTATCTATTGACCTAAATATAATTGGAACTCCTGAAGAGCTTTCAAAGGCAATAGAATATCTTAAGAAAGAATTTGAGATGAAATATCTCAGAAAAACAAAATTTTGCCTTGGATTGCAAATGGAGCATTTAGCAGATGAGATATTTGTTCATCAGTTAACCTATACAGAAAATTTTTTAAAAAGATTTTATATGGACAAAGCACATCCATTAAACATTCCAATGGAAGTTCGTTCACTAGATGTGAAGAAAGATATATTTCGACCTCAATATAATAATGGAGAAATTCTTAGTCCTGAAGTACCATATCTTAGTGCAATTGGTGCACTTGTGTATCTTGCTAATAATATAAGACCAAATATTGCGTTTTCAATAAATTTATTAGCTAGATACAGTTCTTTTTCAACAAAAAGAAATTGGAATGAAATTAAGCATATACTCTGTTATCTCCAAGGAACGATCAATATGAGTTTGATTTATTCAAATAAATCAAATTTTGATTTAGTTGGTTATGCAAATTTTTTATATTTATCTGATCCACACAAAACTAGATCTCAAACAGGTTATTTGTTCATATGTGGAGGAACTGCTATATCCTGGCGATCAGTGAAACAGACCATAACAATAACTTCCTCAAATCATGCTGAAATTCTTGCAATCCATGAAACTAGTAGAAAATGTGTATGGCTAAGATCAATGACTCAAACACATTCGTGAAACATGTGGTTTGTCTTCTAGTAAAAATCCTCCAACAACATTATACGAAGACAACACAACATATAACCCAAATCAAAGGAGGATATATTAAAAGAGATAAAACAAAGCATATTTCATCAAAGCTTTTATACACTTATGATCTTGAAGAAAATGACAACATTATTGTACAACAAATATGTTCGAAGGATAACCTTGCATACTTATTTACAAAATCATTTCCAACCACAACCTTTGAAAAGTTGGTGCAAAACATTGGAATGCGACGATTCAGAGATCTCAAAATGATATCCTATGAGGGGGAACAAATGTATTGTATTCGTTTAGAAATATTAGATTATATGAATTATGTACTCTTTTTCCTTTACTAAAATTTTTTTCCCATGGGTTTTTTCCTAGTAAGGTATATATATATATATATATATATATATAATAGGCATCTACAGGGAGTATTATGAATATTATAACAAATTAGATGTCCATTATATAATTGAGCTTAGTGGCTAAAGGTCATGTGTCTACTAATGACACATACTTAATGGTCATAAAATGCCACTACCTACTTGCCAAATTGCATATAAATAGAGACTTTTGGTGGATATTATAACACACATATTGGAGAGAAAAAAAGAGAAAAGATTGGTGGAATTTGAGAAATTTCATTTTCCATAAAATCTCACTTTCTTTATTTTAGTTTATTTTAAGTTTACTTTATTTAATTTGGTTATTTTAATTACTTTGATATTATTTTATTATTTATTATTTTAATATTATAATTTTTCGATTTTTGCTCTCTTTTTTTCGTCATTTTGCTCCTCAATTTTACAACAATTTCAAGTATATATCAATGATATAGATTATTTATAACTAATATGTTCTTTTTATTACTGATATATGTCTCATGCTAATATATATGATAGTCTTTTACATGTTATCTCTTTTCTTCTATTGTATTGTTCATATACCAAATATGAAATATATTATTATACTTCATATTTGATATATCTGTGATACAAATAATATACCAACACTCATAAACTTCATACTTATTTATTCTTCGGTGTTTTCTAGAGTTAATTTTAATTTCTCAACCTTAATAGTGTAGTCTCACCTGAAATATCCTTGATTAATTTTTTTTTTTTTTTAGATTTGTAAATACCACTTATTGAAATATTATGTGTATTTTTGATTATTATACATAAACCAGAACAATTTAATATGATTATACCTAAAAAAATTTAATATTAATTTATCAAACACCCTTCTTTTTTTTAAAGTCGACTCGTTGATTAAAAAGATGTTTTTTTAGATTGTGTTATTTGCTTTATTAGTTAAGTTGTAGTTGTATTTGGTTGTATTGTATGTTAGTTTTGCCTAACCGAAAAAAAAATGTGTGCACCATATAATTTGACTTTCAATTTGTATATGGATTTATTTCTATCTTTCCTATGGGGATGTGTGAATGTTCCATATGCTTTCATTCATTTTATTGTTTTGGTGTTATTTAATTCATTAATTTCAAAAGGACAGTTTGATGCATAGATGTGATTATAAAAATGTACTAAAAAAAGTCAACTTTGTTATATTTGATTATAACGTATTTAAACAACTTACTTTATTTATAACCATTTGTAATGATTTAATTTAATTTGGCAATAAAAATATACCAAATTTCTAAACACAAATTAAAGACGTCATTAAAATGGGTATAGTTTAACTAACATAAATTTTGTATAAATAATTTCAAGATATGAGATTTGATCCTCTACTTCGCATATTGGAAATACAAAAGAAAGATGTACTAATTCAAAGATAAAAGTGAGAAAAAAAAAGTTATAATTAAGGGTAAATTTGATGTAAACAAACCTTGTTGGGCAATATTGAAAATTACTTAAAATAACATGATATATTAATATCCAATAAATTTGAGAAAAAAATAAAATCAATTTTGACTCCTAAACTTGTTAAGTTGTATCAATTTTAATCACAACCTTTCTATTTTAGTTTCATCAAATTGCATCTAGTACTTAAATATAGTGTTGTAATATTTAACTTTGAACTTTACAAAATGCAATAACTACACTCTAAGTATATCGATACATTCTATTTCTTTATATCTTCAATGAATTATAATATATATGTACAATATGAAATTGATAAAATTATAGAGAAAACATCGTTAGAGCTTCTTCTTTTAAGAAAATTATTCAATATTTAATTTATGTATTAGGCGAACTTAATTTTTTAGCCATACTTAATTTTATTGAAACTAACGAATTTATGAAACTCTTTACATTGTGTTCCATTAAAATTAGTAGCAACTAAAATTGAACTAAAATTAAAGTACATGGTCAAAATTGATACAATATGACAATGAATTTGGATAAGTTTTCAGCACTAAAATTCGAAGGTAATTGTCAAATAGAGCATAGCTCAATTGGCGTCCAAGTGTGTTAATAACTGTAAAATCTGTGATTCCAATCTTCCTATCTCCCATGTTAAAAAAAAAAAAAAAATTGTAAGTAACATCTTTTTTTTCTCATGAAATTTAAACAACAATCTAGCTGGAAACCATTTATTTTTCTGTAAAAACATAATTAGTATACATCTTTTTAGACTTACAAAATAGAATTATATTGTTTCACATTTATTCTGTTTTTTAGTATGGATTTAGCTGCATTTGATTTGAATCATTTTCCTGTTGTTCAAACACTGGATATATTTGTCCATTATTTTTAGTTTAAAAAATCAATTAAATTATTTTGAAAAAAAAAATTGAAGTATTTAGTAACTACTCAAAATAATATTTGAGATATTTTAAAGTATATTTTAAATCCTTTTTATTAAAAGAGTTTAAATAGAAAAAATTTAAAACATGATTTTTTCTTTATTCAATCCAAACCCAAACAGATTCTAAGTTAGTTTTCAAAATTGGTATTTAACTTTGGTTACTTGTCATGTTCGAACGAAAAATTGGGTGCATCACCAAAAATTGCGTCCAAAAAAAATAATAAATAAATAAATAAACCAAAAACAAAAAGTTGTTGACTTTTAGCCAAAATGATGTTGACATGATTCTGAAGGTACTTTCAATTTTACCCTTGTAATATTTTATGCATGGTGTATTTGAGTTCTTCCCCACATTTCAAATTTCACATTTGATTTTAAAATTATCTTTCCATTATTATTATTATTTTTTTTTATTGAACTATAGTTATTTTTAAATTATATTTTAGATTTGTCTTATGTTCTTCTTTAGTTAAAAATTGTGTTTGAAAAGGAAAGTTAACTTTTTGATCCCTATCTTTTAAGTATAGATTCATTTGGTTTCTCAGTTTATAAAATGGACATTTTTTGTCACTAAATTTTGAGAATGGGGTTTAAATGGTCCATGGAGTTAGTGAGAGTTAGTGTTTCTCTTTGCTACGGTAAAAAAATATATTATTTTTATTATTTTTAATAATAAATTTAATAGGTAATAAATAATAAATACAAAATCTCCTTTTCTCTCTCATGTCTCCCTCATCTTCCTCCCATTTTCATTTGATATTTGTTGGAAGAATGCTTTTTGTACCCATTAGAACCTAAAACCTCCATTTTTCTATTTTGGTATGTAAAACCTTTCTATGTTTAACCCTTTAATGGAGAAGAACCTAAGGATTCCCCACTAAAAGGGGATGCTTGTTTTAAGCGTTGAGATTCAATGAGTTAAACATCCTAAACCTAATCCTTGTTTGGGGCAAGAATCTAGGAAGCCTACATCTTTTCCCATGCATTACTGTTATTTCTTTTTTTCTTTTATTTTTTTTCCTAATTTAATCTAGGAAGTTTTCTGACCAACTTCTAGAATCACCTTTAGTGACCGTTGTCGACCAAGTCTGGCAACCGCCATCGGTCAACTCCAGCGACCGTCGTTGGTCAACTCCAGTGACCGCCATTGGCCGACCAACTTCCAGCCGCCACCTCTGATAATTGCCACCGACCAACCTTCGGCGATCCCTCCCCCCTTCCCCCTGAAGGTGAATTTCCAGCCACCAACTCCGTTGGCCAACCTTCGATTGCTACCTTTAATGGTTGCTACTACAAGAATTTTTATCTGTTCCGACATTTTTTCTTGACGCATGCATATTTCGTCGGCATAAACGGCTTTCTCTCAACGCAACTCCAATTCGTCGGCAAAAATGGACAAACGAAGACGTTTTTTTTTTTTTTACATATATATGTCGACGACCGATAGGACTTATGCCGATGAAAATTTGAGTCGACAAAAGTTAATATAGAACAAATGAATACTTTTTTTTTTTTTTCCGATCTATGCCAACAAAATATGAGGCATATGCCAATGCAAATATGCTTCACCAAAAAGTGGCCTAAAAAAATGCCAACACGGTTTTTATGGATCTATGCTAACGAAAGATTGGGCATATGACGACTCAGATTGACGTCGGAAAAAGATAATCTAAAAAGAAACCCTATCCTTCTTTTTTTTTTTTTTTCGATCTATGCCAACAAAATATGAGGCATATGCCAATGCAAATATGCTTCCCCAAAAAGTGGCCTAAAAAAATGCCATCACGGTTTTTATGGATCTATGCTAACGAAAGATTGGGCATATGACGACTCAGATTGACGTCGGAAAAAGATAATCTAAAAGAAACCCTTTCCTTTTTTTTTTTTTTTTTTTTCACTTTTCCCCTTGATTTTGCGCAGTCTCCCTTTCCCCTTCCCCATCGCTTTTTCTTTCACGGATTTTCTTCCCTAAATCAACAATTGCCTACTTAGTTGTTCCTACTCAGCCATTGCCGGACTCTCCGACAGTCGCCCACTTCGACAACCATCGTTCCCATCCACTCACATAGCTACCGATTTTGATAGCCATCGTTCCCATCCCCGCCCTCCTTGTTAGCACCGCCTCCATTTTTCTCTTCCTTAAACTCTCAGTAAGTGCTAATTTTTGTAAAGTGTTTAGATTAGGTTGATTATCATTGATTTTTGGTTGATTAGCATTAAGTTCTATGTGTTGATTTTTGGAGTAATTGAATATATTGTTGAATATATGTGTAGCATTGTTGAATATATTGTTGAATATATGTGTAGCATCAATTTCATTGTTAAATATATGTGTAGCATCATTATTATTGTTAAATCGATAGCCTTTAGTTTGGGTTTGAGAGTCAAATTGGCACATAAACACTTTTTAGGAACTTTTTACTTGGAGTCAAATAGTTAAATTGACACTTAAACACTTTTTAGGTGTTTTGAGAGTCAAAGCTGCCACTTAGACACTTTTTAGGAGTTTTTTAGTTTGAGTTGGAGAGTGAAAGTGACACTTGGGAACTTTTTAGTTTGGGCTTGAAAGTCAAAGTGACACCTAGGCATTTTTAGATTGTTTTGAAGGTGAAAATGCCTCTTAGACACTCTTTAGTAGCTTTTTAGTTGGTTTCGAGAGTTGAAGTGATTTTTAAAAACTTCTTAGGTTTTTTTTTAGAGTCAAAGTGTCATACTTAGACACTTTTTAGGATCTTCTTAGTTTGGGAAAGAGAGTGAAAGTGTTAATTATGAAACTTTTTACGTATGAATTTCAATTGTTATCTATTTTCTTTAGGTTTTAGGATCAAAATGTTATTCAGACATTTTTTGAGAGCTTTCTGAAGCTTTTTTGTGTTAAAGTGTCCTTAGATTTGTGGAAAAAAGTTTATCTAACTTTTTGTCCTAACTTCTACAGGATTAAAATTTGTCCATTTTATTAAAATATGAATAAGAATTGGATTAAACTTAGAGATAGATTCTCAAGAGAGTATATTGATGGTGTTGCACAATTTATGGAAGTGGCAAAGTGTGATGTAAATGGAGAAGGAAAAACGAGATGTCCATGTAAAAATTGTTAGAATTCAATGTTTCAGACATTAGACGAGGTAGAATGACATTTATTTGCTAATGGAATATCTCCTTCATATAGTCAATGTATTTATCATGGAGAACCGACAAATTTATCTCGATTTCAAAGAGTCACGACTCCTTTAGCAGATGATGGATCAAGGGAAGAACCTACTGCTCAAAATGATGATAATGAGTTGTTCAATCTTTTAAATGATTTGCAAGGATCGATGTGAGAAAGGGAATATGATGAAGATGAAGTAGAATTTGGGGATGAAATGCCTGAGAACATCGAACAAAGTGATACTTCAAACATTTTTGAGAAGTTGATGGACGAAGCACGTAACCTGTTGTACCATGGTTGTACAAAATTTTTCTCATTGAACTTCTTGGTGAGATTAATGCATATTAAGGTTTGAGTAACAAATTCTTTTGATATGCTACTAGATTTGTTGAAAGATGTCTTTCCAGTTGGTTCCTGTATACCTAATTCTTTTTATGAAGCCAAGAGAAAATTGTGTGACTTAGAACTAGGATATGGGTCTATTCATGCTTGCAAGTATGACTTAGTTTTATTATGAAAAAGATATTCTAATTGTCAAAGTTGTCCAATGTGTGGTGAATCTCAATACAAAATGAAGAATGGAACAAGTAAGAAGATTTCGAACATAATTTTACGTCATTTTCCATTAAAATCGAGGTTGAAGCGATTGTTTTCATCAAAACACATTGCTTCTGAGATGTGAAGGCATAAGGATAAATGAGTTAAAACTAATGGTGTGTTGCAACATCCAGTTGATGCTGAAGGGTGGGAATGTTTTGATAGAAAGTTTCTTTAATTTTCTTTAGACCCAATGAATGTTCGGTTAGCCTTAGCTTTAGATGAATTTAATCCATTTGGGAATATGAGTACTGCATTAGCATGTGGCCCGTGGTGCTTGTTCTTTACAATTTGCCATCGTGGAAGTGCATGAAGGAATCTAATTTTTTCATGTCTTTCCTTATACTAGGACCAAAGTCTCCTAGAAAAGAAATTGATGTGTATTTACAACCGTATACCGAAGAGTTGAAAGAGTTATGGAATAATGGTGTGCGTACTTACGATTGCATGAGTGGGGTGTATTTTCTATTACATGCATGTTTGTTATGGACCATTAATGACTTTCCTGCATACAAGAACTTGTCAGGATGAAGTACCAAAGGCTATCAAGCATGTCCCATTTGTAAAGAAGATAGATCGTCATTTAAGATAAGAGGAACAATCTCTTTCATGGGACATCGGCGTTATCTTCCAAATAACCACAGTTGGCGTAGGAATAAGCAACATGATAGTAAATTGGAATGTAGACCTCCACCCATTGTAATGAAGGGAGATGAAATCCTAGAACAAGTCAATGCACTAGACTTTCTAGGATTAAGTAAGCATCCATCCAAATGAGATAAGAAAAGAAAACGGACCATTAACTGGACAAAAAAAAATATATATTTTTTGAGCTCCCGTACTGGTTTAAACTAATGTTACAACATAAATTAGATGCCATGCATATTGAAAAAAACATATGCGACAGTTTGCTTGGGACTTTGATGAATATTGAAGGAAAAACAAAAGATATAACAAATGCATGTTTGGACCTTAAACATTTGAATATACGAAAGGACTTACACCTCAAAAAAGAATGATATACATTTGTAAAACCACATGTTGCATATACTTTTACTACAAGTGGGAAGATAGTTTTTTGTAAGTTCTTGAAATCAGTTAAACTTCCTAATGGATTTGTCTCAAATATATCATGGTGTGTTAGTGTGAATGATGGAAAATTATGGGTATTGAAGACTCAAGACTCTCATATTCTACTCCAATGACTTATTCCTATTGGTGTTCGAGCATACTTACGAAAGGATGTGTATAAACCAATTGTCACACCCCGCCCCCAGCCACTCGCTGGTAGCCTGAGACAGAGCGTGAGGACAGCAGACACCGATCCTCGATACCTACAGTCTAACCTTCACCTTTCCCTGAACTATTATGTGCAACTTAGATAAGCAGGAATAAAACCAATCCATAATAACATGCATAATTATTAATACAACTATTTAACAAATTTGTTTACAAAAAACATATTTTTAGTTCCTTAATTAAATTGTCGTCTACGGCTAAGCGCACTCTATTTTTCGACAGACCTTGACTTCGAACAACAACTGAAACTTGGCTGCTACCTGGGAAGAAAAATATAAGAAGGATGAGTTTCAATAAAGCCCAATGAGTGATTGAATAAACAAGGGTTTAACCAACCCTTTCAACATTATAATAATAATCACAATACTTGTAAGACAAATCAAGTGCAAGTGTATCTATAACTACATCGAGCTTATATTCAAACCTTCCCCGTAAGGTTATTCTCAAAATTGTCTTTTCTTGTTGGCACCTTCGGCACAACAAATCCTCTATTAATCTTGCTGGCTCCCTCGGCACAACAATTCCTCTGACTAGTTTTCCTCGCTGGCCAACCCGACTCAGCTAAATACATCAATTTTGTATCTGACTGTCCTCTATGTTCTCCCTTATGTGATCCCTATGTGCACATAGTCTTACCTTTGAGGCTCAGGAGCTAGGCCCGTTGGCCCCCTGATCATCCCCTCAGGTACTTCTCGTAGGCTCAGGAGCTAGGCTCTAGTGACCCCCTGATCATCCCACGAGGAAATCCTCACTACAGGCTTAAAACCTTGGTCCTTCCGACCCTCTGACCGTCCTGTGCGGTAACAATCCTGGTCTCAGTTCCAACTGTCATCATCAATGTCTTCTCCCAGTACTTCGACATTGGAAATATATATTCAGGCTGTCCATATGCCTTCTCCATGTCCTTCAACATTGGGGACCACAATCTGTCCATCGATGTCTTCTGATAACTTGTATAAATACAAGTTATTATATTTATTATTTAGAATAATTAGGATATAATTGATGATAAACGGATGAATTTAACACTTGAATTGTGTTATATGAATAACTCTGTGTTTACTATACTTACAAAAAAATCTATCCTGGAAATTATAAAAGTCTATTTCTCTTAATGCAGGATAGCACAAAAAGGAGCAGAAATATAAAGAAAAAGGACGCAGCTAGAGAAGACCAACACGTCGAGAACCATGCGTCCAAGAGGTAAACAATGCAAGCACTTAATCGGCAACTGTCATGTCAATATGTAAGTGGACAACTGATTTCACAGACCATGACAGATCTAATGAATTAAAGGCACAAAGAAATTGGCGCAACAGGGCATTAAATGCAAAGGTGTCAGGTCATCACGATATCACCTTTTCGATGCCTATAAATAGCCCAAAGCTTCTCAGTTCAAAGGAGAGAGAAAAGTATGCAGTAGTGAAAGCTCTGTGCAATTTCTCACTCAACCTTCATAGCCATCCTCCATTTCGAGCTCTTTTGTGAGAAGGATTATGAGCATTTTCAGAGTCACCTCTCAGAGAGTGATAATCTTCCCCTATGCAGTTTATGTATCGAATAGCCACTATCTCAAGCCTCCATGAAGCAAGACATTGCCAATGGCGGCTTGATGACTTCTATTTTCATTCTTTCTTCATTTTCATCTTTCTGACTTATAGTTTGTCAATGACATTCAAGAGAATGATTTATTTACTTAATATAAGTTTGATTGGCAATTATCTTCCACTTATTTCCACATTCAATACTCTTCATCATGTTTGTTCTTTATGTTTGATGAGTTAAATGTTTGAAGTTAGTATTCTCTAAGTATTATTAAGTATGTTTGCATCTTGATCAATGAACATCTTTAGCTTGCTTGAATTTGTCGAACAAACAAATGTAAACAAGCACGATCATATAACTTGAGAGAGTGAGTGGTCAATCTTTAGTATTTGTCAAGAAATGATGAGTTCCAGAAATATAGTTCATATTTTGCTGAAACAAGCTTACCATGCATCTTAGAGATAATACCAATGTGGCGTCGAACATTGAGAGATGGGATTTTAACTCCAAAGTTTGTATACGTGAAAACATACCTAGATATACTTAAGAGAAAACTAGTAACTTCATTTAACTCTCTTTATTTCATGGTTCCATCTTCATACTCAACGCATGCCATCCGAACATGAATTGTATATGACTACCCTTCCCCATGACCACTTCACCATCTTAAATCGTAGGAAATTTCATTAATTCATTATGTATAGAATTAGATTTAGTAATTTCTTCATGAACATATTTGTAAATTTGTACAGACAACGCATAGATCAAGAAATGCTTTCTCAACACATAGTTATTACAAATCCCTGCGTTCGATCCTGGGTTCACCAGGAAACCTATAAAAATTTACACTTGGGTCTTTATAGGAAAACTTGCTGATAAATGACATACTTGCGTGATTCTCGACACATTGTTAGTAACTAAACAGACACATCTAATAAAAGCAACACCTTCGTACAATCCTTCAGCATCCGAATTAGTATGCAATATCCAAGAAGCTCAATATACAAATACTATTTTAATAATTGTCCTAGCATGCATACAACATCATGCTAATAAGCTCGATAAACTATCTGAGATCTCACCATAGCACGGATCATTACAATAATCCATACTATCAAATAAAAGCTCATAAGCATGCTATTATTAATTATTCATAAGACATATAATTACGTTCTCTCGCAGAAAGAAATCAACCACTCACAATAAAGATAGTCGACCGACTTAAGATTTTCTTCCTCTATTTTTAGTTTCGCTCTTTCTCAGCTTCTCTTGAGCTTTTAGAACCAAGAATACAGCAACCTCAAAAGAGCAACTTCTTGAACGACAACTTTTTCCTCTAAACTTTGTTCTTCTTTTTCTCCTCCTTTCTTTTTCTTTCTCTCTTTCTCTCCTTTCAGGTGCTCTCGGTTTCTGGAGGATGGGATGAGAGTTCTTCTCCTAAACGAGTGTATTTATAGGCAACAGCTCATCCATCCCTTCAGCCAAAATTTTTCGACAATTTATCACCCAAATGTCAATTTGCAGGCTTCCTTTTCATACATATCAAAACACATGGGATTTTGTATGAATTTTCAACCATGCAACTCAACACCTCATTCTTTTGGAGTGTATATTTCCAAAATTCCGCCGCTTAACACCTGGTCAGAATGAAGAAAATTTGCATTCTGCCACTTTTTCCGTAAAGTTCTGCCAGCTCACTCCCTGGTCCGGTTTCCTAGTAACTTTCGGTAGTTTGGCAATGATTTTCAATATAGTTTCCCAGTAACTTCCGGCGGTTCAGCTTCCCGCTTTTGCTTCCTGATAAGTTCCGCTGGTTTAGTCCTGGTATGTTCCACCGGTTTAACTCCTGAAAGTTGTTTCCCAGTAAGTTCATCTTTCTCAGTAACCTCTGCTTCCCGATAAGTTGACTTTCTGGTAACTTTTGTTGACTTTTTCCGGTAAGTTCGGCTTCTTGGTAACTTTCATTGACTTTTCCCGGTAAGTTTGACTTTTTCGGTAAAGATTTGTTGATTTTTTCAGTAAATTTGACTTTTCCCGTTAACTTTAACTTCTTTCGGGGAGATTCCTGATGACTTCTAGTGGCCTTTTTCAACCTTTAAATGCCCAAATTACTTCCAAAAAGTCCAATTTACTTAACCAAAATCCAATACTTAACCAAAAATCAACACTTAACCAAATTTTGGCTAACTCCACAAACCCTAATTTTTCTACTTAAAATTCTTCCTAACTCCATAGGCTTATTTTCCAAATTTACACCCTTTACCCTAATTTCTTCCCTTTATAACTCATAAGCAACTAGGTCAAAGGTTATGGTGTCACACCTATTATACAGTTATGTATGTTTTTCGTGATCTATGTGCGAAAGTAATTTGTGTTACGGACTTGGACCGATTGCAGTCAGATATTGTACTCAAATTATGTAAGTTTGAAAAGATATTTCTGCTGACTTTTTTTTAATGTAATGATTCATCTTATTGTTCACTTGCCTTGTGAAGCAAAGGTCGTTGGTTCGGTTACATATAGTTGGATGTACCCTATTGAGAGAAGCTTGCGAACCTTGAAACAATACGTAAGAAACAAAACTCATCCTGAGGGTTCAATAGCAGAAGGATTTATCATTAAAAAATCTTTGACTTTTTGTTTCATGTATCTATTTGGAATAGAAACAAGATTCAATAGAGAGCCACGTAATGATGACTCAATTCCCGATGGCTCAAGTTGTGGAGATTTTAATGTGTTCAGGCAACATGTATATAACAAAGAGAGAATAACTATTTTATACAAACTCTTTGTATAGGATACCGCCACTTGCATGTTTCTACATGAACGATTTGATGACCCAATGAACTTTTCTTTATGAGGTAAGGATATGGATGGTCCATTTAAGGATTAAAGGCTGAAATATGTTTCTAGGTCTCAAAATAAGGTGACCCATGATGGGCTTGAGAACAAACATCCCTAGGTGCAAGTATACATAATTGATAAATAATATAAAATGGACAAGTTCAAGTATCAAATTCCAAGGAACCATAGTACAATAAATCGGTTTTTGACAATAAGAAAACCTCCTCTAAATTTGCAACCAATAGTAACTAAGAAAAATAATTTGATTTGTGGTGTGCTTTAGAAATAAAAGAATTAAATATCGGAAAACAATAAGAAAACAGTAAAGACTAGCAAAGAGAGATACAATGTAAAAATATATAAGAATAAATGAGATTCAAAAGAATGTTTCACCCTTCAAAATGGAAATCGCGCTTACTATGCGCCTGCTATTACTACACTTAACTAGAACTAGACACAATCTAGCATGCAACTTAGATGTGCCTGTATCTTTGCTCTTTCAAGTCGAGAGAGGTTAAAGTTGTATGCTGTCAAATTGTGCCCACGATCCACAATAACCAACACTTAGCCACATGAATCTAATTGAACTCCTATTTAACTTCCTTAGAGAATCACCTTTAGGAGACTAGGCAATTAAACACATATTTCTATGGTTAATGTAAATTACTTTAGATGATTGAGCATGAAATTCTAAAGATCCTATATGCACAACCCTATTTCTAGGGGTCAAACAAAATCCAATGTCTAGGCTTTCCTCCTATGTTGCTTTTATGAAAACAATTTATTATCTAATTGCTTCGACATTAGACTCAACATTATATGCCAACCTAGACAATCAATCTAAGTTAATAATATGCATAAAATAAATAAAAGCAAATGTAAACAAAATGTTGAACAAAAGTAAATGGGATACATATGGAGCTTTTACTCCATCCTTAAGACATCCACATCTTTGAATCTAAAAAAGAATGCTTAGCTCATAATGAAAATTAAAAAATACAAAAAGTAAAGTATGGATTATCAGTAGATATAAAAGAATACAAAACTTCTTTCAATGTAAAACATTAATGAGAAGCAGAAGCTAAAAACAAAAGCTAACTGCGCAGTAAAATAAGTAGAAAAGGTACAAGTAGATGGAAAGAAAGAAGGAATACAAGAAAACTCTTCACATTGCCTCTCAATCTAGTAAGTCCTGTCTTTCAAGATGAACAATAGCACTTGTGTTTGTTCTTCTAAATCAAGCACCCCGAACGAGATTTACATAGATTACATTATGAGTGATTTTATGTAAAAACTAGTCAAGCATGTCTCCTAGCCATAATTAATGAAATAATATAAAATATGTACAAAAAGAGTCAAATTTTAAGTTACTTTTGTGTTTTTATGTAATTTGCATAAAATTGTCAAAGTTACGCCTAGATTGAGGTCGCAACCCTTTAAATGACAGAATGCAAAATAGTTGGAAAGTGTAGAAATTGCACCTAGGTTGCACCCAAGATGCGGCTACAGCATTGAAAAATAGAATAACATAAAAGCACAATAATAACTCACAATTCCGACTCTTTTGCACATATTTTGCATTATTTCACTAATCATGATTAAGACACATGCTTGACTTTTTTTTTTTTAATTACAGAAAACCACTTGTAAAACTATTAAATGTGATACTAATTAGATGCTTTCAACCCAAAAACTTAAACTTTTTAAGGCTAGATAACTCACTCATCAACAATATAGCAACCCATACTTTTCTTTAGAATAAGGTTTCCATATGAGGATTCTGAACCTCCTTGTGGTCGAAGGAAATTTTAGTTGGGGAAATTATGAGAAATAGCTAAAAAAAAAATTACAAATAATGAGAAATATTTTAGTGGAGGGTGCTTTTGCAAAAATACTTGACATATTTTTAGGAGAAGAGTATGAGGTGTTTTCTTTCCATTTACACCCATGGCATATCTGCATATTTCAAAGCAAACCAGTTCGATCGAAAATTGATTTTTATATATATATATAGAGCTGTTTTTAAATATAAAAAAATGAACAAAAATATTTACAAACATAACAAAATTTCATTGTCTATCTGCGATACATCAAGATAGTAGGCTATCATGGTCTATCATAGATAGATTATGATATTTTGCTATTGTTTGTAAATATGTTCAACAATTTTGTCATTTAAAATTATTCTCCATATATATATATACATGCAAAGATATGTTTTGTATTTTTTTGCCCAACACTAACATGATTTTAAGAGAAAATTCGAGCAAAAGAGTTTTGCTCACATTTAAAAATTATTAAACTTGTAAGATATATACTTATACATACAGTATATGTATAATCAAAATGCAAGATATAAGAACAATACAATGAAAAATGTTAAAAGCTTATTGACCAATTAAACAAGATTCAACCTTTACAAAATAAATGACTTAATTTGTTCTTCAATCTAATAAAAAACATAAATATAAATATAAACTATAGTTAATAAAATATGATATAGACAAAATTCAATATCAAACTATAATAATCGTAGAGTCTAAACATAACATAAATAGTTAGACACCAAATCTTCTATCAATATTGGTTGTAGGTTCCAATTTTCTATTTTATTTTTTTTGGAAAAGAAAATGTAAAATAAATTTTAATGTAAAAAGGGAAATAAAAATCTTCCTCCAATCCCAAATTGTGGTTCAAAAGGAAAGACGAAAACACAAGGAAAATTGTGAGATTTGCAAATTTGGAGCTCCTCTTGTCTCTAAAAATAAAAAAAAATAAAAAAAAATCCAACCAATCGCCTCCCTATTTTATTCCGGTTCTTGATAAACGGTTCAACCAAACCGCCGACTCTATCCCATTAGGCAATAGTCTTCCTCGTCTCGCTTTCTTTGCTTTTTCTCGAGCTGTTGTGTTCAGTTTTACCTGTTCTCTGCAAGCTCTGTTCTTCCAGTTTTCTTGGATTTTTGCCTGTAATGGCCGTTGCAACCTCTTCTACTATTTCAAATTTGACGCAACGGCGGCCTTTGTTGACTCTAAAAGACCCAAGTACTCCCAATAAGCGGGTGAACTCGGTGCAGCTCCCTTCCCACTCTATTTGCGCTCATCTCCCTCGATTCGATGTCGACTCTCGATTTGTTGTCCCTTTGAGGAGGTGAATTTTAGTTTTTTCCATGAAGAATTTTGTTTTCGATAGGTAGCAGTGTTGTATGTTATGTAGTTAACCTCCCATGTTGTTCTTGTTTCACTTTTTTTTCTTTTTTCTTTCGGGAAATTATTTATCTGGGTTTGATGTGAGTGTTTAGAGCTGTACTTTGATTGCTCTTTTCAACCTCTGGTTTGGTCTCGTTTGACCTATGGAAGAATGTAATTGTTGGAATTCTGTTATTGGGAAAAAAAAAAAAAAAAAGATTAGATACTTGGCCGTTTTATTTTAACTTTGCGGCTAAGAGATGTAATCTTCAGTGATCTTTCTCTCTTTGTTGCAAGGTTGCGTTTATAAAGTTGTTCTTTGTGGTCATTTTTTTTTGTTTCAATACAAAGCTAAAGTTCTTTGGATAAATCATAAATGAGCCCTTCAGGTTTCCATCTCTAATTTGGATGGGTTAAGAGTTAGATTCTCTTTCTTCCTCTTGTTGCATTTTGTGTTTGTGCAATGAGATACGTAATTATGATGTCATTTTGATTTATGCCGATTGGGAGCCGTTTCTGTAAGCCCTCGGGCTTTGAAGTGTTGAAGTCCCCCAACAGGCTTAAAGGGACAAGTTCCCCTAGCATTGTGGTAACCAGCCATCATGATCCCTAATCCATTGACCAACAATTTTGAATGCTTTTATCCACTCTCATCAAAGAGTGAAGGGGCTAGGGAAAGCGAGAAAATGGGGATCTTTTGTGCCTTGAATCTCTTCCAACCTGATGACGTATTGCTTCATTGTGGCATAGAGAAGGAGCCAGAAAATTTTGTAGAATTGAAGGTTGGGAAGGGGTGGGTGAATTCTCAATGAGGTTAAAATATGGGATGATGAGAAATGTGGTAGAATCCCTTGATGTGGAGGATGGTTTAATGTAAGAAATCTACCAATATCGGGTTGGTAAGAAATGAAACTCAGTTAAATTAGAGACTTGAATGGGAGCTTTATTCATTGCATAAGGAAGTTAACTAATATAGATAATTGTGTTGATGGTTGTGGGTAGAAGACAACTGTTGTGACTAAGGTGGTGTCGAAGTTGAAATGAAACAAGTCTCTAACTGATTGGATTCGCTCCTTCCTAGTTTATTGATCTTAAGAAATCAAAAGATTTGCAATTGTTTCTCTCTTAGGCAGCATTGAGGTTGTATGATTAGTCCATTGCTCTAGGCTCAATGGACGTTGAAGGGGATTTTTTGATAGCAAGGAGGCTGCGGGTCATGCCATTTTATTTTTTAAGGATAGGTAACAGCACATTGAACAAAAGAGAAGGGTGAGAAATGTCCTTGAGATAGAAAGTTATAAGAACCACCTTCCAATTGGTCAAAAGATCGTTTAGAAAAAAGGAGAGAAGAAATATTTACACCAAGTAAAAGTATGATAAAAGAAAAACTTAAACCTATCATTATCAAATGGAAGAGATTTTTCCCACCAAAGGTTTGATTGTTTCTCTCAATCCCTTTGGTCGAAAAAGAAGGTCTCATCCTTGGTAACCAAGAATCTTCTTATCTTAGATGAATGAATGGCTCATGAGCATGTAATGGAGGACGTTTTTCAGTTTGCTAGGAAAGGACATTTGCCAATTAAATATGGATGGCACCTTAACCTAAAATCTGTTGGGGTGGGGAGTAAGTCCCTCTACTCTACATTTCCTCATCTATATCATCTTTCCTCCCTTCAAAATTTTTTGGTAGCTGATTTTTTTATTTTTTTTATTTGGTCAGGAAGCTTTGTTTATTTTTCTTTTGGCTACTATCTATCATTGTCTGATAGAGAAGGGGTGGATTTTTCTTCTTTCTTGGCTTTGATCGGGGAGTTAGATTTTAGGATTGGGAGAAGGAATGTTCGTGTTTATAGTCTTAACCCTTCGGGAGGTTTTTCTTGTAAATCCTTCTTTTGTTGTTTATTGGACCATTCTCTCGTCAATACGTTTGTCTTCTCTGCTAAGGATTAAGATTCCAAAGAAGGTTAAGTTTTTTACTTGACAGGTTTTACACGGACGAGTTAACACTTTGGATCGACTTTTGAGGAAGTTGCCCTTATTAGTTGGCCTGTTCTGTTACAATCTCTGTTGGAAGGCGAAGAAAAGTTGGGATAATTTTTTTTGGAGATTGATTTTGCGAGATCTATACGGAGTTTCTTCTTTCAAACAATCAGTTTCATGCTCACCTGCCATAGGGGATATTAGTGATATGTTTAGGGAGTTTCTCCTCCATCTTCTTTCTTGTGAAAAGAGTCGATTTTTATAGCTTGCTAGGGGTGTGATATCTTGTGGGATCTTTGGAGAGAGAGGAATAATAGAGTGTTTAGAGGTTTGGAGAGGGAACCTACAATTGTTAGGTCCCTTGTTAGATTTCATGTTTTTGTTTGAGCTTTGATGTTAAAGAGCTTTTGTAATTATTTTATAGCTTCTTTGTGAACAATTGGAGGCCTTTCCTCTAGGAGGTTTCCTTTGAGGGATTGTTTTTTTTGTATGCTCTTACATTCTTTCATTCTCAATGAAAGTTGTTTCATAAGAAACAATGTTAGCAGATCCACAAATGCTGAATAACTGCCCTCGGTTTCCACTTCTTTCTTGCACATCAAGAATCTAACTCATCGAATTTGCAGGGGTAGGAGATCTCTTCTGTAGTTTTGTGTAATGTCATGGGTATTCATACTACTATCGCTAGCTCCCATGAGAAAAGTTTTATCTTCTTTCAGTATTTGTCTTTCCAAATTTCGTTGTTGAGCAAATGGCAAACTCATGCTTATAAGCCAGCAATTAGAACATGCAACTAATGGAAAATCGCTTGGTCGGATCAAGAGGCTAGAGCTAAGTATCATTCATGTTCAAAAGATGAATAGATGAGACTTGTGTGGTAGGGCCATCGATCAAAGATCACTACATTGGTCAAGAGATTAAAGAATTGACATTCTAAGATTGATTTGTGAGGAACTGGTTTACTTTGATTTAAGCTGGCTTGTTGGTGGCAAAAGCATCAAGTGTGGGAAAATGATTAGCTCAAGTGTTTTTTGCTATTCATTTCTTGAGTAAAAAAACTGATACTTTTGTTGCAGTAATTCTCTTCCACTCAAATCAGTGGGTTTCTGATTTTGCTTCGAAAATTGGTTGTAAGTTGGAGTCTCTGCCTATTGTTTTCTTGGGCTTCCCGTTGGAGAAATTATAGAGCCATTTTCTTTTGGGATCCTTCAAAAAGTTTCAGTGTAAGCTTGATAAATGGAACTCTTTTCCCATTTCAAAGGGGGTTTCCTTGACTTTGGCCCAATCTGTTTTGAACAGTCTACCAATGTATTATTTCTCCTGGCTGAAAGCTCCTTCGGGGGTTGTTATTAAACAGATGGAAAAGCTGGTGTGCGATCTCTTTTGGGGCAAAGGAGATGGCCATGGGTGCATTAACTTGGTGTATTGGGGTAAAACTCCCCTTCCGTTGAAATATGAAGGTCTTGGCTTGGGGGTTTATATCCAAAGGAATAACGCCCTGTTACTCACATGGTTGTGGAGATTCACTAGAGAAGGTGGGGATCTTTGGAGGCAAGTCATGGTAAAGCCCTGGTTTGGCATAGCAAAACTTTGTGCCAAGTTTAAAAGCTTTTCAAAGTTAGAAATGAATAGAGGCAGTCATATTCGTCTTTGGAAGGATATATAAGTTGGAGACTCCACTTTATCTGATTCTTTTCTGGATTTATTCAGTATATCCATGAAACAAGAGGCAACGGTTGAGGATTGCTGGAACTCAGAAGGTACTTATTGGGACTTAAGTTTACAGCCTTATTTGATTGGGAGATCCCAAGTTGGACAAGTTTAGTGGGTCAACTTGCTGTTATTCAGCTTGGTTTCTTGTATGTTCGTCACAAGGACACTAGCATTATGATTGAAGAGTTCCTCCTCAATCTGCCTCGTCGGAAGAAAGGGTTGCTTTCTATGGCTGCTGGGGTGTGTGCAACCTTATGGGTTTTGGGGAATAGTAGGGTGTTTAGAGGGGTGGAAAAAAGACCCTAGTGAGGTTCGGTCTCTCACCCATTTTCATTTTTCTTTGTAGGCTTCTATTTCGAAAATCTTTTGTAATTATTTTATAGGTGTTATTTCTCACTGCTGGGTCCATTTTTGTAGAGAGAGTTCCCTTTCTTGTGGGCTTGGTTTTTTGTATGCCCTTGTCTTTCATTTTTTCTCAATCAAAATTGTTTCCATTAAAAAAAACTTGATCGTTATCCAGCTGGGCGAGGGAAAGGATAAAACCGTCTGGTCTCCTGATAAGTGTGGGCTGTTCACTCCAACTTTGGCCGTTTTGAAGTTCAATGATTGATTTCCAGTCCTAAAGGCTCCCTCGCTTGATGATTCTATCTGGAGGAGTTGTGCTCCTAAAAAGGTGAAAATCTTTCTTTGGTCTTTAGTACACAGAAGCTTGAGTACGTCAGAGAGAGTGTAGGAACTGGGCTATCTCCTCTTCAGTGTCTGTGTGTTACTTGGCTGTTGAGTCCCTTGATCACTTTTTCATTCATTGTCCTTTTGCCATGTTAGCTTGGCAATGGCTGTTAAGGGAATTCAATCTCTCCTTTTGTGTTCCAAACAGAATTGATGACTGGTTGGTTGAGATTCTTGGTAGCTAGAACTTGAGGAACAGAGGCAAGGTTTTGTGGTCTATGGCGGTCAAAGATCTTATCTGGAATCTTTTGCTTGAAAGATATCATCACCGGGAAACAAAGCCCCATCTCCTTCTTCTCCATCAGCCCTTCCATCTGATACTAATAGAATTCCTTCACCTGTGGAAAGGCCTCCTACCCCTCCCTATCAATCAGCTTTACCTCCGACTTCCACTATCCCTATCCCCATGCCACATTCTGATTTACCAACCATTAACACCTTGGCATCTTCCTCATCCCTCAACAACAAAGGTGTTTCAACATACTCCTACCCCTCACCACCTTTGGATTATCCAACCCAACATAACCCAGAGTCCTTCACAAATAACAACAATAACCGAGTGCCTCCCTCCACTACCTTGAAAACTGTCTTCGGACCCGGTAATAAACATTCCACTGCCATCATTGCTCTCCCAGAACCTGACCTAACAGAAGAAAAAGGGCTCCAATCCAAAAGAATAAGACCTTCTCGTAGGTTGTCAAAATATTTACTTTTGATGGTGTTTTAGTTAGTTGTTCTAAGAGGAGGATGATTGGTAATTTTTTTTTTTTTTTTTAAATTATTTATTATTATTATTATTATTATTTTATATTGTAATGTTATAACTATTATTTTTCTCTTGTAATTCACCTATGGGGGCTGGGTTCATCTCTTTCTTTGGTACATTTTGTTTATCAATGAAATTAGTTGTTTCCTCATATAGATATTGCTATGTAACTCTTAAGAAATGTTCCCTTTTAAAAAAAAACTAACTTGTATTTTTTTTTCCTTTTTCCTTAAGCTTTTTGTGGTTGTTTCTTCCCCCCCC
>QLSR01000593.1:1289901-1313707 GCA_031780015.1 Citrullus colocynthis | reverse complement strand
CCCCCTACTTTTGTTCCTCCTCCCAATTTTCCTTTTCCTTGATCTGAGCTAAGGTTTTTAGTCAGTGCTTATATTTATATCAGTGCATAGCTTTGTTGATTCTTTCCTCTTTGGCTTGGAAGGTACTCTCGCGATGATGGTATTGGTAGATACAAGTTTAAAAGAAACAAGGATAATGCTCAAAGGCCATGTGCTTATAAATTTGGGGAACGTGGGAATGAAGCTTTGGGGACTACTGATTGCATCTCTTGCTTTCTTAACCAAAAAAGAAGATGTCCCCGTATTAAAAGACCCACTCCTAGATTCATTCTTGACAAGTCCACTTTTCAGTTATCCAAGAATGAGCGTGATGATAGAGTTGTAAGTGGCTACTTGTTTTGCAGATCTGCCTTTTATTTAGTTCCCAAAATTGCCCCCATTTTCATCATTATGCTTATTCCTTTTATTCTCTTTCCGTGTTGTGGAATCCATCTACTTCTTATATTTTGTATGAAATTCTTCTGTAAATCTATGTCTTTGTTATCTTTCCACCTTAATCTTACAATCTCATCATCCTGTTAATTGACATTTTTAATTAAAAAAAAAAAAATCATTTTTAGAGATCATATCGAAGGGAATGATTAGAAATACTCCCATACAACCTTAGGAGTTAGGAGCTTATAGAGAACACTCTGGTAGGTGAGTCACAAGAGATTTGAGAGAAAAACTCAATAATATTGTTCATCCACTAGAGTTGTATATGTGGGTGGACAAGGCAATCCTAAATTAGAAAAAAGAACGTAAAATTACAACAAAGGGCAAATGACTGATGAACTTGAATAACTAGGCTGTTTACAAACAACACGATGTACTAATGCATCTGTATTAATAGACCTTATAAGAGTTGGTGCACGTATTTTATGGACAAATAATTAATGAACTTGAATAACTAGACTAGGCTGTTTAAAAACATGGCGATGCACTGATGTATCTGTGGTAATAGTCCACCTCAAGAGTTCGCGTATATAGTAGTCATGTCTACCTTGTTATAAAGATAGTCTATGCAAGCTTCATTTAACGCTTTCTTGGAGATGACTCCTAATTACTTTGTAGTTTTAACATCACGTGGACAACAAACTTGCTTGTACTTTTCATGAATAAAATAATAGTAGACTTCACTTCAGTATGTTTAGTTTGTTCCTAAAATATTGGGTTAGAAGCAAATACAGTGCGCCTTTTGTTTGTCACCCACAATCTGTTTAGGATTGTAATACCAAAGCTTAACTCAATGGAGTTGTATATGCATATTTTTCACATGGACTATGCCATTGCTCAATATTATGATTCAACACTTGAACATGGATATTTTTTGTTTCTTATTCTTCCTCAAAACTAGATTACCCCCAACAAGAATATATTTCCTTTTGGATAATAGGTACTGTAACTAGTATCGTAATTGGTTTAATTCAGATCTTTTTATGGTTCTTATACCAGATTAGATGTTAATCTTCTTTCTACCTTAAATCTCTTTTAAGTCCACATCTAAAAAACTTCAATTTTAGGAGAAACTTTCAAATAACACAACATTTGTTCTTCAGTGGGCCAATTACCAACGGTAGGTGAAGACATGCTCAGACACACGATTTGGATAAATGCTACATTGGCCGAATCACAATAGACACTAGCTTACCCACTAATCTCTTGTTGCTCTATTGGTTCTCCTTTTTTTTTTCCTCTTTCTTTTTTTCTTCTCTTGAAAAAGGATACTTAAAACTTTTCATTAACGAATTGAAAAGAAACTAATGCTCCAAATTACAAAGAAACCCATTAAGAAAAAACTTCAAACTGAAGAAGAAGAAACAGAAGTACAAATAAAACAAGATTGCAATCATATGGGAATATTGAAACTCTCCCAATTTCTATTCAGTTCTTGAATAGAGTAACCCTTGAAGTCTTCCGATAATGAGCACCAAGATGAAACCTTTAATGGGCTGAATCAAGGCAGTCAACACGTGAACAAGGGGAATCCTGAAAAATTTGCTGATTTTTTTTCGTTCCATAACTCTGACAATAGACCTCTATAACTGCATTGGTCCACAATAATTGCTCTTTTGATTTCAGAGATGGCCCACAGAGAATTTAACACACTGTTAAAAAGAGATTTAGTTTATCTTTGGTTGAAGTGTTGATGTAATTAAATTTACCATCACCCATCAGTTTAAGCTTTTGGGTCAGCGGTGATTTAACATGGGATTAGAGTAGGAAGTGTTGTGTTCGAACTCTCGTAATATGATTTTCTCCCCAGTTAATATTGATTTCCACTTGTTGGGTCTTCTATAAATTTTCAAGCCCACAAGTGATGGGGAGTGTTAAAGTGTTGATATAATTAAATTTACCATAACCCATCGGCTTAAGCTTTTGGGTTAATTGGTGATTTAACATCTTCTTATACAACTGGCGTTAGAATTTTAGAAAGGAATAGAAATGGTATTCTATAGTATTTACTATTTACTTGATAGTCCATATATTCTTATATTTCTCGTCTCTGTGCTGTTATGCAACATCCAGGTGAAGCATGCCCGTATTGTTTGTGGAGCTGTAGGTCCAGATGAGCCTCATGCAGCAACTACAGCCTGGCCTGATGGTATTCTGGAGAAACAAGATTTGGATACTTCATATCCTGAGTTCGGAAGGGCGGAGTTAGAGGCATTTCTTAGTTCTGAACTCCCATCTCATCCAAAGTTGTATAGAGGGCAGTTGAAAAATGGATTGAAATATCTAATTTTACCAAATAAAGTTCCCCCTAACAGGTATTGACCTTGTGGTTCTCGGAGAAATAGTTTAACTAGTGAATGCATTTCAAATTTCAATATTGTAACCTGTGAATACAGGTTGACACTTATAGAGATTTTGAAGTATCCATGAATTAAAGCTTTATGTATATATATTATTTTCAAAGTTCAATATCATGATTATCACTAGACGGGGAACACCAGCTTAGATTGGTACATTTTGAATTATTGTTGCAAAGCTAGACCGATTCAGCTTTTGATTCAATTTTCACAAAAAGAAAAAAAGAAAAAAGAACTTTTGATGTCCAGGATTCAAAAGATAGTGGGATGCTTGTGGGGTATTCCAGTGAGATAAGTTTTGTGGGAATGTTTGGTTGAAAAGAAACAGTACAACTTCCATGTGTTTGCTGAAGATTCTCTTGCTTCTTACAAGATATATATGAAATCTATTTTTCAATATTTCACGAAATAGAGGATAAGATGGATTTTGTGTTCTACATGGTAGGCAGTTTGCATTTGGAGGAAATAATTGATTGATAAATGTTAAATCTTTGTCAAGCATTTTTTCTTATTACTCTTTCCATTTAGGTAGTTCAAGTTATGGGATCTTAGTGTAAGGACGGGGATAAATTTTAAAAATTATCTTTTTAGGTAGGTTTTGTGGGTTCTTTTCTTCTTCCTTCTTACTCTCGATAAGGATTCTCTCCCTCTGTGTGCATGTGTATTAAAAAATTTGGACGATTCTCCTGCAATCTCATTGAACAAACGAAGCTTTATTGATGAAGATCAGGAAGGACTCTACACTGACAACTTGTTGAATTTAGGTTTGAAGCACACATGGAAGTCCATGTGGGGTCAATTGATGAAGAAGATGACGAGCAAGGAATTGCACACATGATTGAGCATGTAGCCTTCCTTGGAAGTAAGAAACGTGAAAAGCTTTTGGGTACAGGCGCACGATCTAATGCCTACACTGATTTCCACCATACTGTGTTTCATATACATTCACCAACTAGCACAAAGGTTGTTCTTGTCGGTTTTTCTATTTTTATAGGCATGCGCTGATATCACATCTCGATCTTTTGCCTTTCGTGTTTCTATGAGGACAGGGTTAAACATTTTATCTCTCAGAAAACTGGTTTTGTTTCCAGCATTATTTTCTTTCTTGCGGATCTTAAGTAATATGTAATTTTGCCACCCATGTACGAGCCCCAACTTTCTTTAATTAATATATATTTCTTTTATGTAATTCAGTTTCTTATAATATATTTCTTTAATTAATATATATTTCTTTTATGTTATTCAGTTTCTTATAGCCTTTGATTTTTTTTTTCTTTTTAATTTTCAAATTTAGAAATACCTGCTCAAATGTTTCAGCAACTTTATTTTTATCTAGCCAATGCACTGAGAAGTTTGCTTAATGTTTAGAAGCACGATTTTTTCTAGTGCTCAGGAATCATAACTGAGGCAGTTTCAAATTATAATCCCCTTTTGCTAGTTTCCCTATGTATTTTCTTGCATTCTTTGAGATGCTTTTGGCTGAAAATAATTCTGAGACCGGATCTATTAAATGCACACATGGTGTCTGGGTTTGTTATTAGCAATTTGTTTGAATATTGACCATATTATCTTTGGCTGTAGGATTCTGACGGAGATCTACTTCCATCTGTCCTCGATGCCTTAAATGAGGTATGAACAACAGATGGGTTTCGAAGTGCACACTAGTGTGGCTTTGGCTTCCGATGTGATTTTGTTACGTGATGTACTGTTTTTGTTTTTAGCAAATGAATTGTCTGATTTCAGTATACGTTTTTTATGAGAAAACAATTTCAAATAAAAATGTCGGGCATTTGTCTTAGAACTTTATAGTTTATGCATCCCTTGTTTGCGCTTGTGCTTGTCTAAATAGATAGCTTTCCACCCAAAGTTCCTTGCTTCACGAGTTGAAAAAGAGAGGCGTGCCATTCTTTCTGAACTACAGATGATGAATACAATAGAATATCGTGTTGATTGTCAGGTATGCGTTGCGGTTGCTTTTGTTCATAAAAAATAATTGCACATTGGCTGTGTTCCAATAAGGTTTATTGGCTAATCTGTGCTCTTTTCTATAATTCCATTTATTTGGAAACATTTCTTGCTGTACAGCTGTTACAACATCTGCATTCTGAAAACAAGCTTAGCAAAAGATTCCCAATCGGATTGGAAGAACAGATTAAGAAGTGGGATGCCGATAAAATAAGGAAGTTCCATGAACGATGGTACTTCCCTGCAAATGCAACCTTATACATTGTTGGAGATATTGATAACATCTCAAAGGCCGTTAACCAAATTGAGGTTTGAACAAGTATTTTATTATTATTATTATTATGTTTTTGGTTGTAATAATTCTTCTTTTGCTGAGATTAGAGACTATAAAGTTTACTTAAGGACTCAGTTCATCAGTACACTCATTTTATCTCTTCCAGGCTGTCTTTGGTGAAACTGGCCCAGAAAATGAGGCTGTTTCTACGCCTAATCCCAGTGCATTCGGTGCAATGGCTAGTTTTCTTGTTCCCAAGATCTCAGTAGGATTAGGTGGCAGTTTATCGAACGAGAGATCAAATTCAGTAGATCAATCCAAGATCATTAAGAAAGAAAGGCATGCAATTCGTCCTCCTGTGAAGCATAATTGGTCGCTTCCCGGGAGCAATGTAGATGCAAATCCCCCACAGATATTTCAGCACGAGTTACTTCAGAATTTCTCAATTAATATGTTTTGCAAGGTATGTGGTATTGAATATATTTTTCCTAATATTTTCCTTCTTGAACTTATCTTGCACGAATTCTTTTTCTTAGAGCTCTCATAAATCATAATCACGAACATATTAGCAACGCGAACAATTAACCTTTTAGAGATGTAATTTTGATTATATGGAAAGGGTAATCCAACTAACTCCAGAGAAATTAATATTACAAACTTTGAGAAACTTCACGAATTTCAGAAATTTTACAAGCTAAGGACCCAACATACTTCCTCACACATTCTTTTGGGTCTTCCTTTAAAAAGGAAAAGATCCTTTGGATGGACTTTGTTAGGGTATTTTTCTGACTTATTGGCAAGAAATGAATCAGAGAATCGTCAAAGATAACAAGCTGTTCCGTTTGATCCTTTTTTTTTTCCTTTTTTTTTTCCCTTTTTTTTTACATTGTAATCTATTTGCTTTCGAAATTATATACATATATATGTACAAGGAAACAGAGCCAGTTAGATAGTTGCTTAAGAAGTTTCTGAAACATGTAGTTTTCAATCATTGGTTAGGATCATTGTGTTAAACAGCACACACCAACTGCCAGCACTTCACTCTCTTTATAATTTCCTGATCAATAATCTTTGGGGATGAGGCTTCACTGACATCTAAAGCAATCATTGATAACTTCATCACTTCTTTCCAATTTGAAATGAATATGACTGGGGAGAAGATGCCATTGATAACTCATGAAATGAGAGACTTAAAGCTAAAAGCTGGGATGGATGCACTTCCATAAGAGGTTAGAAAGACAGATTGGGTTAATGAAAAGCAGGGTGGGTTAGGATGTGGGAATAGGGACGACAGAGAGGGAGAGGAGTGAGCCACTTGCTTTCCTTCCAGAGTAGTAAACTCATCCCCTTGCTTTCCTTCCTTTTCTAGTAGTAGATGCAAATTGCAGTAGCAGTTCTTTATTTTGAGGTTAACTCATCCTCTTATTCTTCAGGCATATACTCTTTATGAAGTTTTGTTTTGTTTTAGGGATTAACCATATACCTGCTATTGAAATTTATTGCAGATTCCAGTAAATAAGGTTCGAACATTTAGTGACCTGAGAAATGTTCTTATGAAGAGGATATTTCTTTCTGCCTTACATTTCCGTATAAATACAAGATACAAGGTGCTTTTGAAACAATATCCTCTGAACTCTGTCTTTTTCATGAATGCCTAAGATTTCAAGTTTTGTATGTCATTTTTTGTCTGAATCTATCAAAACCATTTTTTATTGGTCTTCCAACATAAATTAGTATTTTTATTTGAATATGCAGTATTCTTTCATGTGAGTGGGCATCCTACTTTTGGTTTTAGTGATGTATTAGTTATTTATTGCATATTTTACTCATTCTATAGTATAAAACTTTTTACCATTCCAAAATTTTCTAACTTATTGTAATTTTCAGAGTTCAAATCCACCATTCACTTCCATTGAGTTGGACCATAGTGATTCTGGAAGGGAAGGGTGCACCGTCACCACACTAACAGTAACAGCTGAACCCAAGAATTGGCAAAGTGCGATTAAAGTTGCTGTTCAAGAGGTCTATGTCTCTTATTTTATCCACAACATCCAAAAAATAAACGTTAAAATAAATTGTCTGAAAATTTTTCCCACCCTTTTACCTGTTTAACTTTGAAATTATAGTTTAAATTTCATCAATTTGAATCCTAAATTGAAAAATCTGATAAACTAGGTGGTTTGTTGATCTTGGTAATGACTTGATTAATCAGTTTCATTGTTCTTTTAATGAGCTCTGTATTGTTTAAAACAATGAAAAGGGGGAAAATTTCAATTGGATTTTTATATTGTCATTATTATTATTTATTATCTATTATTCTTTTAAAATTAAGTTGGTCAATTATTTTAACTCAATAATAGACAAAGTTAAAACAAAAAAGAAAAGAAACTTTGAATCGAACCTTTTATTTTGGTTCCAATCAATTCTCACCGAAATAGATTTAAAAAATTTCAACCATTCAACCCCATCGATTGTCTTTTTAATCCCTACATTTGAATATAAATACGCGTAATCATGCTTTTGTAGCATTGCTGGTGCTCTCAGGTCATTTAGATAGTGAAAGAAAGGAATTCAGGCTAATAAAATGCCAATAAATAAAGGATTTACACACGTTAGTTGTAAAAGAGAGGGAAGAAGAAAGAAGGATACCGGGTGATGCAATAACAAAGTAACTAAAAAATGAATGGTTATGCTTTAGGGCGAATAAGAGAAAAATATATAGTAAGACCATTTATTATTATTATTATTATTATTTTAGAAAATAAAGCTTGGTTGGCTTGTTGAAACAAAATAGAGTATTATATATATGTGTGTCTATGTATGTATGTATATTTGTATGTATGTGTATAATATTCGAATGTCCTGGCTATCCTATGCACACCTAATCTCAAGGGATGCTATTGAGCTGTGATGAAATTTTCTTATTTTCCTGTTATTTGGTTCTCATAGTTACTGTTCTCAAATTATGTGAGACACATATCAACTACTGAGTAGTAATGTGAATGGAATTTTTGAGATTGTTTCATTTTCTTTTTTGCCTTCATGTTTAATTTCTGGAAACAGCTCCGGCTGCAGTTTGACTGCTGGACATATAATAAGATCTGTAGTGTATTCCATGTGGTGCAGGTACGGAGGCTTAAAGAGTTCGGTGTCACTAAGGGTGAACTAACTCGCTATATGGATGCACTTCTAAAGGACAGTGAACACCTAGCAGCAATGATTGATAATGTGTCATCAGTTGATAATTTGGATTTTATCATGGAAAGTGATGCACTGGGGCATACAGTTATGGACCAAAGACAAGGTCATGAAAGTTTGGTTGCTGTTGCTGGAACAGTTACTCTTGAAGAGGTAAGGTACTTTTTTTTACCTCAAGTATACTCTGAATGAAATTTTGGAGTTGTATGTTGAACAATAGTTGTCTTTGAGAACAAGAGTGACTTATATGGGAAGATTATGGTTGTCTCTGATATCGGCCTCTTTTTGGATTATTGGTACTGATTATTTCTTGTAGTATGACTGTATTTCTCTTGAAATTGTTTCTTTCAAGAAATAAGTTAGGGTATTTGTTGTCTTATTTCTATATTTTTGTATCTTGAGCATTAGTCTCTGTTCATCGTTTTAAGCTTATGTTTCCTTTTCAAAAAAAAGTTAGGGTATTTGGAGTCACATTCATCGTCAATAAATATGGGAAGATTATGGTACTTTTTGTAAGAATAAGTTGGTAGTTGGAAAATTCTCTTCTCCTTTTATTGTTTTCTTAAATATTTTCTTCTCAAAACTTAAAAGAACATGAAAATTGTATTGATGTGAAAATGGTGCAAGAGAGAGATTTGATTCTATTCAAAGACCAAAAGAGATGACAAAAAGGTTTGCAATTTGTATTCAATTAAAGGAAGTTACTCTACAATTTATCCTCCTATCCTTTGCAATTTTTACTGTATATATATTCTTAATATTGATATACATTACAAGTGTCAGAGATTGGATTTTTTTAATCTATTTCATCAATCAATGAAATTGTTTCTGTTTCCTTTTTTTTAAAAAAAAGATATAGAAGTGTATTGTTACTGATTAAAAAAATTAATGGGTGAAGCAAACAATAATGCCCACGTACATGCCAGTTATATTCTGAAACTTTGACAATTAGCTGTATGAGTGAATTTAAAAATTATGGAGGGTAAGGGTTGACTAAAGTTCTATAGCATTGTTTATTTGCTCTATACCCCTAAACCCTTATTAACAGTTTCTTATAATCTGTGTGTGGTATTAATTTGTTTTCAAATTTTTACCTTAGGTGAATTCCATTGGTGCTGAAGTATTAGAGTTCATCTCTGATTATGGGAAGCCTACTGCACCCGTTCCTGCAGCTATTGTTGCGTGCGTTCCAAAGAAAGCACATATTGATGGGTTGGGGGAAACAGAGTTTAGAATAACTGCAAGTGAGATAATTACTGCTATTGAGGCAGGATTGGGGGAACCTATTGAAGCTGAGCCTGAAGTATCTTGTTCTCTTACGCTTGCTCGTTCTTTCCACTTTCAGTATAGATATATCTGTATGCTTGTTTTATGGTTTATTTTTTTGTTGGAATTAAATTTCCATATACTTCTGCAGCTTGAGGTACCAAAAGAGTTGATATCATCATCACAGATAGCTGGATTAAGGATGCAACACCAGCCATCATTTATTCCTTTAAACCCAGAGACTAATGTCACCAAATTTCATGATAACGAAACAGGGATCACGCAATGCCGTCTGTCAAATGGAATTCCTGTGAATTATAAGGTATAACTTATAAGATAAATACAACAAACATGAACTTGACTCAATTTGCATGTACTCCTTCCTTGAGGTTGGAAGTTAAATTCCCATACCTCACATTTGTTTGTTCCAAAAAAAAAACTTATATAGGACAAATTACATACTGAGGTTAGGCTTCACTTTATGCATGGGAGGTGGGGGTGGGGTGTAAATTTCTGTCTGTAGATTTCACTAATGTTTCTTAGAGCCATTCTATCTTTTTATTTCTTATCCCAAGAAAACAAAATGTCTAAACTGATTGTGGCTCTAAATACCTTGGAATAAGTTAGGTTTCAGTAGTTGCCTACTCAAGTTCAAGAAATAAGTTGTGTGGGTGCATTTGACAAATTTGTTAAAAAAATTTCTATTATTTTTTTCATTGCTAGATTAGAAAGTTTTAGTGCTTTGTAGTTCTATCTTCCCATTTTCTGGGTGTCTGGTAGTACAGTTTTTATTAGTTCTTTTTATTAGTATATATGGTCAAAAGATATTTGTAGATTACTGCCATGAGTATTCGTGAGAAGTATAATTTAAGTGGATATCTGACAATAAAGATGCTGTAGTTATATTTCATATTAGTCAAACTCCAGTGCATAGAATACCAGTTATTCAAGTGATGTTTTCTCAAAGAAGCATGGATAGCTCCGGAAAAATGTATGCATGGGTAGTCATTTGTCAACTTATTTAACCATTGACACCATTCTGCATGTAGATTTCAAAAAGTGAAAACAAGGCAGGTGTGATGCGGCTTATAGTTGGTGGGGGACGAGCAGCTGAAAGCCCTGACTCACAAGGAGCCGTTGTGGTTGGTGTTCGAACTCTCAGTGAGGGAGGTCGTGTAGGAAGCTTTTCACGGGAGCAGGTATTGCATTAGAATCCTCACGCTCCCATTCTCCCATCCAATTAATTCTTTGAACTTCAATAAAGCAATGAACATGAACATGAACTTCCGATTGAATCAGTAAAGAATTCTCCAGGTGGATTATTGATAGCTACCTGTCTACAAACCCAAGTCTATCCATTTGGAAGTAATTTCTGATTTAGTGTAAAGTGTATTTGTCAATTTGCAGTGAATGTTAGGTTGAATTGCAAATTTGGTCCCTTTGCCCTTGTTTTTAGAAAGTTAGTCTTTGCGGTTTAATAAAAGTCATAAGGACTATTCATGAAGATTTTACCAATTCAAATGGACTATTTATGAGGTTTATCAAACTACAGGGACTAAACTCTGACTTTCTCTAAACTATAGGGAACAAATTTGTAATTTAACCATGATATTACCTTGGTAACTGCCATTTTAAGTTAACAGCAGCATTGTGCTTAATGTAATTTCTATTGCTGTTATTCGAAGAACTTGCTTTGGTATCTGAGTCCTATTGCTAATGATCATGTCCACTTATTTATTATGACCCAAGTTTGGGCCTGGAATGAAAAATAATGTATGCAATTTACGTGGGTTACTCACAATTCAACCTTGCATAAGCTGCCTTTATTTCTACATATATTTTTTTTCTATGATTTGATAGTATGTATGAGTTGGACTCTATCACTCTTTAAAATTTATTAATGTAGAACCTTTGTGTATGAATGGCTTAATGAACGGTTCATTGCCCATATCATTCAAGTTGATCAATATTGTATCTGCAACATTTTGTAGGTGGAACTTTTTTGCGTTAATCACTTAATAAATTGTTCGCTGGAGTCAACCGAAGAGTTTATTGCTATGGAATTTCGTTTCACCTTGAGAGATAATGGCATGCGTGCAGCTTTCCAACTACTTCACATGGTTCTTGAGGTATATGCATCGTTGGTCTTGTTAAAAAAAAAAAAAAAAGAAAAAAAAAATTCCCTACAAAGCACAGTTGCCCATATGAGATATGGACCTATGGCCATGATATATATAAACATAACTCTGCTTGCTTAAGAGATAGTCCGTGAATATTGCTAGAACACAAATTTTCAGTATGAATTGAATATTTTATAGAACGAACTGCTCTATAACTTTTAATTCTTTCCAATATTTATTAATTCATTTTTAAAGATTTTTTTTTTTTTTTTTTTTATTCTAAGTATTTCATCTCAACCCAAAGGGTAGACAAGAAGTCCTCTGTAAATTAACCCTTTGTTAGTAAGTCCTCAATATTTCAATAAGTTAACTAAGGATGAAGGATTATCTTGAGGAATTTTACTCAAAACCCTTAAAGACACGACATTTCCCTACAATCATTCAGGGCTTAATTCAAATTGTCTCTCTGAACAATGTTTGTGCATTTTACCGTTTGAAGTTGTGGAAATTATTTATTTGCAGCATAGCGTCTGGCTGGAGGATGCATTTGATAGAGCAAAGCAGTTATATATGTCATACTACCGGTCTATTCCTAAAAGCCTGGAACGATCTACTGCTCACAAACTCATGTTAGCCATGCTGAATGGAGATGAGCGGTTTGTTGAGCCTTCCCCAAAATCACTGCAGAATTTAACATTGCAAACTGTGAAGGATGCAGTGATGAATCAATTTGTAGGCAATAACATGGAGGTCTGCTTTTTTTTTCCTTTTGATTGCAAATTGAAATGATATTAAGACGTATCATCACCAGAGAAGGAGAATGAGATATCCTAATTAAATAAAGGGAAATTAGAAGAAACATAACCATACACAGTACGAAGAAGAAAAAAGAATAAAAAAATATGAATGTTTTACATTCTTAGACCAACAAAAAGGCAACCCGTTCTTTTTTGAGAAGTTACATGTTTGAACAATGGTTCCTGATATGTCTGTCACGGAATCTTCCATTTTCTAGGTAAGTCTTGTTGGGGATTTTTCGGAGGAAGAAATTGAATCTTGTATTCTAGATTACCTTGGTACAGTCACAGCAACTACAACTTCTGAGACAGCACCTGCTTCTGTTCCAATTGTGTTTCGACCATCTCCATCTGAGTTACAATTTCAGCAGGTGAGGCAGGGTGATTGACTTTTTAAAACTGTTCAGTTTACTTTTTGAAGATTTTTAACTTCACCCTATACCGAGCAATATTCTTAGCAAAATTTATTAGAAAGTGAAAAATCAATCCACTCCTTTTGTTTCTTAGAAGGGGATATTTTCTGGTCTATACTAAAGAGATTTTGGGAAAGATCTTGTTGATTTCTCATTTGGTTTTTGCAATTGCATGCTTTCTGAGATCAATAAGATATTGTGTTCAAATCATTATGATCTTTGTTATGTTTTTTATATCAACTTATTCTCCTTGTTATGTTTCTGTATCAACTTATTCGTTTATCATATTTAAACAGGTGTTTTTAAAGGATACAGATGAAAGAGCATGCGCTTATATTTCAGGTCCTGCACCCAACCGTTGGGGTGTTACATTTGAGGGTTTAGAGTTGTTAGAATCAGTTAGCCAGATTTCGAGAACAGATGGTGAGTCTCTGCCAAGAAGTGTGTGTTAACTTATGTACCATTCCCTGATTTTCTAATATAGCTTATGATGGGTCTTCTTATTTTTTTCTTTCTTTTTATTTTAAACACCAGAAAGTGACGAATCAGATAATGATATTAAGAAGGGTTTGCAGAGAAAACTTCATAGTCATCCACTCTTTTTTGGCATAACGATGGGGCTTTTGGCTGAGATTATAAATTCTAGGCAAGGCTTCTCTCCCAACTGCATTTTGTAATCTTTCGTTTCTTTCTCCTTGGTGCACGTTAGATTGTGTGATTCACATTTTCATGCTTCTTTCTTTTTCTCCCCTTTTAGTTTTTTATTTTATTTATTTATTTATTTACTTTCTTTCTTTCTTGTTAATATGTTGGGGTTCTTTTTGGTTCTTTGTTATCCAAGGCCCAGAACTCCCACCACACCATATCTAGTCATCGGTGCTACCATTACCATCACGTCGACTGCTTCCACCTAGCCACAGGCTCTCACGATCCCACTCACACCCATGCTCAATTGTTTGTTGGCCCCTCATGTGAAACACCCCTAATTACAAGAAATAACTAAGGAACAAGCCTTTCGAATAAGTTTGCATCATGATTTGACAAAATTAAGCCACCAATAACTAAGAACTTCATAGATATTTTCTGGACAATAAAGAATTCAGGGTTTATGAAGCCCTTTCCATAGCATTTGAAGCACAACCATCCATTGCTTTATCATTAAAGAATCTGATTTGTGTGCAAATGTCACCTAACAATTAATGTAAAGCAAGTTATGTCTAATAATGAGTATCAATTTTCAACCGTCTCTTAATTCTTAAGTTGAAGGCTGGAAGCCATTTTTTGATTGTTGTGTTAGTGTTGCCCTAAGTCTTCCCACATAAATTCTTCATCTCTCTTCATTTGCTAACAAAGTAACTAAACTAAAAGTTAATTTGGCCCTTGAGAAGAATAACCCCGTTTTCATTCTCTTCTTATTTTCTCTTTATGGGTTTCCATTTCTGAGATCTAAAATAGTTTAGATATCAACCTCCGAACCCCAGGAAATAGTACCTATATGCAATCAGTTTGCTTAATTCGTATCCATGTCGATAACCACTGATGAGAATGTATTCTCTTAAAAAATAAACCCAGATAAAACTGCCAAATTAACTACACTGCTTGACTTTGAGGAAGAAAATTGTTTTCTCTGTCATGCAATAAGACCCCCAGCATATTCAAGCTTGCTGTTATTGGATTATTTCTTGTTCATTCCAGAAAATTTAAGTATGTAAGCTATGTTTATGTACTCATAGAAGACTGGCCTGAATAAGCACTTCTAAATAATAATGTCATTGAAGATCGACTTTACAGCATTGATAACCAACCAATCGGAATATGAATTGGCTAGGTACTTTTTCAATTTGTTCTAGTTAGAATCTGGTGCCACCTGATCTTTTCAAATATCTAGAAGTTGAGAAGTTGAGCACAATTTAGTATCTCTTTAGGCGCTGCATGCAAATTAAAGGTTAAAAATATTTATATGATCTTTAGTTATCTTAGAATAATATTCAATGTGATCATTCCAGGCTTTTCACAAGTGTGCGGGATTCTCTTGGATTGACATATGATGTATCCTTTGAATTGAGCCTGTTTGATAGGCTTAAACTTGGATGGTATGTTATATCTGTGACATCAACCCCAGCCAAGGTTTGGACTCAATTTTCATAAATATCCTCATGAAGTTCATTTATTTCTTTTTTCTTTCACTGATAGGACTCCTCTTTTCAGGTGTACAAAGCTGTTGATGCCTGCAAAAGCGTTCTTAGAGGATTGCATAGCAACAAAATTGCCCAAAGAGAGTTGGACAGGGTAAAGTGTTTAAGTGACCAACTGAGCTAGTACTGGCTAACAAAAACTTAATTGGTTCCCATTTGATATTTTTCATTAAAATGGTAGCAAGCCGCTACAAGTGTTTAATGATTTTCATTTCAAACTGAAAATAGTTTGTTGCTCCCTACCCCTTCTTCTCTTTACATATCTTGCCTTGGCATACAGTAATTGTTTCTCGTCCTGGTGTTTGTAGACCATCTCATTCTTAGCCAAGGTTTTAAATAATGTTTTTCTGACTGCAGGCAAAACGTACTCTTCTTATGAGACATGAAGCTGAAATAAAGTCCAATGCTTATTGGCTTGGCCTATTGGCTCATCTGCAAGCGTCTTCTGTTCCACGGAAGGTAGAACGAATGTGCTTGTACTTCTCTTCATTACCTCCTATTCCTTCGCCTTGGAAACAGAGCAAAGATTACATACAATGATTTTACAATGTGTTGTAACCGTCATTCACCTGTCTTTTCTCTTTTGACTATGGGGCAGGACCTATCATGCATTAAAGATCTTACGTCATTGTATGAAGCTGCCACGATTGACGATGTATACATTGCTTATGATCAATTGAAAGTAGACGCAGATTCTTTGTATACGTGCATTGGGATAGCTGGAGCTCAAGCTGGGGAAGAAAGTATTGGTGAGAAGTTTCAGATTACAAATTGTTTCTTTGGTTTCATATTGACAAAAAGTGAATTTTGTAGAGCTGTTTATATTTTACTTTAGGAAACTGGGCTATCCTCCAATGGTACCAAGCTTAGATTTGCTAAGTGGATTTTCTTCTCACAGTAAAAAATAATATACAAATCATAAATGTGGGTTTTGAAATTTTCATTCAAGCCTTATTTCTTGTTGTGGTTGCAGTTTCGTTTGAAGAGGAAGGATCAGACCAAGATTTTCAAGGTGTTGTTCCATCTGGACGCGGCTTATCTACAATGACCAGACCCACAACATGATCTTCACTTGATAAATTTTTTTAAATTATCGAAAGGGATCGACCAATGAAGGTTTGTTTCATTTATGATATCATTTTAATAAAATCTTGACTCATTTGCACTCAAGTTTGTTGGCTAAATTAGTAAATTAGTATTTCAATTGAATTGAATCTTGTTCGAAAAAATCATCGTAATTGTACATACCTAATAACATACTTGTTTGTTATTTGATAGGAAGTTATAATAGCAAGAATTTTAGAGACAAAACCTAAACATAGCTCAATCAGTTATAACATTTTTTTCCTGTTAATTGTAGATGTGCAAATTTTTAGATTATGTATGGATGATTTGGAAGGAAATAATAAATAAGGTTCCGTTGTTCAGTAAATGTTGAATATGAATGCAATGCCTATTCCATAAGTTTATAGGAGTGAATTTAGTCCATTTGGTTTCAAAGATTCTTTACCCTCTTGATTGGTCATTGTATAGGATGGATATTCACTTCAAAGTACGGCCAATTATTTAACCAAAGCATACGAAGCTGCAGCGCAGATCTCCCTCGATGTAGAGAAGTCAAATCGTTGTAAGCTGATTGACATACATATGGTTTAATTGGCATGCCTCTGTGCTCGGTTTTCTTTCTTGCCAGCAGGCATTATTATTTGCTTGAATATACAACGATGCTGATCCATTTTTCATAATGCATCATTTAGATAGAAGCCAAAGAGCTTGATTGTCTTAATAACAATATCAGAGTAAGATATACAATACTTTGTATGCTTCTATTTCTAGTTATACATTGTAAAGTATTATAGTCTCTTGTGGTATGCCAAGCCAAGTACAGCTATTTAAACTCAATCTGCTCAATATTATGAATATTTTATTTTCAATTTCACATGAGAATTCTTCAATCTTTTGGGGTAAAACTCAGTTTTCTATGATCTTTCTAGCACTAATGTGAACTAAGTGCTTAAGCCTCATTTAAAAATTGGAAGTTTAAAGACTTATTAACACTTTTTCAAATTGAGAAATTTATTAAGAGTAATCTTTAAAGTTGAAAGAGTAAATTTAATTTACATATCTATTACTAGTAAAGACAATGATATGTTAATGTTTGTTCACCATGACCTTTAATTTTAAAATTAAGGAACTATTTGATAATCATTATATTTCTTAAAATTAAATCTATTTATACTTAATCTCTAACCTATATTTCCATATCTTTCTAAAATTTTAACCAAAGTTTAGAACTTGATGAAGTTAACATTCAAAATTTTGGCTTTGTTAAACTCATTAACACAAAAATATTCTTCGGAGAAAAAATTGTACTTAAACAAACCTGATTTACTTTTTCTTCATCATTCATATCTGATCGACCTCACTAAGCAAGATGATTAAAGAGAAAAATAAATAAGAAAATCTATATGAAGAAAAAAAGAATGATCTCAATTGAACAGATCCTCCCCATAGCGTACAACTAGATTTCACTCTCGCTCTTGAATAAATTAATTATGATTCTTCAAGAATCAAAACTACAGAAATCTGGAGCTAAAAAAGTATCAAAAAGAAAAAGAAAGAATCAAACTACAGAGAACTAAAGTTACCTCTCTGGCCCTATATTTGCCTGCTAAATAATCTTTTTGTCTTCTTAGAAAAATTGGCCATTCAGTAAAATCAATGGACAACTAAAAGGTGATTGATTCTCAACATTAAAATCTATTGAAGAGAGCTCCTAATGAAGTAATCTATTGACTATGAGGAGGAGGCCAATTCAGAGTTGTAGATGCTTACATCTTTCATAAGATCGTGAGACATTGCAGATGGTATTCGGTGGCGCTTCAGAATCCTTGAAGTTGCAATTTTAGCCATTTCAAAGTTCAACACAATAACCCTTTCATCATCCAAATCAAACCTTACACTATCTTCACTTTTGTCCACAAGTTGGCACAAGTGTTTCAGGTTTTCAACTTCAACTCCATTTACATTTTTAACCTGCTCATGCAAAAGAATGAACATTCAGCAGATTTAAGCTTTGAATAAGCTTTGAATACACTGTAATTTTTAGTCGACAGCTAGTAAAAGACCCAATCGTAGAGTAAAAATATAAAGCAGTGGACATACTGAACTCAACTAAATGAAATTTTTTCCCACAGTTCATTATCATAAACCAAAGTCGAGCACTGAATTTCTATTTCATATTTGTTTGTTTGTAAACGCATTCAGTTCAACAATTCATGAGAGCATTGCAAAGCAAATTTAAGTAGGGTGATACGTGGATCAGAAAGAGATCTTTAACCACTTATTCACATTGAACTGAACTCTACCAAGTTCTCAATTTATTCAGAACAGATTTACAGATTTTCTCTGAGCAATAAAATTGACACATTTAAAGCAATGGCAATGCAGTTATGAGAATATTGGTCTAGTCATGATTTAATATGATATTAAAATAGGTCCAACGAAGGAGGTTCTCAACAGACTCTAATGTTTTCCTCCATTTTATATGGTAGTCCACTCAATGGACTTCACATTAATATTTGAGCCAACATGTGAGGATGAGTGTTAAAAGAATATGTTTTGAGAGTTCAATGGGGTGGGGATATGTTAAGACAATTTTCCCAGATTTCAAAAATATGAAATCTTGGCCTTCCACCATAACATCAGAAGGGTAAAACCCCCCTATACCTTTGTTATAACCCTTAAACCTCATTAAAAGTTCAAAAAACAATGAAATACATATACACATATATACACATGTATGAACTTAAAATATATAATTGATTGACATATTCTAATTGAGTAATTGATTTCAATTTATTTTCAATGTCAATAGTAATATATCCCCTATATATATGAGCATGCATGTCTTACCTGCAACTCTGCAAGACGCTCATACCCTGCATTAATATCATCCATCAACACCTGAGAAAATAAGCAGCAGTTACCAAATTGAAACAGAAATCTTAACTTTAATCATTAATAACCCAGATGACAACAGTCTCAATAATGCTTTTTTCCCCTTTTCTTTTTTAAATAGGAAATGAGGTATGATTTCAAAGGTTTCATTGCCAAGCGACATCTTATTTTCGTATAAAATCAATGTAAACCTGGCAAATAAATGATTTAATGCATGCCTCAGAATAATGAAAGCAAACCTGTGAAAGGATGACAAGTTGTTCGCCAGGCTTTTTTGGAAATTCCCTTAGTGCCCTCTCGCACAAGCGACGAGGCGAAGTATTATACCAATCTTCTCCATACTCATGAAGGTAAGGCTGGATAAGTGGAATGAAGACGAGACCAGCAAAGATGTAGTAGCTAGGAAGCTTATCAAACTGATGAACTGGGACCAAGGACTGCAACTGCAGAGTATTGAATGAATTTATATAATTATGCATGCCTCGGAACAATATGTTGGATTGTAAATCAGTTTGGATTGATTTTCATTGAGACTTCAGGGATACTCTTATCTTCCCTTTACCTCTAATATATAAAAAATACATGAAAATTATTATCATGGGATTGCTTGAGTCATTAGGAAGAGACATGAGGAAATGGCACTAGTTATAAAATACATGAAAATCATTAACTAGAATGAATATAAGAGTTACAGAAACCATACAGGCCGGAGAGTGACGCTGAGCTCACACACTTCACCGTTCCTTAGAATTTTCATCACAGATTTTTCATTGGGTTTCTTCATAGATACCAAATGGTCAAATGTGATCCGCTCCCTGTTTCGGAAAGAAACTGTATCGTATGTAAATTTCAATAGGAAGAATTTTTTTTTTTTTTAAAGCAGAAACAAGACTATTCATTGATATAATAAAAGTGTCTAATACTCAAAGTACATGAGAGAATACAAAGATAAAATTGTCAATACAAGGCTAGAACAAAATTACATCATAAAGTCTAAAACTTTGGGAAAAAGAGAAACAATACATATTCCAGAGGACTTAACACGATCAAGCGCAAAACTAATAGAAGAAAGCTTCCACCGCAATATCCAAATGTTGACAAGGAAAGAACCCCGAATTTTGAGCTTGATAGAACAAGAAACTGTTGCCAAGGAGCCAAAAAAACAACTTTGATGCCAAACAAACAAAATCCCAGGATAGGCAAACCCTTCCAAAAATAAAAATGCTCTCGCGACCGACATTTAAAAGAGGAGAACAATGCCAAAGAAGCTTTTCCAAGTAAAGACCAATTGCACAGTACAGTAGCATGGATTGCTCCAAAGGATGCCCTCCATAAGTTGCTCCTTCGAATTCCAACACCTTGAGGAATTCCAGGGATATGATCTTTATGCTTGAAGCACCTCCCTTGGAGATGCAATTTCCTGCATTTGAAAGCCACACACAGCCACTAAAGAAGAAAACTGAGAAGGAATTTGAAAAGGAGATAAAAAGGAAGCTCTTATCGTGGAGTACTGCTGCTGTAGGAATAGAGTTTTTTAGTCTTCTCCTATAATATCAGGCAGAATTTCTCCCTCAGTTGTGGCTTCTACAATGTCTTGATCAAGTTCTTCACTACTTACACTAACATTTGACTCATCAAAGGACTCATCCTCTGAATCATGGGCTGTTTGTTTCTTGTAGTCTTGAGAGAAGGTTGCCTTGGACAAAAGAAACTTGCGAACCAGGGATGCTGAAATCGGGATGAACAACTACAGCTGTAGAATGTCTTTCTTTGATGGACTTTTACTTTGTGGAACCAGAGCACAAACACAAATATCCTCCAAGGACTCAAGATTTGTCGAATGATTTAGTAATGAATCAACTGCTGTCTAGAAAATGTGGGCGTATCAATGTTGCTTTGAGGACTTGCTATCTCATTAAAGTCTTTCTGAAAATGAATTTGGGGAAAATGAATTTGGAGAGAGATTCTGAGTTAATCGAGAGTGCGAATGTGGCCTTCACATTCTAAAAAATCTTCTCCTTCATGTAGAGTTGTCATTTCTTTTGAATTGCCTTCTTGAATGTTGTAATCTTGAATAAAGGAAGAGGATGGATGAAATGTCTGCTTTCCTTTTGCCAATGTATCTTATGTTTCGTTCCTCATTAATTTGGAGGAGAGAGGAAGGATTTGATTAAATGCACCAGCTGTATTTGGATCTCCCTTTTCATTCCCCGAGGATTGTGCTGATTCTTCAATGTTTAGACTGCCAAAACCATTTTCCAATGTAATGTCTCTTGAGTTTGTCTCAACTCTGGCTGGTTGCAACGTTTCAACTTCCTTTTCAACATCATCTTCTTGTTCAAACATCTCTACTGAGAAGCCCTGAGCAATGATGGCGACAGGTTTAATTCTAATAATATCTAAAGAATTGGAAAAGTCAGATGCCAAAAAGCTGCTTTTTTTGGATAGACCTTTATTCTGATCAGCCAAAGAGCCCTTGCCTTCAGAATGGATAAGAAAAAAATTCCCAAACTTGAATCTTTAATCAGTAGGAATGCTGGGATGAAACCACATGAAGTAAAACTTAATAACTGTTGTAGAACAATCTAAAAAATTTAGTATTTTTGAAGAAATCTCTATCAGACCACCCAAATAATACCCAATAGCCTCAAACACCAGCTTTTTCCAAGAGGGCAAAGGTAAATTCTTGATGGAAATCCAACCGCCAAAACAATTAATCACTTCCAGCAAGTTGTTCATTTTGGACCAATGCTCCATTGAGGTGGAAATTTCCATATTCAAACCATTTTCCATTTGTAAACCTAAGTCAATCTGTTTGTTGAACTTGGTCAAAGCCTTATCGGCTAAAGAAGGGTTAATTGAAATAGAGGCTTGGAAGAATTCTTCGAGGGTGGTTTTAACATCTTTCCAAGAGTAATATTCCATTAGTTTCGTCACCACGAGGAGGGAATGAAAACCCATATTCGGCATTTCTTTCTCCTTTTTCACCCAAATTGAAGAGGAATTGAACTGTATCCGATTATCCTTCAAGCTTCCAAAACTATCTTGACTGATTTTTCCAGATTGATCTCACTTCAGCTATAGCCATTGCTAAAAAAGCTTTGTTTCTTTGTACCCCAGTAAGAATTTCATTGCTGACTGTGTAGGACTTGAATTCCTTGAGCATTGAGTAGAAAGAGAGCCAACCTTGCTTATTTCTCCCAACTGGAATATGGATATTTTTTCTACCACCCAAGGAAGGCCAAAAGGCATATTCTACAAACCAATCTTCTTTAGGGGAAAACTTGGTCAGCCGAGAAATACCACGACCATTTCTGAAAAGAAGGCGTGAGCTTGATCCTTTATCATGCTGTTAAGGCTTTCTACAAACCAGTTCATCACCTGAGGAGAAAGCATAACTGTCTAACCTTTTTTCAAATCTTCAATTGAAAATCCAGCATCATCAAGCCAAATGCAATAGTATCTGTTACTGATGTTGTAGCTTTTGATTTCCATAGTCATCAATGCAAGTTTGGTGAGTATGGATAGGTTCAAGTGGAGAGGTGATGGAGAAGGCCATTTGGGTGCTTGCTTAACAGAGGTGAGGAAGCGTCACCGGAGCTATGGTCGGTACAGGGGAGAAAGGGTCGTCGAAGCTATGGTCGGGGTGGGCAAGGAGAAAGGGTTGTTGGATCTATGGTCAGGGCAGAGGGTAGGAGAGAGGAGAGAGGAGAGAGCATTTCCAGATTACTTTTACAATAGAAAGAATTATTGCAAATAAAAGTCGAGAATTTTAGCAAAATGGGACGATCATAACTTACTTTTACAAATACTCTAACAAATGCAGACAACAACTTCAGCAAAATGAAACGCCACTATTTTTTTTTTAAACATTTTGAGAGTTCAACAATGTGTGGGTGAAGATTTGAACCTCTAACCTTTTGGTTGATGATATAAAGCCTTATTTTGACATTGATATCTTCACTTTTGAAAGATTCAAAGAATAATAAGTATATTAGAAAACATAAAGTAAAATTTGGTGGAAGTAGACTTAGATGTGACAATGATATTTTGATTTATGGTCTCTTCCCTTTCTCATTAGTTATTCGCTGGTCCTTCCATTGGAGTGTCTAGACTTAGCCCATAGGTTGCCACTGCCATTGATCCATTTCCATGAGTCTAAATTTGCTTTCTGTTGGTGTTTTATGGCTCCATATAGGTTGTTGAGCAAGTTTTTACTGCTCTAAGAGTTTTTTCAGCTACCTTGGGGTCAGAATAGTGTGTGGTTCCTTTTGATGCTTCGTGCTTCTAATATGTTGGGGAAAAAAATTAAATATACTCAACTATCATCACTTAAGCTTCGGGGTAATGATTTGAAATGGTACTGAACTAAGAGATTATGAATTAAAGCTCCTACAATGTTTTTTCCTCCCAGTCTCTTTTCCAGCCAAATAGACATGTTGGGGAGATGATGAGGCGTCTTCATTCTCCTCCTCCCTCCTTCACCATTGATAGGAAAACCTTTTCAGTAGAAGTCTCTCATGGAATTAGGATCACCGAAGCTTCTAGGGATAAGTCTTTCACTCTATCTGTTAAGAAAGAATCCCTCACATGGTAACAATCTACTTTTTCTTTCTTGATTGAAGCACCTTTGAACCCAAAGTTTTACATCAAGTCTCATTTGGTTGAATGCTACCCACCATCAAAGAACAGAACAACCCTCCAACACTTTCTTACAAGATGTTCTCCACAAACAAAAGGTGACATGTACTCAATTGACAACCCCCCCCCCCCCCCCCCCCCCCCCC
>QLSR01000593.1:1272958-1289726 GCA_031780015.1 Citrullus colocynthis | reverse complement strand
CACCCCCCCCCCCCCCCCCCATTTTGTGAGCTTGCTGCTTTCTACAAGGATAAAGCTATCATCATCTTAAAACAGAACTCCCATGATGATTGGTATGATATTCTTCGGGCTAGGAAGTGTCTGACTTCAATTCCATTAGCCATATTCAACCAAATAAGGCCATCTTAGTTGTTGAAAACAAAGAACAAGGCATGATCTTACACAATATCCGAGACTGGTATTAGGTTAGCCATTTCAAAGTGAAGTTTGAACCATGGAGCTTCAATGCTTTCTACGAAGAGCAGAAGGTGCCCTTATATGGAGGATGGATTAAACTTAGAAACTTATCTATTGATAGTTTGGTTGAAAGTGAAGAATAACCAACAAAGTTTTCTACCCACCATTCACCTCCCTTCATCTTCAGAAATGATTTCTGTCCACATTGATCCTTTTTTTTGAAGTTCTTCATCACGTTGGGTTCATGTTGAGACACATGGGGTGATCCCGTGGCTGGCACATGAGCTTTCGAGCGTGGAAGAACCTTTGGCTCAACAGAAAATGACAAACACCCGTACCTAGGAAGCTACTGACATTAGGTACCCTTGAGAAGACAATCAAAATGTCCTTTTCTCCACTATTGCTAACCTAGGCTTTTCGGTTTCCCAAACTACTACACGCCAACCTTTATTGACCACACAAAACACTCCCAATCTGTACACTATTGATGGGAAAGAAACGGACATAACAGACCTACCCCATCCCTCCCCATCTGTTGTCCCATCAGTCGCTGCCTGCCTCCCAAATGCAATCTCTACCATCAGGCTTTATTAAACCTCCAGCACCCTAGTGCAAACCATCTACCCTTCCCTCACCATGCCTTAAGCAACCCCTCCCCCTTCAATCTACTTCAACATCCACCTCTATAAAACATTTTCCCTCTCCACTATCGGAAAACCCATCCATTCCTAACTTGAAATCACCCATGAGCAACAACATCAACACTAGGTTCCTCCCTCTACTTCCAAGAAAACTACTTTCACCCTGGTACCAAACACTCCACCGCCATCCCAGCTCTTCCATCTGACACTGACATGGACGCTTTCCTATCTAGCCTCATGCCTAACACGCCTCATCCTATCCATGATCATACAAGAGAAGATTGGTATGATTTTTACCCTCCAACAAGTATTGAATCTTTCAATCTGGCCCCTTATTTGATGGCTTTGGCTCCATGGTTTAGAGATCTTGGTATTTGCATAAAGGTGCTACCATCTAGAAAGCATCCCAACCGGTTATCAAGAAAGAAAAAAAGAGGAATGAGAGAACTACGAAATCTAGAAAGCACTACTACGTATGAAAAAAAAGACGTAAAATATTTTCTTCAAGAAGAGTCTTTATCAACTTGAATTTGGAGTTGACTTTGCATCGATCATTTTTGTACGGGGCTGTATGGCTACTTCACATCCATGCTGATCTTATTGGAGCTTTGCCTTTGTTTTGTTTACTTCATCATAGCAATCTTCCTACATTTGTTTTTGGGCCCCTCTGCTTTGTTATTGTCCATATATTTGGTTGTACATTTTCCTCTTTGCTTCATTTGTTATTTTGGCTGTTTCCGTTCTCTCTTGTATGGGTTTCTTCTATATCTATTTGGGGTTTAACTTTTGTACTCTTTGGATTATTTCATTCATCAATGAAATGTTTCTTATCCAAAAAAAGAAGAAAAAGATCCTCCCAGTTGATAACAATTGTTAGGTTTTGGTTTGGTGAGGCAAAGTAATATTTGAATCTATACATGGAGAGGAGTATCGATGATATATTAAACTAGATTAATTGTATCTTTAACCTATTAATGTAAGCTTTTGGGACTAGAGATAATTTAACAAGGTAAATAAAACATAAGAAGAGTGGACAAAGAAGTAACATGAACTCATCTCGTACCATTACCGTGCTTTCTTGTTAATTTAGTAAAATGTCAATCACTATCGGTAGATATCTTATGTTGTGTACTATATCATATATGAACAATTTCTTCCTTGTGATAATGTACTAACGATAAAGAGAAAATGGAAGAAGTACTAAATTAGGAGAAAAACGAAAAAAGAATAATAGTACTAATGATAATGTATTACAGAATGGACATAGGATACCTGTTCCATCATTGGCAATAGGCTCACCGTCAAATGCAAGGATGATATCATCTTTTTTCAGGATATTGTAAGCATCTGAAAGGGGATTAATTTTGTTCACAAGTACTCCAGTCATTTCAGGGCCCATCTTGAAGTGGTTTCGAAGTTGAATATTTTCAGTAATCTGGCAAGACAAACCAAGAGAACAGAATCCAACATATCTGCCACTCTCTTCAACACCAGCTATAAAATGCCTTATCACAGGGACAGGAATTATGTACCTGCGGGCCATTAACAAGGAAAAGAACTAAGTAACGAAAACTTATTTAAGGTCAGGATTATTGAAGTGTGTACAAGTGAAGGTTAATTATTTAAGAAAAGATTAAGTTTGCGACCTGCAATCAGGTTCCACAATGGAAGAAGCATACTAAGCTTGTTAATTCCAGTAAAATTTTTAACTCATCACTCACCCAATATTTTCTGCACCAGAAAGGTTTTGGAAAGCTACTCCAGCAACTTTATTGCCCATGATTGCTGGCCCACCACTATTTCCTGGATTTATAGCAGCGTCAATTTGAATAGCCATCAACTGGGATGCACCATGTACATATTGTGTAAGTTCAATCCTAGAAACAACACCTTTAGTTACAGAGATGTTATCCCCACCTACGATAAAACCAAAATTGGATGTCAAGACCACTTACATAATTTCGGCACGTGGAAGTGAATAGCAGAAAAGGGATGCATGCGATAGAAATGGTTTAGCCTTAATTGCGTTGAATTGTGTCATAATTTACAAGTAAATAGAGATAGAGATTATTTAGAATTGACGACCATAATTTCTAGATTCAAAAGATATCTTATGACCCATGTAAATAGTAAACCTAGTCTCTTCAACTACCAGTGAAAACAAATAAACAAAAATATAAGAAGAATCTACAATAATAGAGCCAGAAAATTATCAAATGCAGTTGTTCTACTTAATACAAACTTTAGACCAAACAAAATTAACATTCGACATACAGAAAGCAATGTGCATAAACTGGAGAAGAAGCATTTTCGAAAGATGGAGATGTTAATTTATAGAACTGATCACCATTTTACCACATTTAATTTATTGAGACAATGGTTGAAGTCTATACCCTGAGGATAGCCAACAACAGCCACAGTTTCTTGCAAGATAGGAATATCTCCCAACTCCAAACAGTTGGTATCTTCCCAGAATTCTCCATTATTAACGACCAGAATAGCCAGGTCACATTCGTGACCAACAGCTTGAACTTCTGCCCTATACTTTGTTGGTGAGCCATGCTTTCTTACAAGGACAAAGGTATGATCAGCGACAACATGGGCATTTGTAAGAATCTTTTTTCCAGATATGATGAATCCTACATTTAGTTTCAAAAGAGACACAAGAAAGTAAGAACTCTTAGAGAGCATGGCAACAGATTTCATTGGGGTCAGCTTAAAAACATAAATGAAAATGAAAATATACTTAGTAGCCCAGTAACTTCCAATATGAACGCTATTGAAACTACTTAACAGGTGCATATGCATGACAATCCATTCGGATTTCTAAGCAACATGGGAAATCCATTCAAGTAAAGGAGTTTAGAGAGCTGAAGCATGGAAACAAAAAGAAGAAACCTCTTAAATCAGTTTTAATAAATAAAGTTCGAATCTTCCCATTTGGCTGTAATATTTATGTATTTCCCCAACAAATGAAATCCAAGAACATTTCAATGGTCATGGTCACAACAACAGTCAAATGCAAAAGGTAGCACAGATTCATTGTGAACTCGTTACTAGATTTCCCTCAGACAATCAAAGTTTACAAACGGCAATGCCAGCAAATGCAAAAGGTAGCAAAGATTTACAACAATGCACTCTCAAGTTTTAACAAGTAAAACAATAGCACCCAGTAGAGAATCGTAAGACAATCAGTTAAGTTTCAACTTTCAAAAGGCATTAACGCCATAAAACAGAGCTCAATCCGAACTAGCAACAAATGGAGTACATTAAACCACAAACCGGAACCCATAGTTTCCCGCTGGGACTTGTTCTGCCATGGAAGAAGGTAGTTGGGACTGCAGGAAACAGTGAAAACCTTGACAACAGAATCCAATGCCAGCTCAATCGCAGAGAATGTATCAGTGGTAATCCTCTTCGGCTTAATCCTGTTCAAATGAGGCTGTAAAGCACGAAGGCCTCGCCTCCTCGAGGTCGTACGAGTTCTCAGCAATGGCTCATGAGAAGAGCAAGGGACAGGGTCATTCCCATTACAGGGGTTTTCTTCGTTCAGATGACTCTCGCCATTGTTGCAACAATGATCGAGTGTGGAAGATTTTAAGGAGGAATGAGATGCAGAATGTGAAGAGTAAGGAAAAGCGTTAGCTCTGATATTGATTGCAGCGGCAAGAGAGGAGGCCAGTGGGAAATAACAATGTCTAAGGGATTTGCCTGAAGAGGAAGAGGAGAACCTGCGAGCTGAGCGGAGAGTTGGAGCGAGCATGGCTATGGCTTCTTCCTCCTCCCGCTTCTTCTTCTCTCTCACAAGAGAGACTGAGGCTAAATTGGGGTTCTGTTTTCTGTACCAAACGGCAGGGGAGAGGAAATTTGCGATTTTGTATAAATGGCAAAAAGGGGCATCATTCCAAATATAGAATCTAACACGAAGTACGAAGTATCAGGGATATAGCAAGATCATGGAGAGAAGGTGAATAGTCAAAATGTAAAAGAAAACCCTATTTTTCTTATTCAAAATTGGAGAGATGAATCACAATATAAATAACAAAACAAGGAAGAAAAAAGGTTGCAAAAAAAAAAAAAAAAAAAAAAAAAAAAAGAAAAAAAAAAAAAAAAAAAAAAAAAAAAAGAAAAAAAAAAAAAAAAAAAAAAAAAAAAAGAAAAAAAAAAAAAAAAAAAAAAAAAAAAAGAAAAAAAAAAAAAAAAAAAAAAAAAAAAAGAAAAAAAAAAAAAAAAAAAAAAAAAAAAAGAAAAAAAAAAAAAAAAAAAAAAAAAAAAAGAAAAAAAAAAAAAAAAAAAAAAAAAAAAAGAAAAAAAAAAAAAAAAAAAAAAAAAAAAAGAAAAAAAAAAAAAAAAAAAAAAAAAAAAAGAAAAAAAAAAAAAAAAAAAAAAAAAAAAAGAAAAAAAAAAAAAAAAAAAAAAAAAAAAAGAAAAAAAAAAAAAAAAAAAAAAAAAAAAAGAAAAAAAAAAAAAAAAAAAAAAAAAAAAACCACGGCATATTTGTACGGATGGAATGCAGCGGGGACGAGACGACGTGACATACTACGATCACGTACAGAAGTGCAGCCCTTCGGCTCGGCAATATGGAACCTCTCAACAGCTCCCGTTCCTTTATGAGGTCCTATCGGGATAGGTAGGCCCAAGCCTTTCCCCTCTTCCCGACCGAGCAGTAGTTCCCCACGGCTGACAAATAGGAATTTAGGCCGTAAAAGAAAGGCACCGGCCCCCATTTTAAGAGGCCAACTTGAAATCTGATCTCACTTTATAAAACACATTTTGACTTTCTGCTTATGTCATCACTACATAAATTTACCACTTTAACCCTTCTTCCTTCTTTCTTCTACAGCTTTTTTCTTTTTCCTTTTTTCGTTTTTTTGCTCTTCTTCTTCTCCTTCTTTATGATTTTTTTTCTGGCGATTTCCCTTTTTTTTCTTTTTCGGAGATTTCTGTTTATGTCGCCCTACTTTTCTCTCTCTCTCACCTTCTTTTGCTCTAACTCTCACTTTCTCACTCTCGTTCTCGCTCACCAAAGTTGGTCGCGTCGAAGCTTCGATTTTTCGCATTGGAGCATTGCTTCTTCTTCTTAGCAGCATTGTTATCTCCTCGCATCTGATTAAGAAAATTCACTCTTGTTTCATTCTGATTAAGAAAATCTCGCTGGAAAAATGAAAATGAAAAAATAGGGCGACATAAACAGAAATCTCTAGAAAAGAAAAAAGGAAAATCGTCGGAAAAGATATTGAAAAGAAGGAGATGAGAAGAAGAAGAAGAGCAGAAAAAACGAAAAAAGAAAAAAGAAAAAAGCTGCAAAAAAAAGAAGGTAGAAGAAAGAACGAAAAGGGGTTAAAGTGGTAAATTCATGTAGTGATAACATCAACAGAAGGCCAAATTTCGAGTGTTTTTTAAAGTGGGCCAGATTTTGAGTGGGCCTCTCAAAATTGGTCATCGATACAAATATTCCAAAAAGTACTTTGCACAAAAACAAAAGATTACTTCTTAGTCACAACAGAATGAGGGATTTCTAGAAGGGGAATCTTAATGAAAAATTACATGATCATAAGCCTTTATAATTTGGGTCTTCTGCCTTTTATAAAGAAATCTTCAATTCATTAATGGGCTGCCTTAACAAGCACGATGCAAAATAATTTGTAAATATAACAAAATTTAGAAGATTCAACTCTTTGATAAATTTTACTATCGGCAGTAGTAAACTTTTATCACTAATACATTCATATTAGTAATAGACTTCTATCACTGATTAAATCTACCATTGATATAAGTCTATCATTGTATCAATGATAGACTCTACCACTGATACTCTATAATAGGTAGACTCTGAAGTATCACTGATCGACTTTGTAGTCATATGAGGTATCATTGTTAGACTCTATTAATGATTAGAGTGTATGATTTATAGGTTTATATTATTTGAAATATATCAACAATAACCAATGATAGATTTCACCTAATATATAGAAATCTATCGCGTATATAAAAAGTTATAGACTTTTATTACGTACTTTTAAGTTTCAACCATAGATAGTTCAACAGTAGTTTAGCTTGTTGGGAGTCATGCCCTAGACTCGTGGTTTGTAATTTTGTAAATAATTTATTTATTAATAAAATAATTTGTTATTTTGTTATGTTTTCTTTTAATTGCATAACGAAAATCATATAACGAAAATCCAAGATTATTTAAATGAAACTTGAACAATATATGGTTGACGTACAAGTGGATCATGTTCAAGTAATAACCTGAAAGGTTTATAGTATATAGATAAGATTGGTGCCTTATCCTAGTGACACTATGGATATAACCCACTTTGTAATTGTTACAAACGATGTGATTCAAATTGTCCATGTAGAGACATGTGAGTGGGGAATCATATACAAAGCGTTTGTATAAGATTGAATTGCAAAACTATTTTTCTTTCCTTGTAACATTATTGACTAAGAGATTAATTTTTTGTAAGATGATTATTATGTAGCTCGATCTCAATCTTGGGTAGATTATGAACTTCTATTTGCAAGGGCTTATTCTTTGATTTGTATGGATGAGAGTAGCTCAAGTCATTGACTCAATAAGTCTACCATTTTGGGGACTTGACTGAGCAGGGAGCTAGGAACATAACTTCATGAATTCACTTCTTCTCGTGTTAGGTCTCGTGTTAGGGCAAGTAGATGAGGAGCTCCTTTAAGTGCTGACTTCAGGTTCTAAACAATGGGGTCACACCCTCTTATTGGCCCAAGAGGGACTTGGTTTATGATTGGATCATAAATAAATTGTTCATTAGAGGGTTGGTGGTACTTAAGGATAAAGAGGTAATTACATGGACAAAATGGACATTGACCAAGGAAGGAACGACTTACGGAAAATGATTATATCCATGATATAACATATTCTACAGTGCATAAGAGTGCAATGGTGGGTCTATAGTGTTTTGCCTCATAATTAATGAATGTTGATTAATTTAAATTAAAGAGTTTAATTAATTAATCTCGGATCATTGGAACTTATAATCTATAGGTTCATTAGGTCCCCTTGCTAGCTCACAACAGATATACAAGGACCAAAAGTTTTGAAAGAATTTGAAATGTGTAAATTGATTAAGGGATATATGTTAATTGTATATGATACAAAATTAACATAATGTACATATATACATTATAGTATATAGTTAATTTTGAATTAAACTATATAATATAGGGGCGATTTAATGTATTTCAATATGATTAAAAAATTAAATAACATGAATGAGATTCATATTAAAACAAATACAGGTTAGGAGGGAAAGGTGTATTAATTAAATATTAGATATTTAATTAGTTAAATTAATTAATTGTTTAGTTAATTTAATTAAATTGAATTAACATTCCCCTGCATTGCAGTGGAATAAGGAGTAATGGAAAGTGGGGAGTTACTTTCTCTCCTTAAATGCAAAATGTTTGCATTTGCAAAGGTTGGTGAGTTGTAGTTTTTATGTGAAAAAGGAAATTCCCTCTCTCAAAATCTCTCTCACTCTCTCAATATCACAAAGATAACTTTCTATGTAGAAGTTCATTTCTCTTTCAAAAGGAGGTTCCCACAAACCAATCTCTTCCCAGAGAATAGTAAGGAAGCTCTTTTGGTGGCGTCTCACTACAGAGAAGAAGAGGTCCTTTCATTGGGAGAAGAATTGTTGTGTAAAGGAGAAGTGATCTTCAAAGGTAATTTTCTTCTTCCCTTCAAATTTCATGCTTAACTAGTGTAATTGTGATTACTGTATTGCTTATCTTTAATTTAATTCCAAACACATATGAAGCAAAAGCGATTACTCACTTCCACGGTAGGATTCAACCCTTTCATAGTTGTTACTAGCTCTTATGGTTGCTTTGAAAAAAAGATTGCATCAAATTATTTCGAATATTTTGTTGAGTTGTCAATGAATGAGATGGAAAAACAAAATTGGAGGAAGAAAGTGAGAAATGGAGAAAGAAAAGGAAAACTATTTGTTTGAAATCTATCAATGATAGAAGAGATAAAATATATGTTAGTTGTGCATTGTGATTGAAATCTATCATTTATTATAGTCTATCATTTATCGATTTAGGTTGTGAAGTAAAAGTATGTTAGTGATAAACTTCTAACTATTAAAAAAATCCACAGTGATAGAAGCCTAACATGATTATAGTTCAATTGACATAAGACATAGACTTTTGACGAAAAAAGTCAAAAGTTCGAATCCCACAATTATTGTGCTAAAGAAACATAATGACAAACACCAACAAAATGATAGGAGAGAGAGAGGGGAAAAAATTGTAAAGAAGAAAAAAGTCAATGAAAACCAGACATAACTAAAGAAAGTGAATATTGTACGAAATTTGGCATATAATGAAAATGAAAGAAAAATGACAAAATTGAGAAGAAAAATTCCAATGTTAATCAAAATTAATGAGAAACAAGATGAACATGTTGGGTTTATGCCCTAAACTTGTGGTTTGCATTTTGTAAACAAATTATTTAATTCAATAAAGTAATTGTTATTTTATTTTGACTTTTAGAGTTGACTTTTAGACTTGCATAACTAAATCCAATAAACTAAGATCCAAGGTTATTTAATGTAACTTGAATAGTATGCGGTTGACATACAAATTGATCATGTCCAAGTAATAACTCAAATGGTTTATAGTACATGGATAAGGTTGAGTGCCATATCTTGGTAACACTATGGATATTACTCACTATGGATACGACCCACTTTGTAATCATTACAAACGATGTAATCCAAATTGTTCATGTGGAGACATGTGAGTGGAAATATCCTATCCAAAGAGTTTGTATAAGATCGATCGTGAAATAATTAACTTCTCTTTGTAACACCATTGATTGAAAAAGTTAATATTTCATAGGCTGGTCACATGTAACTCAATCTCAATTCTAAGTGAATTATAGACTCTTACCTATGAAGGTTTGTCCTTTGATATGTATGGGTGAGAGCGGCCTATGTCACCGAATTAATAAGCCTATTGATAACTCTTGAAAAGAGCTATTTTTATGTCTCTAATCTAACTTGCTTGTTTAGTATGATGTGTTTAAATGTCTATTTTTGTACGAATTCAAGAAAATTATGCCCCTCGGAGTGTCGCGGGTTTTCTGGGTTGATTTGGAGCTATCGAAAGTGAAATTGGACACCCCGAGCTCAATGATGCAAAAAAGGACGAAAATGCCCCTAGAGAGCATAGCCGCACTGAGTTTTACGCTGAAGACCCGAGAGCAAAAATGTCGAGGGAGTGTCACTGCGCTTTCGATATTGACAGAAGAGGCAAACGCACGTGTAGCATCACTACGCTTTGGGTCAGCGCTCCAACTTTTACCCAAAGCGTCGCGACGCTCCGCTGATTTTATATATATACTTTTCATTTTTTAAGGCAAAAAGGAGAGAGGATTTCATGGAGGCTGAGGAGTTCACCAAATTTTCTTCTTCTCCTTCACATTTCTAACCTCTCACCTTAGGACTTTGATTTTATTTTGGGTTGTAGCCATAGATTGGATGCTCTTCCTCAATTTCTTTATCTATAAAGATGTTAAGGTAAGTAGATTTCTTGTTCTTGAGAGCAAACCTATGTGATTTCTTGAGACTTGTGTTTTGTATGAAATGCATATTTTGATTGTATTTCTTTGAATCTTGTGTATAATTAGATGTATGTTTTTAGATGGATTGATGCCCCTCCCCTTGAACGTATGTCTTGGCTAACCGATTTTGCTCGCACGTTTCCTTCATGTTCGTCTATACTTAAAATCGATAAGTATCAAGGGTCTTAGTATGCATGCTAGGTGTATTGGCTGTCCATGAGCTTAGAATGTAAGTTTAACTTAGGTTCAATGAAAATTATACTAATTAAGTTAGGGCTTTTGTGACACCCCCTTCCAGATTACCCTCTTAACCTAGGAGTAGATGCAACCTATATGTATATGCGTTATCTTGTATACTGAAGCATAATTGAAAACCTAATCAAATGTACAAACTTCTATACTGATGAGAACATTATAAGGTAATATAAGTTATACATAAGGTTCCTCAGCACTAGAATTTATCACATAGGTGTATTTGTTTGGCATATGTTACAAAACCCCACACTCATTATGCCACAGTGCTCATATACAACAAAATATGTGCTTAGACTGGTATTTACAACTATCCCAGAGTACTAAAGCCAAGAAAGCCCAGACGAGGATCTTCTGTAGGCTAGGCATCCCGGACACGCTCACTACCTGAAACAAATAACAATAAACAAAAAGGCGTGAGCTTAAGCTCAGTGAGTGACTAAATTATCAGTTACAATTCAATCCTCAAATTTATGCTGATCATAAAACTGCTATATAGCTTAATAATACAACTTACTGGGCCACTCGTGACATTTAACAGGGAAACATAAATATTTAGCTAATGAGTGGCGGAGCAAAGCTCAACGCTCTTAACCTCATACTTTGACTGCTAGTATTCATATATTCATACGCCTTCACATTTAGTCCCTCAGCGTTTCAACTTTCAAGTGCTTTCTCATATTGTCCCTCAGCACTGAGTTTCAATATTAAATCACTGCTCAAGTGCCTTCACTCATGGTCCCTCAGCACTGAGCCATCATATACTGGTTTCTATATACCTTCTCACGAGGTCCCTCAGCATTAGCAACTATTTCAATCAATCTCACTAGTGCCTTCACTCATGGTCCCTCAACACTATGTATCATATATCTCCATAGGCCTTCACACAGGGTCCTTCGGCCATGGTTTGCATTTAAATAGCACACATACAGGAATTCACCTATTATATATTCTCTTCCGCTTGTACATTAATAATGATAATCTTTAGACAATTTGAGAGCCACTCACAGTTTGTCTTAGGCCCCGAGTGGATTGTATGTTTTTCCGAGCTCTTCTTGGCCTGTAAAACACATTTCTCATATTAGGTTTCCTTTGAATTCCTTTTTCAAAATTATTAGGTATGCATATTAATAACTAACGATATTCTATGTCACTAGCGAGACTACCAGCGAGATTCACACTACTAGGTGCTGCACTAGCGAAACTGGAGTGAATTAGACTAGCGATATCATCTTAAGGAGCGATACCTAGTGAGACTTCAGCAAGAATTGTGAGACGCAGAGCCCTTTGCGTTTATCAGCGACACCCGTTCCGCTGCTCACTCTCCCGTTCCTTAGCGATATCACTGTCTAACGACACTTGATATCACAGTTTCCTTCCTTCTCTTCAAACTTCTTTCTTTATCTTGCTAAAAACCATATTACAGCCAAAATCAGAACTCCCTTCCTTCTACAATCTTGTAAAGTAATGAGTTCTCTAACTTACCTCAAAATTTCAGGCCATGATTCATCTTCATTTGAGAATTATTCCCAAATAACTTCGGCTGTCCTGCTTTGCTTAGTAGTTCAACTCCACTTACTTCTTCCTAGAGATTAATACATTTTCGCTCGATTTTAACTTACACATCCTTCATGGAAGTTGCTAAGAATTGATTCAACTCACTTACCTCAAAATTTCAATTTTTGTTTCGACGCCCTTGGTTCACTCTCCTTCAAACACCGATTGGTGTTCAAATCTATCAGCAACAATCAAGCTTCTGGTTCCAGCTTCAAAATCATCACGAAACTTATCTGATTTCTACTCAAATTCTATTCAAGTACTTTTTTCTACCTCTCCTCGTTGTTCGTCTGCAAAATAGAGTTAATTTGAGTTCGAAAATGTATCCAAAAGGCTTAATTATTCGATGCACTCCTTTATATGTCAATATAAATCACCGACTTACCAGCTCCAACTTCATCCTCCTTCTAGAATTAGCCAGCGCCACCTTCCACACATGGCTTCGGCAACGCATAGTCTCCACTTACTATGCCATCGATTGCTTCATGCCAGATAGCTGATTACTGCATGGCCCTCTCGGCCACTTCTCTATGTCCGACGCATACTATTTTTCAACGCATAGGCCATCTCAACGCATATCAATGCCAACTTCTATCACATAGTAGCCTTCAACGCATACCTCTATTAATGCATATGGCACCCTTCTCCCTTCACATCTTTCTCCCCGCCGAGCTGCCCTCTTCAACACATGCTTTTCAGCGACAACTCTTGTAAATCTTAAATATCCCTCAATGTATGGTCACTCATCGCCTAGCCAACACTTAACCATTTCACTCTCCCCCAAATTAGCAAATTTTCTTTACTTACTTACGCTATAATTTCTTTTTACTTACTTTCTCTTAATAACAAGTACGGGGCTTACAGCTTTTCCATTAATTAGTCGCGCACTGAAACTCTTAAGCTTAATGCACTTGTTCTTAATCTTAATTGATCGCTGTCAAACCGAATTAGAACCCAAGGCTTATAGTTTGATTGAGACTTGGGCTTTAATTGATAATTAAGGCGCTTGTTTATCTTAATTTGATTTGTTGGTTGCCTGTTGTGTTGGCGAATTTAAGTAAGTTAAATAGGTTAGTGTGTAAGCAATCGAATATGTGGTTAATCAAAAGTAAGTCGGTGAAAGAAAGTGCATAGAAATCCAATTGCTCTCGAGAACTTGATTATCTTATCCATGTTTACATTTACCTGTTGCTTTTAATTGCTTTTTGTGTCTATTTCTAATTCACACCAACCCCCCCTCCCCCATTTATCGCTTTGATTAGGAAACTTGTTTAACAAAACAAAGACCATTGTCCCTGTGATTCGATCCAAACTTGTCACTATTGCTATGCCATCATAGTAATAGGAGTAGGATTCGGTATTACAAATTTCTTTTGAGAACAAAACGACGACACCTGATGTGCACTTTTTGTGTTAACCGCAAGTGTACTGGTCAAGTTATAATATAAGACGGTGAAGTCCGAATATCGTTCCACTAAGGATCAAATTGTGAAGGTTAAGGTTACTTAGGTATTCTAAAATTGAATCAAATTTATTTAAGAATTGAAATTTAAATTGTGATTTTGGAAAAAAAAAAAAAAACTAAAAAGGAAAGTAAATAGATAAGAAACACAAGAGTCAAAGAGAGTTCTAAGTAATGAATCCTTGTTTACTCCATTATGCAATATTCTTAAGTCTAGAAACAAAAATCCAAGTTATTTTCTCTAAAAAACAACATTTTCTCATGAAACTCAATTGATTACTAATTTTTTAAAAAACAATACAAATTACATGGCATTAAGCATAATCTTTAGCAACTTTTATTGTTAACCTAACTATTTTCTTGATAGATAACAACAATTCATTATTATACATCTAGTTAGACATACAATCTCTCAAACATACATCTAACCTAATATTTGAAGATTGTCAATCAATACGAATTAAGCACAATAACAATGAAAAACATAATAATTACAAAAAAACCATGAATATTCTACAATATCAACATAAACTAAAGATTGTAGCCACTCATAGCTTTAAGTAACATGTTCATAAACAAATTAAGCAGAGAAAGAGGGTAAAGAAAGGAAAACTCTACTAGGAAGAAACTCTTGATTGAGGAGAAATTGCCAAGATGTCTTTCGGTCTTCACGTCGGAAACTCGAACAACACCAAACTCTCCCTCGAACTCTTCTCTTTTCCTTGCAGCCAACTCACTCTTTGAGACTCTTTTGGTTTGTTTTTCTCTGATTTCTTGATGTTTAAGGTTGCTCGAAACCCTCCAATTTATAGAGTTGGCCGCCCAAAATTATTTCCAAAAATACATATTACATATTCTTCAAATTAGGAAAGCTAGCGTCGCGACACTGACCAATATGGAAAGGCAGCACCGCCGTGCTACTTCATGGCGTTGCGGCACTGAGACAGCTGCTGCTCTCGAGAAAAAGCACCACGGCGCTGCCCTGTTTTTGGCAGATTTGGGGTTTTCTTCACTTTTCCACTGATTTCTGGCTTGGTTTTGATCTTTTAGTCTTCATTTCTAATTTTTTTTTTTATTTTGACCTGAAAACCACTAGCAAACAAGTGAAATCTAATATAAACAAAGCACTTTTCAAGAGCTTTGCAACACCGAAGAGAAAATCAAGTTATCACCTACCATTTTGCAAATGAGGCCGAGTAGGGAACTGAGAATATAGCTACACAAGATGAAATTTACTTCTTGTAACAACCCAACTCCCTAAGACCCCAGTCAGATCACCACTCAAACATACATACAACTTAGCCCTCACATTTCCATTAAAAAAAATATTCATAAAGTAACCAGAAAGTAGGGACCTTTCAATGTTTAGAAATCACAAGTTATTATTCAGATGGCGCCTCAAAATTTCAAAATGTCCACATAAAGATTTGACTCAAGAAACATTAAAATATAACCCAGTCTTCAAAACAAGGATGACCCAAAACATTAGAACACATGAAAACTCATGAGACTCGTGCAGAAGCTCTGGCTTAGTCTCCATTGGTTAATTAAGACTTCTTCCCGTCGTGCGCCAGAGTGCCCTTCCCTTTTCCTGAAAAGAAAAAAACATAATAAAAGAGCAAGTATAAAATACTCAATAAGTAACCCACTACTGGGGAATAGGCTAAACATCCAAATCCAAAAGGTGCATAAACTTAAATATCATACAAATCTAGACTAAATAGTGAACGACTTAACCCATCCTAGCACGCATCTGGTGGCCCGAAGGCTCTCAACGTAGTAGCATCCATCGTTACCCGGTAACATAGTAGGAAACCCATCGGTCTCTAAAACATAACAGGAAACTCGTTGGTCTCCAAAACATAACCAGTCAGTCTTCGAAACATAGCAACATTAAGAGGGCAACCATCACATCTTAATTTAGTACACATCATACTTTCAATGAAAATCAATATAGTTCTCATCACATAATCTCAAAGCTTCACAAATGACTCTATCATTCCCATGAAAAATAATTTAGTCTCATGCTAGTGTAAATCCCATGCTAGTGTAGGTTCAAATTGAAACCATTCTTATACTAATATAATTCTCATGCCATCACTAACACATACAAGAACAAATCCAGTCGTACTAGGCATTTAGTTACTAGTGGTAAGATTACTTACCTTGAATCAAGTCTGAATAACAATCACGGGGCCTTCCCTTAGGTCGGTAAGATTCGACGTACACGTCTTAGTACGCTTTGGATTCAAACACAACGCCTCCGACATAACACCCAAGCTTCACACAAGTAAATTTAGTATTAATTTCCCCTAACTTTCAACACCCAACAATTATTTAACAAATTTCCTTACCTAGAATCGCCACAAACAACTCTTAAGTCTCCCAACAGCAGACAGCTTCACAGCAACTTGATTCTAGCATTCACACCTAAGAACACCCAATAAAACAACCAAAACTTATTTGGGCACAAGAACAAACCACCAAAATAGCCCGTAAATAACTCACCCAACAATGAACTCCAGCGAGGCGGGCGGAAAAACCGATTGGTGGTGACAATCGACCCACGGACAGCAAAGTCGATGAATCGGCGGTGACCCACGACGGCCGGACGATGAACCCACCACGGATGGAGGTGCTAAGCTTGCCGGTCGCTGCTGCTGCTGCTGTTGCTGTGACGGAAAAATACGTCGGCTTCGTCGAAAAGACGATAGATCGGGCACTGGCTTCGTCGAAAACAACGGAAAAACGCTAGGTCAAGCGTTGGATTTGTCGGAAACGGTTGACTGCTACTTCTGTGACGGGAAAATCGGAGGACCTTCGACCACGATGAACGAAATCGACGACGGTCGTCCGAGCGACGTGCGTGAGGGCAGCGGTGAAGTGGTTTGGTTTGGCCGACGAAGGTGTGGCGACGACTAACATCAGGCGAATGGAGAGAAAAAGAAGGAGAAGTTGCAGAGACGGAGGGAGAGAGAGGGGGGCCGACGGGGAGGAGAAGAGGGTTTTTTTCTCTTTTACTTTTTTTTT
>QLSR01000593.1:1246797-1272521 GCA_031780015.1 Citrullus colocynthis | reverse complement strand
TTTTTTACTTTTTGGCACACTTCTCAAAACCCTAAGCCCCTATTTAACACAATAAATTCCCCACCAAAATTTCCATAATCCCTTCAATCCCTCTTAATTTCTAAATCTTTTCCAACTAAAAAAAAAAAAAATCCCACTTACCAACTTATATCCAAATTATAAATTAGGAATACTTAATTTAAACGGGGTCACCCAAATTACCAAAAATTATATTTCTTGACCTCGAAATTTAAAATAAAATCCCAAATAATTTTAAGATAATTGAATTACCCAAAAAGAAAATTACCTAAAAATTTGGGTTGTCATGTTCTCCCCTCCTTAGGAAACTTTTGTCTTCGAAAGTTCTAATCCTAGAACAATTTCAGGTACCTTGCTCTTATCTCATCCTTTCGCTCCCACGTTGCTTCCTTAGACAGGTGATTCTGCCAAAGGATCTTCACTAGTGTTATCTTTCGATTGTGTAAAGTCTTTACTTCCCTTGCCAGAATTTGAATAGGCTTCTCTTGGTAACCCAAATTCTCATTCAATTGAGAGGGTTCGTAGTCTACCACATGAGAAGGATTAGCCACATACTTCCTCAACATACATACATGAAAGACATTACGAACTGCAGAGTGCGACAGTGGTGGAGCTACACGATAAGCTACAGTGCCAACTCGCTCCAGTATCTCAAATAGGCCAATGAACTGAGGGCTCAACTTCCCTTTCTTTCCAAACCTTAGGACATCTTTCATAGGTGTCACCATCAGAAACACTCTGTCGCCTTCCTCAAACTCCAACTCTCGTCGCCTCACATCGGCGTAACTCTTCTATCTACTCTGAGTTGTCTGCATTCTTGCCTTGATCCTTTGAATCACCTCATTAGAATGAGGCACCAACTCAGGCCCCAATAATTTTTGCTCTCCGACCTCATTCCAACATACAGGAGTACTGCAACTCTTCCCATACAGGGCCTCAAAAGGCGCTATGCCGGTGTAGCCTATAGCTGCTATTATAAGCAAACTCCATGACATGCAAGTGGGAGTCCCAGCTTTCTAGAAAATCCAATGCACAAGCACGTAACATGTCCTCTAGCACCTGATTCATGCGCTCAGTTTGGTCATCAATTTGTGGGTGGAAAGCTGTATTGAAATCCAACCATGTGCCCAATGCCGACTAGAGACCCTTCCAAATGTTAGACATGAAGCAAGGGTCTCTATCAGACACTATTGAAACTGGTACTCTATGTAACCTCACAACTTCCTTCATGTAAATCTATGTCCACTTATTCACTGAATAAGTGGGTTTTCCTGGTATAGAGTGTGTTGTCTTGGTGATTCGGTCTACTACAACCCATATTACTGTATGGCCTTTCATTGATCTAGCAAACCCACATTAAGATCCATAGACACATTCTCCCACTACCACTCTGGTACCTGCAAGGGCTGTAATAGTATTGCTAGCTTTTGCCTCGGAGCCTTCACCTGTTGACACACTAAACATTTACTGACATGCTCTGCTACTTCTCTTTTCATGTCATGCCACCAGTAATAACGTTTCAAATCTTGGTACATCTTGGTACTTCTAGGATGCATAGAGAATGGGAAACTATGAGCTTTTGTTAGCAATTTAATCTTAATGTCACTATTTTTTGGTACATCAAGACGTCCCTGGAACAGGGGGCCATCATTCGAAGACATTGAGAACTTACTTTCTTGCCCTGCTTTTACTTGGCAAAACTTTTCCACAAAGTATGGATCCTTTTGTTGTACACCAATAATCCTTTGCCTCAGAGTTGGTTGCACCGACAATTGGGCCAACTGTGATGTAACCTCTCCAACAACTACTGCGGTTCCTGCATGCTCAAAGTCTTTACGTAGGCTGGCCTGCCTGGTGATAAGAGCTGCCAAATGGACTGTCTTCCTACTTAAGGCGTCTGCAACCATGTTCGCTTTACCTGGGTGGTACAAAATCTCCACATCATAATCTTTGACCAATTCCAACCATCTGCATTGCCTCATATTCAGGTCCTTTTAAGTGAAAAAATACTTCAAACTCTTGTGATCCGTGAAGACCTATATTTTTATCTCCATACAGACAATGTCTCCATAACTTCAGGGCAAAGATTACTGCTGCTAACTCCAAATCAAGAGTTGGGTAATTCTGTTCGTGGTTCTTTAACTGGCGAGAGGCATAAGCAACTACCATACCATGTTGCATCAACACACACCCCAACCCTTCTTTGAGGCATTAATGTAGACAATAAAACCTCCAAAACCATCTGGAACTGTAAGCACTGGTGTAAAAACCAACTTCTGCTGAGTCTTGGAAACTTTCCTCACACACTTTACTCCAAACAAAAGGGGTACCCTTTCTAATCAACTGAGTCAAGAGGGTGGCTATTCGGGAGAAGTCCTTAACGAATCGACGGTAGTAGCCTGCTAAGCCTAGAAAACTGCGCACTTTAGTAATTGATGTAGGATGAGACCAATTCGTGACTGCCTCTTTCTTTATAGGGTCTACAGCAACCCCACCCTTAGACACCACGTGTCTCAGAAAAGACACCTATTTTAACCAAAATTCACACTTGGGAACTTAGCGTATAGCTTATGCGACCTTAGGGTTTCCAAAACCTTTTGCAAATGCTCTTCATGTCCTGCCTCTGTCTTGGGAATAAACCAGAATATCATCAATGAATACTATGATAAACGTGTCTAGAAAATCCTTGAACACTCGATTCATTAGGTCTATGAATACCGTAGGGGCATTTGTTAAACCAAAGGACATAACAATGAACTCATAATGTCCATATTTGAAATGAAACGCTATCTTAGGTACGTCACTATCTCTTATCTTCAACTGATGATATCCTGAGCGAAGGTCAATCTTGGAAAATATTGTGGCTCCTTGCAACTGGTCGAACAGGTCATCAATCTTGGGCAAAGGATACTTATTCTTGATAGTTACTTTGTTCAACTCTCTGTAATCGATGCAAAGACGAAGTGAACCATCCTTCTGCTTTAAGAACAGCATAGGTGCACTCCTAGGTGACAAACTTGGCCGTATGAAACCCTTATCAAGCAATTCTTGCAACTGAATTTTAAGCCCCTTTAGTTCTGCCGGAGCCACTATATAAAAAACTTTGGAGATGGGAACCGTCCCCGGCTCCAACTCAATAGCGAAATCTACCTCTCTATGAGACGACAATCCCAGAAGGTCCTCAGGAAAAACATCCGAGTAATCCCTCACCATTGGTTTTGGAGTTGGGGTGATGCTAGGTTCTTTAGTGTCGACCACACTAACCAAAATACTCCAGGTGCCCTGGTTAAGCAACTTGTTGGCCTTCAAGGTTGAGATTATCTTGGGAAAGACTATGGTTCCAGCCCCTCTGAACTTAAAACTGGCTTCCATAGGAGGACTGAGAGTTACCTCCTTACGGGAGCAGTCTATACTAGCATAATTAGCCGCCAACCAATCCATGCCTAATATTACATCAAAGTCATGCATATCTAAGACTATCAAGGTCACCTCTAGGGCACGGTTAGCTATTTCAACCTGACATGCTTTTATCCTTTACTCTGCTAACAAACTTTCTCAGACGGAGTGGAAACCGACAATACGTAATGCAACGGTTCTAATTCTAGCATAGCATGCTTTACAAACACTAAAGATATAAACAAATGCGATGGTCCACAGTCAAATAATACCAGGGCATAATGCCCTAGAATAGGCAGCGTACCTGTTACCACTGCGCTTAACTTATCTGCTTCCCATTAAGTTGTATTAAACACTCGACCTTGCTTCTGCTTCCACTTACTAAAATTCCCTTAGTAAGGACCCATATGCTAACCTACACTATTGGTTGCATTCTTCCTTGCTGCTGTTTGCCACCAGATTTGAGCTTTGTTTGTCAGCATGAAGACGACACACTGCACTTTCCGGTCCTTTGGCCACTTCATGTATTTGAAAATCGTCTCGATGGAGGACAACCACAATTCAGCCTTAATAGGGTCCTTTAGTGACCCATCAAATGTGCGAGGATTATATTTCCTGAAATCCAGCAAGTGCTTTGCTTCTATAGATAAATCCTGGAAATTTTGACACTAAGCCTGCCCCTAGGGCACCTGAACTGGTGGAGGTGGCGCTTGCGGAGACTGGATATGCTGGGCTATTTGCTCTGCCATCATATCCTTCATTCTTCCGATCACAGTTGTTGTGACAACCTCTCCTATTATTGCTGCCATTACAGAAAACTCAGGCGAAATAACTGGCGGAATGGGCGCTAGAGGAGGATCTGGCGCCCCATGGTTGTGCCTTGAACTAGCCGGGTCTTGAGGTGCAAGAGGGTCTGGGACCTGGGAGTTCTGACTTACTGGGTCTTGATCTTGAGGGTTTTGGAGCCTTCCCCTTCGGCCTCCACTTCCCCTACCCCCTCTGCCCCCTCAGGCCATGTCCTAATATCCAAAAATGAAATACTTGCTATTAAATTTCTTAAAAGAACAAACAATCTAAACAAGCAGTGAATTTAACTTTACAAATTACTAACAACATAGGCTTAAAAAGCATACCTGGCGACAACAAAGAATTCTTTCGTGACCATAGGGACAGTCTAGACTTACCTAGTAAGCCAATCTGTAGAACCAATAACTCTTGGCTCTAATACCAACTGTAATGACCCAACTCCCTAGGACCCCAGTCAGATCGCCACTCACATTTCCATTAAAAAAAAAATATTCATAAAGTATCCAGAAAGTAGGGACCTTTCAATGTTTGGAAATCGCAAGTTATTATTTAGATGGCGCCTCAAAATTTCGAAACGTCTGCATAAAGATTCGACTTAAGAAACATTAAAATGTAACCTAGTCTTTAAAACAAGGATGACCCAAACATTAGAACACATGGAAACTCATGAGACTCATGCGGAAGCTCTAACCTAGTCTTCATTGGTCAATCAAGACTTCTTCCCATCGTACGCCAGAGTGCCCTTCCTTTTCCTTGAAAAGAAAAAAAAAATAATAAAATAGTGAGTATAAAATACTAAGTAAGTAACTCACTAGTGGGGAACAAGCTAAACACCTAAATCCAAAAGGTGCATAAACTTAAATATCATACAAATCTAGACTAAACTACGGTGGTCATTTAGTGCACGATTTAACCCATCCTAGCATGCATCTGGTGGCCCAAAGGCTCCCAATGTAGCAGGGCACTTGTCGGTACCCGGTAACATCGTAGGAAATCCATCGGTCTCCGAAACATAGCAGGAAACTTGTCGGTCACTGAAACATAGTAGGAAACCTGTCGGTCTCCAAAACGTAGCAGCACTAGGAGGGCAACCATCTCTTAATTTAGTACACATCATACTTTTAATGAAAATCAACATAGTTCTCATTACATAATCTCAAAGTTTTACACAGGACTCTATCATTTACATGAAAAATAATTTAGTTTCATGCTAGTGTAAATCCCATGCTAGTAGAGGTTCAAGCTGGAACCATTCTTATGCTAACATAATTCTCATGCCATCACTAACACATACAAGAACAGATCTAGTCATACTAGGCTCCTCAGTTTGCCCAACCAAGTATTCAAACAACTATTTGATTTAGTTACCAATGGTGAGATTACTTACCTTGAATCAAGTCTAAATAACAATCACGGGGCCTTCCCTTAGGTCAGTAAGACTCGACGCACACGTCCTAGTACGAAGCTTTGGATTCAAACACAATGCCTCTGACAGAACACCCAAACTTCACACAAGTAAATTTGGCATTGGATTCGTAAAAAATGGTTGATTGCCGCTTCTGTGACGAGAACGCCGGAGGACCTTCGACCTTCAACCACGGCAGCGGTGAGGCGATTTGGTCTGGCCAACGAGGGTGCGATGGCGGCTAACGTCAAGCGAACAAAGAGAAGAAGAAGGAGAAGTTGCAGAGAGGGGGAGAGAGAGAGTGAGGAGCCGACGGGGAGGAGAAGAAGTTTTTTTGTCTTCTTTTACTTTTTTTTCTTTTTTTTTTTAATTCTTGGTACACTTCCCAAAACCTTAAGCCCCTGTATAACACAATAAATTTCCCACCAAAATTTCCATAATCCCTTCAATCCCTTTTAATTTCTAAATCTTTTCCAACTAAAAAAAATCCCACCAACCAACTATTATCCAAATTATAAATTAGGAATACTTAATTTAAACGGGGTTACCTAAATTACCAAAAATTACATTTCTTAACCTCAAAATTTGAAATAAAATCCCAAATAATTTTAAGATAATTGAATTACCCAAAAAGAAAATTATCTAAAAATTTGGGTTGTCACACTTCTTCTCGACTTTAGGGTAGGTAGATGAGTTGTGCCCTTGCTAGTTCTCGACTTAGTTTATGATAAGATCATAAACAAATTGTTCATTAGAGGATTAGTGGGACTTAAGGTGAAAGAGGTAGTTACGAGGTAAAGTGGTAATTTGACCTAGTTGTAATTACGAACAACTTGTGAAGAATTGACGGGTAATAATTATATCAATTGATGTAAAATATTCTGCAGTTCATAAGAGTGCACCTATGGGTCTTTCATGGAGTGACCCATAGTAAATCAAGGTTACTAATTTAATTAAAGAATTTAATTAATTAATCACGGATCATTGAAGCTTATAACTATAAGTCCGTTAGGCTTCCCTGCTAGCTCACACTGAGTAAAACAAGTATCATTTATTCTGAAAGAATTTAAATTGTTCAAATTCGTTAAAGGAATTCAGGTTAAATAAGATACAATTAATATAATATATATAGATACATTACAATATATATTTGAATGAGATTCAAAATTAAACTATATAATACAAGAGTACTAATGTTTGAATAAGGTTTAAATATTAGATTCATATTAAAACTATGTTAAATTTAATATGAATGAGAATCACATTTAAATCATAGATTAAGAGAAAGGAGAATATTTTGAATATGATTAAAATATATGTTTAGTTAAATATGGGATATTTAATTAAACATCTCAATAAATAAATTAGTTATTAATTAATTTTAATTAATTAATGAAATTAAATTAATTAATTAAAACTACCCTATGTTTTGCAAGGGACTGAGAGTACGCAGTGGTGGATCTATGAAGGGGTCGGGGAGGCATGTGACCCCCTAAAATGGTCAAGCGCTCTCTCTCTCTCTCTATATATATATATATTATTTTAAATGACAAAACTATTAAAAAATATTTACAAATAATAGCAAGATATCATAGTTTATTTATGATAGATTGCGATAGATTGCAATCTGTATCTATCATGACACTGATAGTAGTCTATCGGAATATATCGCAGATAGATAACTATATTTGTAAATATTTTGGTTCATTTTCCTATATTTGAAAATAACCCTTAAATATAATATATTTATATTGTTGTTGCCTCATATAACAAATAAATGTGTGTTGCTTGCAACAGTGGTTGCGGGAAGGATTTGGAGTTCGCCTTTTAGTCTTCATTTCCTTTTTTTTTCCTTTCATTAATTCATTCTTTTATTACTTTTTTTTTTAATCTTTTTTCTTTGGATTATTTTTTAATATAAGAAAATGAACAACAATATTTATAAATATAGCAAAATTTCTCGTAGACTACGATAGACTACTATCTGTGTTTATCTGTGTCATGATAGACATAGTGTACGATCTATTATAGACAAACTGAGATATTTTGCTATTATTTGTAAATATTTTCAGCAGTTTTGTCATTTAAAATAATTTTCCTTTAAATGTGTGTCTAATATATATTATTGGACAATTTTTAAAAGTCAATATATTTATTAACTAAAAATTTGGAAATTTAAGGTTCAATTAGTGACAAAAATAATTTTTTTTTAATGAAACGGTGATTTTTAATATTTTTGGCATTTATTAAATTTAAAATTAAAATTTTATAAATCTATCGATCATTTTTAAATGACTCATTAGGGTTAAAATAAGAAGTTCAAAGATTTATTAGTCACAATTTTCAAAATGTATAGAAACTAAACTTGTAATTTAACTTTCATATAAATATATATCTTTAAGAAAAATTATTAATAGAAAAAAATATCAAATTATTTACAAATATAGAAAAAATTCACTATTTATCAACAATAGGCTGGGATAGATTTCTATCAATTGAGCTATAGAAGTCTATCGTAGTTTATCACTCAAGCGATAACAATAGATAGTGAAATTTTTCTATATTTGTAAATAGTTTGACTAATTTTGCTATATTTGAAAACAACCCCACATTTGAATTTAATGTACAATATAATATTTAGTTCTGAACATTTTTTTGAATATGTAAGAGACTTATTAGATGCAAAATATTAGACAAAAAAAATCAAGAATTTTTTGACATATTAGAAATTTTTTAAAGTTCAAATGAGTATAAATAGACTTAAATCTAAAAGTTCAGGTGCAAAATTGTGCCCCCGTGACATGAAATCCTAGATCCACCATTGGGAGTATGTGATGAATGGGGAGTTTTTACCCCTCTCTCTTTAAATACACAAAGATGTAGTAGAGTAGAGGTTGCTCAAACATTTTGTGTTTTTCATGTTAAAAATCTGCCTCTCTCTCAGGATCTCACACACTGAATATCTCACAAAGAAAATTCTATGTACAAAACTCTTCCCTTTCACTTTCAAAAGGGGCTCCCACGAGGCGGTCCTTTCCTGATAATAGTGGAGAAGACTTTTTTGGTGATGTTAGTTCATGTTGTGAGATTAGTTTGTGAATTGGTGGAGAAGATTTAAAGAAAGATCGTCAAGGGTAACATTCTCTTCCCTGTGTTTTTCCTCTGCTTAACCAAAGCATGTTGTGTTTTTTTTTTTTTTTTTTTTTTTTTTTTGTGGTAGAGTAATGAGAGCGAGACTATGAGCAAGTGTCGAGTCATTGAGAACGATAGCGAGAGTGAGTATGAGGATGAGTGAGAATGAGTAATGAGAATCGAGCATTAACACATGTGCTTTGAAATGTTACGATAATTTTTACCATGTGATGCAAGCTGAAGATTGGAAAACTTAGTTTTCTAAAAGGATTTTTTATACATATAGCCTAAATAAATAGGTATAATTACTCAATTGTCTAAACTTTTCTATGTTTACATTAATAGCCTAACAGGCTATTATTTTATATAAATGTTTGGCCCAATTTACCTTTTTAGCCCTCTTAACATTCAAAATTTTTAAAAAATATATAATAATATTAATACCAAAGGAAGCATGTAAGAAAGTTTTTCACAGTTATGAACTTCCCAAAACAATATTTTTTTTTCAAAACTTATACAAATAAGGAAAGTTTCACTAAAAATCCAAAAATTGTTGCCCACATAAATGAAAGCAAGAATTAGTAATAAGTTTTCAAAGGAGAAAATAAGGTATATTCGACATATACAATAAATTTTCTAGGAATAAACTAGATTATATTTGATAAGTGCAAGAATAAGACAATTTGTACAATATATTGTCTTACATATTGAACAATATATGCGATGCATATTTACATTTTTTTAGTATATTTGTAAAAACACCAAAAAATAAACAATGATATATGTTATATGTATTTATATTTTCAATATATTACTAATATATTCGACATATCGACATATACTTAAACTGCCAATGGAGAGGTGATCGATTTTCACCTAGAAATATAGAAGAAAATAAACGAGATCACCTAAAATGAAGGAACACATTAATTAGAGATATCCCGCATTAATTTCAAATCACAGAAATTAATATATAACAAAAACAGAATAAAAATTGGGGAATGATGTTAATAAGGAAAAAATTAAAGATTTTAAAATTTTAGTGATGAGAGATAATGTAATTATTGATGTTTCAAAAAAATAATAGTAAATCCGAAAATAATATATATTTTTATTTTAAAATATTACGAAATTAAAAGATGAGAGACAACATCAAAAGTTTAAAAATGTTGCTAAAATCTAGTTATAAATATTACTAAAGATATTTGTGAAATATTCAGTATATAGTAGGCTAATTCTCTAAATCTTTCTTTCTAAAAAGTGGTTATTTTTCGTTTAGGCTCTTAAAAATGGGTCATCTATTTGAAACTGGGTTTCCTACACATATAGCTTAAATAAATATGTACAATTACACAAATGTCTAAACTTTTCTATTTCTTACATGAATAGTTTGATGAGCTATTATTTTATACAAATATTTGAGCTAATTTACCTTTCCAACCCTCATTATAATTCATTTTTTTAAAAAAGATATAATAATATTAATACAAAAAAAAACATGTAAAGGAAGTTTCTCACGGTTATGAACTTTCCAGAATGATTTTCTTTTCAGAACCTACACAAATAAGAAAAAATTGTCTAAAATCCGAAAATTGTTTCCCTCATAACTGAAAGCAAGAATCGACAAAAAACTTCGAACACATAATCTTTGATATGTACAATACTATATTTGAATATTCAAGAAATAAATCAGGGTATATTTGATAAGTACATGAACATAGATAATTTATAAAATATATCACTGAACAATATATGTAACACCCAAAACCCTAAAGGAGCTTCTTTATGAAGAGTTGAAGTGTGCCTTGTGGAGTTAGGAAAATTTTGAGGAGGGTTAGTAGATCTAGGCGTTGAGCTTCTATGTGTTGAGTTGAAGTAAGTTTGTGGAGTTGGAAAATATTTTGGGTGCTTTGGTAGGGCTAGGCGTTGAACTTAAAAAGGGAGGAAGTGAGTTTGTTTAAGTTCGAAGTATGAGGTGAAAATTGGTCATAGAAGTGGATGAGAGAAAACTATGCTATGGACTTTAAAAGTTGTGGACTATGCTTTGAGAATGGAAGTTAACTAGCTTTGAAAATAGAAATTATGAGGTGAACTCTAACTTGGTATTATGAGGTGAACTTGGTACTGTGAGTTGAACTTGGAGCCTAGTATGTTGGACTCATAGGTTAAGGGTTGAAAAACTTGACTATGTTGGACTCATAGGTTAAGGGTTGGAAAACTTGACTAAGTGTTGGAAGAAAAGGTTGGAAGCATGAGGTAAAATATGAAAAGTTCAACTCATCACCCTTCTAACTAAGGTTGGACGTATGCCTCAAGAAAAATTTAGGTTGGATGCATAGTAGAGGAAGAGTTGGATGCATGGTGCACTCGAGTTGAGATTTTAGCTAAGTGTCGGACAACTCATGTTAGTTGAAAGGTGACACACTTAGGCTAAGTTGGTCGCATAACATATGCACTAGGTTAGATTTTAGCTAAGTGTTGAATAGCTCATGTTGGTTAAATGGTGAGACATTAAATACATACCCTATTGAAGGCAAGATGGATGCATGGTAGGTGGGAAAAGATGAAATGGACACATGGAATGTCTTGAGGAAGGCTAGACTATGCATTTATATGGTTTGTTGGATCAAATTTCAAAGGTGGAGGTGGTTAACTCCAAGGTGAACACCTTAGGAGGTGAAATGGTAGCTTAGTGTGAATTTGACCAAGTGTCAAAGTAGGAGGTGATGAACTCTGAGGTGAAGTTTCACCTTAGAAAGACACTTAGATTTTTCAAAGGTGGAAATGGTAGCATGCATGGAAAGGTGAAATGGTTTGTGCATGATGTAGCTGTTGGGATTTGTGCCCTAAAGCCTCATAATTGATTAGTTAATCAATTTAATTATTAATTATGCAATATTAATTTATCCATCAATGGAAAAATCTAAGGTTATTGCATGAAGTCTTGAGCATGTATGTAGTTGACATACAAGTGGATCATGTTCAAGAAATAACTTAAAGATCTATTGTATATGGATAAGGTTGAGTGTCTTATCTTGGTGACACTATGGATACTACCCACTTTGTAATAGTTATAAATGGTTTGATTCAAACCATTCATGTAGAGACATGTGAGTGGGGGTCTCCTATATAAAGAGTTTGTATAAGACCGGACCGCGAAATATTTAACTTCTCTTTGTAAATCCAATAATTGATGAGATTAATATTTCCTAGGATAATCATGTGCGACTCGATCTTAATCCTGAGTGTCTTATGAACTTCTGTCTGTTAGGTCAATCCTTTGATTTGCATGGGTGAGAGTGGCTTGAGTTTCCAACTCAATAAGCCTACCATTTTAGAAATTTGACTAAATGGGGAGCTGAAAACATAACTTCACAAGATGGAATTCACTCCTTCCCAGATAGGGTAAGTAGATGAGTAGTTCCCTTAAGTGCTGATTTCGAGTCTTGAGCAACGGGCCCTACCCTCTCATTGACCCGAGAGGGACTTAGTTTATGATTAGACCATAAACAAATTGTTCATTAGAGAAATCAGTGGTACTTAAGGATAAGAGGTAATTACAGGGGTAAAACGGACATTTGACCTAGCTGTAATTATGAACAACTCGTGAAGGATCGACTTGCTTATACTGATTATATCCATGGACACAACTTGTCCTATAGTGCATAAGAGTTCAACTATGGGTCTATAGTGGTTTGCCCTGTAGTTAATGAATGAGAATTAATTTAATTAAAGAGTTTAATTAATTAATCTTGGATCATTGGAGCTTATAATCTGTAGGTCCATAAGGTCCCCTTGCTAGCTTACCACAGACCAATAAGGATCAACTATGTTGAAAGAAAAATTTGAAATGTTTAAATTTATGAGGGAAAATATTAATTGTATTTGACTCAATTAATTACAGGATTTATTATAAAGTTTATTTGAACAAGATTCAAACTATAACTTTATAATATGGAGAATTAATTTATTTGAATATGATTTAAATAATTAATTAGTTATTTGGATGAAATCCATATAAATTAATAGAGGAAGAATTAATTAAATAATTTGAATTGGATTCAAATAATTAATTATTTAATTTGGATGAGATTCAAATTAAAGATTCTGCAGAAAATAAATATTTAAATAAGATTTAAATATATTAAACCATTTAATATGAGATATTATTTGGATAAATATTTACTAATATTGAATATTATTAAATATTTAATTGAAAATCTCTACAGAGGGGTTATTAGGAGTAACCCATAAACTTCTACAAATAGGGCCCTTGGGAGCCCTCATAGAAGACACCTCTCTAGAAGAATAATATCTACGATTACTCTAAAACTCTTCCTCTAGAAATTTTCCCAATTTTCTTAGAAAAGTTCTAAGAAATTTTTTCTTCCCATTCCCTTTATTCTTTCAAGAAGCGGTTCCCACAAACCGGATCCGAAAAAAGAAGACTACAAGGAGAAGACTATTGGTTCGGTTCGAGGAGAAGATTGAAATTATTGATAGACAAAGGTATGATGTTTAACCTTTTCTTTATTTGTTTTTTTTTTTTAATTCTTTCAATAAATCAAAGAACACGATCATACTCTTCCGCTGGGATTCAATTCTCTTCAGTAGCCACCTAGTGTGAAGGAAGTAGGAGATGTATTGCTTGGAGGAAAGGTTAGGATGGCAAGGCTATGTTCTTAAGCCTATAAATAGAATGTTGGAGCCAAGGGAAAATCTCACACAATTCACTATAAGAAGGTTTTACTAAGAGAGCTCTTGAGAGAAAAGGAAGAGTTTTGCTCGAGGAAGAAGGAGTAGACCACCCAAGTGTCCAACTAAGTATCTTGGGCGTCCAAATAGTTGATCCAAGTGTGTAATAGAGTTAATGTTATTTCCATACATAGTAACGATGTTTATATGGTGGAGAAAAAGAATGCCTCATAGGATAGTCAGAGGATATTTGGATCTAGTTTCTAAGTTTGTAATAGAATTACGCACATGATGGTTAGAGGGTTGTAGGACCTAGATTTTGAACCTGTAGTGGAGTTTCACAGGATGGTCAGAACATTGTAGAACCTAGATTCTAAGACTGTAAGAAGAACCTCGCGTGGGATGGTCAGGGGATCGACGAGCCTAGCTTCTGAGCCCATAAGAGGTAGGTTTATGTGCACATAGAGGAGATAATGGTTTGCTATGTATAGTAGATGTCACACCCCCTCCCCGATTACCCTTTTTAACCTGAAAGGAGATGTGAGGACAACAAACTTCACCCATTTTGTGAGGTTCACTGCCCATCTATACCTGACTATCCTGTTGAAAATATGATTTAACATAATCGCCCCTAGTACATAATCTTAAATGATAAAACATTCAGATCCACCAAGCCAATAATTACAATAACATGAGAACTTATATTTACATAAACTGGTACTCTGTAAGCACCTAATTTGTAAGTATGTTCAAAAGCTTAAAGCGAATTAATGTTAATAATCTCATTTTGTAAATTAAATAAAAAGAAAAAAAGAAGAAAGAGGAAAACAAAGGGGAAAGAAGACAAAAAAGGAAGGGGAGAGAAGTCGGTTATTATTTTTATTGAAGGGGGAAATTTGCCGACTTATTTCTCTTCATTTCCAAACTCATTTCTATGCTATCTTTCAGCTGCATGTCGTGGAGAGGTTGAAGAAGAGTTCTAGGGCAAATTTGTGCAAGGTTTTGGACGGTTTCATGGTAAAACTGAAGCTGAAACAGAAGCTTCATCTGCTGTCGCACAGTTTAAACCAGGTTTGGTGTTTGGTGAATATCGAGCTGAAGAGGTCGAATTTTGGGCTGAAATTTTAAGGTTAGTAAGTTAACTCAATTATGAACAACTTTTATGAAGGATGCTTGAGTTGAAATAGAATAGAAACATGTAAACCTTTAGCTGGAAGTTACTGATACGGAATTTCTGTGCAATCTGGAGTAGCGCGAAGAAATCTTGCAATATCTAGCGAATAAGGACGAGTTAAGCCATGAAAATTTGAGGTAAGCTAGAAAACATATTTCTCTACAAGTTTGTAGAAGGAAAGATGTTCTAAATCTGGCTCGAAATATGACTTTTAACTGACAGAAGTGAGAACAAAAAGAAAAGAAGGAAACTCTGCTGTCGGGTGTCGCTGAGAATTGGAGAGTGAGTAGCGAGACAAATCTCGCTGGTAGTGCAAATGAGCTTTTTGTCTCACAAATCTCGCTGACTCTCGCTAGGTGTCGCTCCTCAGTTAATCTCGCTAGTCTCGCTTATTCTGGTGTCGCTAGTGCCATGTACCTGTTGTGTAATTTCGCTAGTAATCTCGCTAGTAAGGTGAAATCTCGCTGGTAATCTCGCTAGTGACATAGAATCTCACTTATTATGTTTACTTGGAAAAAAAAGGGAGTCTCGGTAATGAATCATGATTAGAGTTTAAGTATGTATATTTAATGATCATGTAAAGGAAGTTTAAGGAAAGCGTAACGTGAGAAATGTGTATTTATAGGCCAAGAAGAGCTCGGAAAGGCATATAATCCGCTCAGGGCCTAAGGACAAGTTGTGAGTGACACTTTTCTTTCTTTGAAAACGAAATTTATTGAAAATGTTTAGTTTGGTTTTCTTATGAGATATGGCTTTGAGATGAACTGTTTTCTTGAAAAGCATGATGTTTGATGATATTGTTCACGAGGCATGTTTTAACCGTTTTCTATAAGATGTTGAAAGGCATGTTGTGAAAGGTTGTTTATCGTGAAATATCTAATTTTTCATGAAAGACTTTCATGTGAACTATTTACGTAAAATACTAGTTTCTAAAATGTTTTAGAGGAGGCTCAATGCTGAAGGGCATGAGAAGGCATGTGAGTTTCCCCGGGACCTAGTACTAAAGGACTCGTAGAAGGTACTTGGGCAACCCGCGATATTCCTATGTGCACATAGAGGTTGTGACGTTGGGTGTGTTGAGTCTTGCTCCGCCCCAACTAAGGTTGTTATCGACGTTGAGTGCGTTGAGGTTTACTCCGCCTCAACTAAGGATGTTTTCGACGTCGGGTGCGTTGAGTCTTGCTCCGCCCTGACCAAGGGAAAATTTTAAGAACGAATTGATTTTGTGTACGATCATTCTGGCATGAAAATATATGATTTGATTATGGTGTTGAAAATTATGATTTTACAAAAATGATTATTTGAATCACGTTTACGTATATGGTGTTATAATGATTGTAACATGCCTGTTTTTGAACAAAAGATGGTTTTACAAAATTAGTCACTCACGGGGCTTTTAGCTCACGCTTTCCATGTTTTCTTTTCCTCCCAGATAGCGAGAACGTTCCCGGTGCTTAGCCTACTCCAGCTCACCTTGTCTAAGCTTCGAGATATTAGGAAAAAGACACATTTGAGTCATTGTACGTGTATATAACCTTGTATAGGAGGCATGTAGACCTAATTACATAATAGTTGGGATGTGAGACGGGTTATTGTACAAATATGTTGTGAATATGTTGAAAGTTTAATTGTAATAATATAGGTCTTTATGGTTCTGGATTTGTAAGCGAAAATGTATGTTATAGTCTCATAGGTTATTTAGGTACAATTAGGCAGTGAATATCACAAAAAGGGTGATGATTGCTGTCTTCACATCTCTTCTCAGGTTGGGTAGGGTAGCTTGGGAGGGGGAGTGACATACTCCAACCTTGATCACAACTAAACTTAGATGACATATACATTATCCTAACTCATTCCCAACATATAACTAACTATGTCTACATGCCACATACACAAGGTGATTTACACATACAACAACTATGATGAAAAGTATTTTCTGATGATTTGAAGCTTTAGTAGGGTGAGGTTTGAGTAGGCTAAGCATCGAGAACTCTTTCGCTACCTGAAAGGAATAGAAAACAAGGAAAACGTGAGCTGGAAGCTCAGTGAGTGACATAATAAAAAAACCATAAGTTTAGAGTTAAGACAAGTTTAATATTAGAAGAACATAATTTATAGCATAAAAATCATGCTTAGGCGATGAAGAAAATATAAGTCATGCCATTTGATTAAATAATATTGAAACTCATCAAATATTCATTTGCATTAAAAAATACCCTTAGTTGAGGCGGAGCAAACTCAACACACTCAACTGTGAAAACAAACCTTAGCTGATGTGGAGTAATCTCAACATAATAGCGTCATCGCTCACTATATGCACATAGGAACTATCTTGGGTTGCCCAAGTACCTTCTCCATGTCCTTCAGTATTGGGTCCTTAGAAAACTCAAATGCCTTCTCAACGTCCTTCAGCATTGAGTTACCTCATGTCATAGGGTTGCCCATATGTCTTCTCAACGCCCTTTAGCACTGGGTCCCTTAGAAAACATTTAGAAGACAAGTATGCTTTGCATAAAAAGTACATTATAAAATGTCTTATGGAAAATCAGATCGTTCCTCAATGAATAGCATCTTTTAAACATGTTTTCTAAAAACTTGTGGAAAATAGATAAATCATGCTTTTCATGCCATTAAACCAAATAACACAGTAGTCATACTTAACATTTAGCAAATTATCATCAAATCACATTTCATAAGAAATCACAACTAGACATTATAAATTGAATCCTTTTAAGAAAATGAGTGTCACTCACAATCCGGGCCTGTTCCTCGGGGTTTATAGGCTTTTCCAATCTTAATGTGACCTAAAATATCATTTACGAGCCATTAGATCCTCTCCTTGAAGTTCTTACACATATTATTTAACTAACTTCCATCCACATTGTCCATATTAAGCTTATTTTCCACATTTTTCATCATTTCCACCACTTTAGGGACTATTTTGCAAAATTCTCAAAATTTTCAAAAATATCCAAAAATCAGCTTAAAATTCAAGAAAATATCAATTAGAGTCCAAAAATGTCCAAAGTTACCCAAGATGACTGTGGGTAGTAGGTGGGTAAGGGGGTGCTGGTAGGGGAGTGGGGCGCTGGGCGCTTGGCAATTGGCGTTGGGCGTGTGCCGCACGGGGTGGGGGGGGGGGGGGGGGTTGGCGATAGGGATGGGCAGGCCCTTTGGGCAGCCTTCAGCTGACTTCAGCCAGCAATCTTCAGTTTTCAACTCGATTTTTCAGAGCTCCAAAAGACCTTTTCTGTCACTCCCCGATGGTTGAGAGGAGATGTGAGGACAGCAAACATCACCCCTCTTGTGACGTACACTGCCCATCTGTACCTGATTAACCTATTAAATTATTTCATACATATCTACTCATAAATTCAAAACCATAAGAACTTATGTTTATATAATTAAACATTCCAACATATTCATAATAAATTTATACAACAACCCACCTCACATGCCAACATATAGATAATTAGGTCTACATGCCACCTATATAAGGTTATTTACACATACAACAACCACAATGTGAATTGTTTCTGATGACTTAAAGCTTAAGCAGGGTGAGCTGGAGTAGGCTAAGCACCGAGAACGTCCTCACTACCTGGGTGAAAAAGAAAACATGGAAAACATGAGCTAAAAGCCCCGTGAGTGACTAGTTTTGTAAAACTGTCTTTGGTTCGAAAACCAACATGGTAAAACATTATAACACAATACGTATAAGATATGGATTCAAATCATAACTATTGGAAAAACATGCTCAAATGACTTTGCCAAATCATATATGATCGTTTCAGAAAAATCATACAGAATTTCAGATTAATTTTACAATCATTTCCCTTAGTTGAGGCGGAGCAAGACTCAACGCTCTCAATGTCGAAAACAAACCTTAGTTGGGGTGGAGCAAGACTCAACACACCCAACGTCGACAATGAATATTTCCCTTAGTCGAGGCAGAGCAAAACTCAATGCACCCAACGTCGACAATGAATATTTCCCTTAGTCGAGGCAGAGCAAAACTCAACGCACCCAACGTCGACAACGAATATTTCCCTTAGTCGAGGTGGAGCAAAACTTAACGCACCCAACGTCGAAAAAAAATATATTTTCCTTAGTTGAGGCAGAGCAAAACTCAACGCACCCAACGTCGCAACCTCTATGTGCACATAAGAATATCTCGGGATGCCCAAGTACCTTCATGCCATAAAATCAAGTATAAGCAGCCATCATGCTTTTCAAATCATCATAAAATTATATTTAATAAGAAAGCCTGCCTTATAATCAATACAATCATCCATCATGCTTTTCAAATCATCATAAGAAAATCGAACTACACATTCTTAATAAAATCATTTTTAAAGAAAGAAAAGTGTCACTCACTATTTGTCCTAGGCTTTGAGCGGATTATACACCTTTCCTAGCTCTTCTTGGCCTGTAAATACACATTTCTCATGTTAGGCTTTCCTAAACTTCCTTTCCATAACCATTAAGTTTTCGTAATTAAATTCCAATCATGCTTCATCACTGAGACTCATTTCTCCCAAAATAATTCATAATGAGTGAGATTACTAGCAAGATTGGCCTACAAATATACAACGCTAGCGAGACCATAATGAGCGAGACTAGCGTGATTCACCTTGAGTAGCGATACCTAGCGACACTCAGCGAAATTTGGGAGACGCATAGCCCTCTGCGCTATCTTCAACTTCCTCAGCTCGCACTTCACCAAACACTATACCATGCTTGGATTTCACGACCACAATCAAGCTTTCTATTTTAGCTTTAGTTGCTGTCCATCGCATGCAGCTACTCCAACGCAAAGTAACCTTACCAACGCATGGTAGGTTGTCAAGTACAACTTTTCCCGGCCAAGTTCCAACTTCACTTCCAACGCATGGTGACACCTTCAACGCATAGTAGCCTTATCAAAATATAACAACTCTTCAACCTTACCAACTTATAGTCGTGGCCAACACTTAACAATTTTTGCTCCTTCACTCTCGGCCACCATTCTTCTTTACAACGCATAACACATGACTTCTTCTTAGCTTGCCTTCTCCCAGGGCTAAGCATGTCTTACAAGTTAGGACTTACAATTCATTACCCCCTTTTTGAGAATTTTATCCTCGAAATTCAAGTAAGATCATTCCGAGAAAAGATGAGGATATTTGATCTTCACTTTCCCATGTTGCCTCTTCCACTTGGTGATTTCTCCATAAAACTTTAACAAGTGGTATAGTTTTTGATCTCAACACTTGCTCATTTCAATCAAGCATTTGCACAGGCTCCTCTTCATAAGACAAGTCTTTATTTAGCTGAATAGGTTGAGCCTCCAAAATGTGTGTGGAATCTGGAATGTACTTACTCAGTAGAGAAACATGGAATACATCATATATTTTGGACAACTCCATAGGTAACGCCAATCGATAAGCTGACAGTCCTATGTGTTCCAAAATCTCATAAGGTCCAATGTATCTTGAATTCAACTTTCTCTTCTTTCCAAATCTCAGAATTCCTTTCTAGGGGGATAACTTTAAGAAAACTTTATCACCAAATTCGAATTCTAAATCCCTACGCCTCTTATCATTGTAGCTTTTTTGTCGATCATGTGCAGTCTTCAACTTTTGTCTTATAAGCTTAACATTTTTCAATGTAGTTTGTACCAGTTTCGGTCCCATCAACTTTCGTTCCCCCACTTCACTCCAACATATAGGATTTCTACATCGTTTGCCATATAGTGCTTCATAAGGTGCCATTCCAATACTAGAATGGTAACTATTATTATAGGCAAACTCCATTAATGACAGATGAGTATCCCAGCTTCCTTTAAATTGCAGCACACAAGCACGTAGCATATCCTCTAGGATTTGAATAGTTCTTTCTGATTGTCCATCAGTTTGAGGATGGAAAGCTATACTAAATTTTAGCTTGGTTCCCAATGCTTGTTGTAGACTTGGCCAAAACTTAGATGTGAACCTTGGATCTCTATCTGAAACAATATACACGAGTGCTCCATATTGGCTTACTATTCTATCAACATACAGCTTGGCCAACTTGTCTAGGGTGAAAGTCACTTTTACTGGCAGGAAACGTGCAGTCTTAGTAAATCTGTCAACTATCACCCATATTTCATCGTAACCACTTGGAGTTTTAGGAAGACCAAATAAGAAATCCATAGTGATATGCTCCCACTTCTATTTAGGCACGGGAAGTGGTTTCAAAAGTCTTCCTGGTCTTTGTCTCTCTGGCTTAACTTGATGACAAATCAAACATCTAGCCACATATTTTGCAATTTCCTGCTTCATTCCTGGCTACCAGTAATATTCTCTCAAAATTCTGTACATCTTTGTACTCCCTAGATGCATCGCATATGTAGAACTATGAGCTTCCTCCAGAATAGTATTTTTAATGTTAGATCATTAGGAACACACAACCTTCCCTGTTTCAGTAAGGCTCCATCACTCCTTATATCAAAATCTGTTCTCTGTTTAAGATTCACCTCCTCTGCTATTTTTCTGAGTATGGAGTCTTCCATTTGTCTTTTAACAATCTCATCCATTAAAGTGGGTCTCACCTGGAAGTGTGCGAACAAACCTCCCGACTTGTCCACTGATAACAATGCATTTGAGCTTTTTAGTTCCTTTACTAACTTCGCACCAATAGCATTCAGTGAAGTCTTAACTTGTCTTAACTTCCTACTTAACACATTAGCCACAATATTAGCCTTCCAAGGGTGGTATTCTATCGTACAATCATAGTCTTCGATCAACTCCACCCATCTCGTCTGTCTTAAATTCAATTCCTTGTGATAAAAAATGTATTTCAAGCTTTTATGATCAGTTAAGATATGACATTTCTCTCTGAATAGGTAATGTCTCCAAATCTTCAAGGCCAACACAACAGCTGCCAATTCTAGGTTATGTGTGGGGTAATTGCATTTGTGCTTCTTTAACTGTCTTGACATGTATGCAACTACCTTTCCTTCCTGCATAAGTACACAACCTAAACCTTGTCGTGATGCATCGCTATAAATCTCAAATTTCGTACCAGGAGTAAGCAATGTCAATATTGGTGCTGTCACAAGTCTTTCCTTTAATTCCTGAAAACTCCGTTCACATTCATTAGTCCATTTGAATTTGGCATTCTTCTTGGTTAGACTCATTAGTGGAAGTGCTATTTTTGAGAAACCTTCCACGAATCTGCGATAATAACCTGCCAAACCTAGGAAACTACGAACTTCTGTCACGGTAGTGGGTCGATCCCACTTAACTATCGCCTCAGCTAGGAATAGGAAAGAAAATAAATAGAATCTTCTAAAATGAATGAAACATTAATTTAACTGTCCTGAATTAAATGAAATCAACCAAAATTAATAAATAACAAAATAAAGTAAAATTAAAAATGATGTTAATAATGAAAGAATAAATATTTTAACAGTTTATTGATGAGAGATAATGTAATTAATAATATTTCAAAAAATAAAATTCTTATATAATTAATACTAAATCTGAAAATGATATATTTTTTATTTTAAAATATCACGAAATTAAAAGATGAGAGATAATCTATTAAAATGTTGTTGCAATCAAGTTATGAAATATTATTAACCTTTAAAACATTTATGAAATATGAATTATGTAGTAAGCTAATTCCCTAAATCTTTCTTTGAAAGGTCTCCAACTAACCCAAAAAGAAATTGCATGAGGTGGACTAAAATTGAGGGTATATTTTAAAAAATGCCTCAGATAATATTTATTTATTTATTTATTTATGAGTTTTCTATCATTTTTTCCCTAATTCTAAACTTACCAAATTACCGTTGTTATAATTAATTATTATTATTTTTTATCATTAAATTGAAATATTTGAAATTTAAAAATTTATAAGTATTATAAATATACTATTTAGGGTAGATATCCATAACATACCTAGGTTACCAAATATCGTAAACCTCCCATGGAATATCATGTTGTAACATACACTCCCATTGAATTCTATATTGGAACATACATCGTTCTATGTCCTATAAATAGTGGTGTATGGTGCCTTTGTTATACACACCAACAATTGAATTCAATTGTTCTTTCTACTTTCTTCTCTTTAAATTGTTCTTTACTTTGCTTCTTTTTGTTCTTGTTAATTTTTCTTTTAAATTGAAATTTTATTGAGAAAAGTTTCAGGAGTGAACTTCAAATCCTAGGAAAGGTGAGTTTAACTCGGTGGTAATTGGCATGACCTTCTATTCTAAAAGGTGAGAGATCTAATCTTCCATCACCACAATTGTTGTACTAAAAAAAATCTTAATAATGTTTGACAAAGGAATATATATATATATTGTAAATTTCGGTTGCAAATTTAAAGGAAATTTTGTAGCATTAGTTGCATTTAATCAATGTAAATTGAATGAAGTGAAATTTCGGCTTTTAAGTTTTTTCACATATTTTATGCAATTCATCCTCCAGACTGAAAAAAATCTTCATTTGTTACTTAATTTAGTCCATATTGAATTGTTTTAGACGTTGAAATCTCATCCAATCTCATTTAGCCGTTGGTTAGACATGTTAAAAAAATGGGTATGCAGGTCTTTATTTAATATATATATATATATATATATATATATATATTTATATTGTATTCACTATATCTATTTATACGTAACAAAGTATTTTACTTATAGAAATTATCTTAATGATAAAACTGTTGAAAATATTTACAATTAATAGCAAAATACACAGTCTATCACAGTATATCGCAGATAGACAGTGAAATTTTACTATATTTGTAAATATTTTGGTTCCTTTTACTATATTTGAAAAGAGTCCTTTACTTAATGCACTTAAATCGTTTTACACTAATTTTTTTTTATAAAAAATTTCTTAACATGTTCTTAAATATTTATTTTTTTCGACACATTTTCTGAATAATTTTATGCATTTTCTGCATAGTTTCTTCACATTTGTACTTCACATTCTCTTCATTGTTCTTTTATTTTCTGCATTTTTGTTGCATAGTTTTCTACATTTTCTCCACATCTTTGAATCGTTTTTTATATTCTACATATTTATGTTACTATTTTTATGATTGTTCGTTACCTCCTTGAGGTCTTTTTAAATATAGAAAAATTGGGCAAACTATTTACGACCTATGACAAAATTTTGAATACCCAACTACAGCCCACCGAAATACCAAAAAAACTCAACCTACACACAAAAATCATGCACAATTCCAACCCAATACACGTGACTCGATCCGACCCACGATTAATTGGCAAACAACGACTGATTTTTTCCCAAATTGAATTTTTCCTCCACACACGCATGAAAACAGTTCCGCTTCCCTTCATTTCCATCATTGCAATTTCAGAATACAACTCCTCCTCCTCCTCCTCCTCCTCCTTCCTATTCCCCTTTCGTCTGCTTCTTCTTTTTCTTCTACTTGCTTCTTCTTCTGCTTGCTGTTTTACATCTACTTCTACCTCTGGTCAACTTAAACTTCAAGGTTATAACTCTTTTCTTCTCGTCTCATTTCTTCTCATATTTAATTCTTTTTTTTTTTAATCATTTATTCTCATTAATCTATCAGTGGTCATTGTTATTAAACCTAATTTTTGTTCATTGGTCATACTTATTAAACGTAGATTTTGTGAAACATATGGTAAGCAACATCAAAAGGAAAATAGTCACAAACGAAACATCAAGCAAAGGAAAGAAAATAAAAACTGAAAAACAGAAAGAGAAACTAAAAACAAAGGCACAAACATAAAAAGAAACTTTGTGATAGACGGTGGTAGTGTTCTATCACTGTCTATCTTTAATAGACGGTGATAGACTACTACAATTGTCTATCAATGATAGATAATGATACTATACTATCTCTATCTATCATAATATACATGTTATTGCTACTGTCGAATCTTTATCTATATGTTCTATCATACTCTATCATGATATATATGTTATTGCTATTGCTTGACTCTTTTTCTAGTATTCGATACTTGTTCTAGTATTAGTATTTTTTTCACTATGTGCTGACTAGGTATTAGTGATAGATAGTGATAGTGCTGGGATATTATTTCTTCATTTGCTGTGATGGTATTATTATACAACAAACAATAATAAAAGTCTATCAATTTCTAAAATTGATAGACGTGTTGGCTTTTTGGCCCTAAATCTCAAATTAATTAATTTTAATTAATTAGTTAATCAATATTTTGATGATAACAAACTTGAATTATTTGACTAATAATTTGAGTATTTTGAAGTGTCCATTACATAAAGCTCGGAATAACGAATCTAATACATTTTAAGTCACTCAAATCAAAGCTCAAAAGAAGAAGATATAGCCGAAACAAGCTTAACAACAAAATCTCGAGCCAATGATATGGCATATTTTTTCATCAAAGTGGACCAATTGAAAGGTGCCACTTGGAGCATGTGAGGAATGACAAATGGTCGGGTTTTGAGTTTTTGGATTTGTTTTAAAAAGAATATGAATTTAAAAGAAAAAAATGAATTTAATATTATTATATATGTTTGTGTCTAAATGCGAAATTATAAATTGTAGAAAATAAAAGTGCAAGTAAATACAATAAACGGCCTAACCTAGAAAATAGGATCCACCCACTTGTTCGATCGATCATAGGAACTCTCAGAAGTATTGATTTTAACTTCTTGTCTATGCCTAGCCAAATTGATTAGAAATGCTAACCAACGATCTTAATTATCTACTTAGCCAATTAAATTAGATGAAACACATACTAACAAATTGAACTAACCGCATCTAGCTCTAGGGATTATGCTAGGGTACATTTCCAATAGGAAACACCTAATTAAAAATCTCAAGCGGTTTCCCTTAAGTTGATTACACAATGCCAATTGTCATCGATTCACAATTTCACAAAATAATTGATTGCCACCACAAAATGGCGTTGCAAACCACACTCAGGCAATCAAATAAAATTTTTAATTCACCGAATCAACTACTACTATTGAGTAGCACAAGCGACAAGTCCGGGGTTGAACCACAAGGAGACTCTTATGTAGTTTCAAACTGATTAAAATTTCTAACTAAAATGATAACGGGGGGGGGGGGGGGGGGGGA
>QLSR01000593.1:1162538-1246562 GCA_031780015.1 Citrullus colocynthis | reverse complement strand
GGGGGGGGGGGGGGGGGGGGGGGGGGGTTGGAATGGATGACAATTTAAAGCGAGGAAAATAAAGTGCAGGAATGTAAATTGCGGAAAATTAAAGTGCAAGAAAGTAAAACGAACCTAGCTTAGAAAATAGGATTCACCTTTGATCATTGGATTTTCATAAAAGAGTTCTCATGAATTAATGTGATTAGCCAACTTGATAAAAAAGACTAAAGCAAGTGCCCTAATTACCAATTAATTACTCAATTAAACTAGATGCTCAATTAACTAGGTTCGATTGCATCCATAGAAGTCTTAAATCTGCCTTAATTGATTATTAATTAGACTAGTTGCCCAATTACTCGGTTTTAGTAGCGTCCATAACAAGTAAACAACCACATTAAGCTTGAAAAGTTCAACTAAGACGATTAATAACCTGGATAGCCCTAAATTACTAACCGATTGTGTTCTCGAATTATCCTAGTCATGTAATGTTGTAAAAGGGTCATTCTAAAGAACCTAAAATTTACAAACAAGCATGCTTTAGATTTGTTACTTTGCAATAATACATTGGTGCAAAAGATGTTATGCATTAATCCTTAGCCCGAGAGTAGTTAAAACACACCCAAATACTTGGATTAGCTATTTGAGATTAACACAACAACATGGAACACAACATGCATCAAACTCTAGCTTAGCAAAGAATACATGAAGATTGGTCAAATCAAGCATACATTCTAAGTATAGATCATAAAACAAATCCCAATAACCACAAAAATTCCATGAGAAAATAGAAATCAAACATAAATCCTCAAAATCGAACAATGGGTTTCACCTAACCCTAAGCTAGCATACTTACGTTAGCCTTAAATCCAATCCAAGATAAGCTTTACAACTAATAAAATACTCCCAAGAATGAAGAATTACAGAGGGAAGGAGAAGGGGGAAGAGAATTTTGGATTGGGGGCTAAAAGCCCAAACTCCCCTACCTTAATTCGGCAAAATTTCTTTTATAAAATGGGCAGAACGTCATTACGCTCTAGGTAGAAGTCATAGTACCGACCCTGAGCATAGCGACGCTGCACTCTGTGCTCACATGCGCGTATTACGCTTTCTTCAAAATTCAGAGTGCAGCTGCGCTTTAAGGGTTACTACACTCTCATCATTCTTGCTCTCTGCCTTGAGCGTAGTGACGCTGCACTCCTTAAGCTTCAGGTGCTCGATTTCACTTTTGATAGCTCCAAATCAACCCCGAATGAACCATAACGCTCCGAGATGCATGATTTGCTCAAATTTCTATAAAATAGCATAATAAACACATAAAATCCACGAATGAGCCCAAATTAAGCTAGGAAAAATAACATTTTTATGGTGCTATCAATAATCTAACCTATTGCTTCTTAAAGATTAACATATAATTATATTTCACGTATTATATGTTAATCAAAAGCATCCAATCATACATTCAAGACGAGTTTGTTAGATAATCCAAGACAATATGAATGTTAATCTATTAAATCAGAAAGAAACCCAAAGAACAAAAAATATAAATTAGTTTGATGAAGAACAAAGCCTTACAATCAATCCAAATGGGTTTTCCTTACTCTTAAGCTAGAAAACAAACCTTAACAATCTGTTGGGACAATATCACCAAAACCCGTCACTAACTTGATTACAGAGAGAATGTCACACCCCCTCCCTGACTACCCACTTAACCTGAAAGGAGGTCTGAGGACAATAATCATCACCCCTCCTGTGACGCATATTGCCCTAACTTACATAACTTTCTGTATAAACAATCCATACATAGACAATCATAGAATAATGCCATACTAACCCATGATCATAATATAAACAATCCATCCTGTACAGAGTACACTTTTACAACACTCTCTCACAACCCACTTGTATACAACTAAATCTACATGCCACTAGTGTTAAGTTATTTACACGTACAACAACAAAGAAATAAACTGTTTCTGGAAACTCGAAGCTTAAGCAAGGCGAGCTGGAGTAGGTTTAGCACCGGGAATGTCCTTGCTTCCTGGGGGGAAAGAAAACATTGAAAACATGAGCTAACAGCCTAGTGAGTGACTAATTTTAACGATCTGCTTTTAGTTCAAAAATCATCAGGATAAAAATTGAGTTCAACGTCGTGCGTAAAACATGGAATCAATTCATATTCATTGGATAAAACATGCTTAAATGCTCTTATCAACTCATACATGATTTTTCAGCAAATCACAAAGAAATCAGTTTAGTAGTCATACTTCTCCTTAGTAGAGGTGGAGCAAAACTCAACACCCCAATGTCGAAAACAAATAAGGCTCGATGCGGAGCAGAACTCAATGCACCAGCATTTAACCTCTATGTGCACATAGGAATATGACGGGTTGCCCAAGTACCTTCTCTATGTCCCTCAGTACTGGATCCCGGAGAAACTCACGTGCCTTCTCATGTCCCTCCACACTGAGTTTCCTCTAAAACATTTTCCTTTAAGGAAAACAGTACTTTATACAAACAGTTCATATGCAAATCTTTCATAAGAAAACAGGGCAACTCTTAAATCAATAACATCTCATAACCATACTTTTCAATACTTTTTAAGAAACATAAACTATGTTTTGTAAATCGATTGATAAAAAAAATCATAATTAATTGGAAAACCGAACTAACATGTACAACAAAATCGTTTGAAGCAAGAAAAATGTCACTCACAATTCTTTCTAGGCCTCGAGTGGATTATATGCCTTCCCTATCTCTTCTTGGCCTGAAATAACATTTTTCCTTATTATTCTTCTTTTCCATTCACTTAAACATAAACAACAACTAAACATATGTACAATGTCTTTAAATTTCATCTTGCGGCTAAGTTTCTATTGATTCATTCTCAGGCTTTAAACATTAATGCTATTGCTACAAAGCTGCTCCTTAACCTTTCTGTTATACCTTGATTTCAAGAAGAATTTTTGTGCACTGCAAGCCCTCTGCAACACAAACGTTTCTAGCCTGCTTTCCTTCTTAACAAAGCTGTTTGCTGCAGCTTCAGTTCATCTTAATCACCCCTACTGAAAACACATTTCCAGCCCAAACTAAGTTTTCTTCCCTTCTACAAACTTGTAAAGAATTGAATTTCACAGATTACCTCAAAATTTCAAGGCTTAACTCCCATTCGTTCTCCAGCTATTCCAAAATCACTCCGTGTTGCTCTAGATTGCAAAGCAATTCTGTAACCGTTGCTTTTACCTTAAAAATGCACATAATTAACTTTAATTCCAGCTTTACCATCCTTCACAAGAATTGTTAAGAATTTTGTTAACTTACTAACCTTAAAATTTTAGCCCTAGACTCAATCTCCTTGATTCGTTCTACTCTAAACATCAGACACCATCCAGTCTGTGCGACCACAAACAACCTTCTGTTCCAGCTTAGATTTCAACACCAAAGCGAGTAGATTTCTGCCCAAATTCCACAAGAACACCTTCTTCTACCTTCCCTTGTAGTTCGTCTGAAAAATGGAACCAACTTAAGCTCTCGACAGTGTCTAAAAAATGATTAAACATTTAATCCACTTACTTATATATATACTACCGACTTAACCCTCATAGGCAGGCTATCGTGCAGGGTTCCCTTTCTTAACTCAACGCAAGGCACTCAATTTTCTCTTACTTCAACGCAAGGCACCCAAACGCAGCCTATCACCAACACCTTCAACAATTGTCCACCTTCAACGCATGGCACTTCAATGCCTCTTACCTTCAGCGCTTACCTCGACAAACCACACCCCTGTCTTCGACGAATAGGGACCATAACGCATGGCAACCTTACCAACGCCTGGCAACCTTACCAACGCATGGTAAGTCAAGTACGTTTCTTCCCCTGCCAATGATCAACTTCTTCTCCAACGCAGGTGACTGCTTTAGCTCCAAACAACTCTTCGTGATTTCACTTTCAACGCATGGTCACTCAAAAGAAAAATGCTAACTCTTCTCTTCTTTCATCAACGCATAGCCTTGGCCAACACTTAGCCAAAATTTTTGCTCTTCCACTCTCGGCTACTTTTCCTCTAACAACGCATAGCTACAATTTCACTTGCCTCCTCCTAACACTTAGTATTATAAGCCAGTACTTACAGAGAAGATGGAAAGAAATCTAGAATCTACTACTAGAGATGGATAGAGGACGAAAAAACAAAGAAAACAAGCAGTCATTTGCCCAGAACGGCCACCAGATCATAATATATGACCTAAAAACTGAAGTGTTGTTTTTATAACCGTGTAACAGCGTTGTAGTGCTGTCAAAATCAGTTGCCTACTGATTTTAGCACCTCGATGAGGTCTTTTAGGAGCGTTGGTCAATTTTAGTTTCATTTTCTTCCTAACGCTCGGTTCTACCTTTTAGGAGCTCGATATCTACAAAATAACATTTTTAACACATTACATACTACAACAATCTCAAGACAAGCTGAGGAAGATAGCACATTTCAGTTGCTATCAAGACTTTATTTTGATCAAGATTTCTTAAAAGGTGGGTGAAGTTTATTCTTTGAAACAAATGAGGTTGGTAGGATTATTCTCCCTTTAATAACGTCCATTTTTCCAGTAATGGTTGCAAATGAGTCATACCTATTAGTTCATCGTCTTCATCATTCATATCAGTCATGTCTTCATCCTCCTCTTTAACTTCTTCACATGCAACAAAACTTGGAGAAGAACTCGACGTAGAAAATGAAGTAATAGGTATTATCAACTCAAAACATTTAAGAATGAACAATTCATTCATAGCAGAAAAGCATTCTTTCCTTAACCATTTTAGAATTAACGCATTGGCTCGACATTGAGTTTTTATTTTAAATCAAACATGAAAAGTTAGAATATATATATGGCAGAAAATTCTTATTGGAGTTCTATGTGTGTAGATCTTTAACATACTTTTTAATACTATAACCAGGTGGATATAGAAGAAACGTCACTGGAAATCAAGAAAATATTTCAAGTGGGCTTTATTTTGGGTTATGATCAAAATTCTTTAAGACGTGGGTGAAGTTTATTCGTCGAAACAAATGAGGTGGTGTTGCAAATGAGTCGTACCTATTAATCGTTTTCATCATTCATATCGGTCATGTCTTCGTCCCCCACTTGAACTTCTTCACATGCAACGAAACTCTAGGGTATCCAATTCCTTTAGATCCTGTTTTGCAGGTCTTTGGTCGGTCACTTATACTTCTTATTCTCTGCCAGATTTGTATGCCTTTACCATCACACCATGGGCCTTCTTGTGTTATTGTCAAGATTTTTTTTTTTTTTTTTTTAATATTTGAATATTGGCTTTGCTCGATTGAGTTTTCCCTCTCTTATTAAATAGTTGGTTAAATAAATCCAAATCCGGAGAAATTTTTTTCCGAATGTAGAATTTCTGTCTCCATTGGTTGCAATCAAAATTCAAAATTCAAAAGTTGATTTTCTCGGTTTGAATTTCATTTAATGTACTATATTAGTTGAAAATTCTTAAAACTTCTTCTCTAATCTTGTAAATTAGCATGAGTTGTTTAAAAAAGATCACAAGGCGTGAAGTTACCTATTACGATCGACGTCAACTAGAGTTTCTCCATCTTCCACTAGTGGCAACGAATTTTGGCTGAGGCGACTGCTCAAATACCAAATTACTGGAGCCCAAAGAACAAAAAGAGAACTTTCCCATGAATAATCAAGTCAAAATCTTATTATGAATCAAATGTTAATAATGCATTAGGAATTCTCTTTTTATAGCGAATTAAAAGCAATCTCTGAACTATAATCTACAAAGGATCCAAAATCCAAATAGTAAAATAAAACAGATGTAGCTTAGAAACACCATTATTTAAATATTTAATTAGGTTTTTATTTTAGAACGAAATTTTTTACTTATAGTTATTGCTTATCGTCGGATAGGTTAATAAAAATATAGGTTTTATTTGAAACTTTATTGTTATCATAAAATAAAACTTACTAACTAAGAGAGTGAGAAATTTTACACCGATTGTATAGGTATCAAAATATCAACTCTTATGCTTTTGTTGAGGGTTGCAAATATTATTTCATTCTTTCGTTTTTCCAAAGACGAATGCATTGTAGTTGACAATTAAAATATGTCCAAAGTCCTTATTATATATAGTTGAAGCTTAAAAACTAGGCAAATAGGTTTATCTTTTCGATAGATATCTTTCACTAAGTAGTGTTTTTGTTAACCTTCGAAAATAATGGTCGTGTTTTGATTGTTTCGTGAAATAATAAAATTAGCTTTGGGTAAATTTTTTGTTTTCTCCATTTTTGTTATTTATTTTATTCATTGTTTCAATGGAATCTTGTACATAATGAATTTTTATACATCAAATGCGCTTTTTTAGTAGTACAAAAAGAGTATTGGTAAATATTGTCTTGTTCCAAGTTTTTCCAACTATATCTCATGCATAATATAGTTGTTTGATAATTTTGTTTAAAATTAATATCAATATTGTTGTTCCTTTGTTATTTTGGACATTGCTTTCTATAGAAGTATTAGTTTTTGGAAACTAAATAGACACGATGGCCAGAAGAAGCCAGACAATGTGCATATTTTGGACATTCTCATTCTCCCTCAGAGATGAAGCCAGACAATGGGCATATTTACTTGAACCAGGTGAGATTACCACCTAGGGTCAGATGATAGAAAAGTTCATGAAGAAGTATTTCCCACCAACCGAGAATGCTAGAAGAAGAAAAGACGTTGCAAACTTCTAGCAAAAAGATTAGACCCTGAGCAATGCTTGGGCTAGATTTAAAAGGATGGTTTGAAACTGGTCGTACAATGGCTTCCCCAAGTGCATTGAAATGGAGATATTCTATGACGGGTTGAACGAAGCATCTCAAATAGCTGCAAATGCTGTCGCAACTAGTGGATTGTTAGATAAAATATATACTGAGGCAAAGGACAGAATCTCCACAAATCATGAAGATTAGGAAGACCATTGCTATAGAAGTCTAGTAGATGACGGAACAATGCGTTGGGAGCGCTAGAAAATTATATTGTCGCGACGTTACAAGCCTAAGTAGCCACCATGACCAACCTACTGCAAATAATGACAACGAATCAAGCAAATGCAGGAGGCGGAAATCAGATGAACATAGTGAATCAGGTTGCGCTGCACTAGGGTGCGTTTGATGCATATGAAATGTGCCCACAGAATCTACAGTCTGTGTGGTTTATCAGAAATAACCCCTATTCCAACATTTATAACCCAGGTTGGAGGAATCATCCCAATTTTTCATGGGGTGGCAACAACAATCAGCCTGAGCAGCAAAATGCTGAGTTAAACAATAGAGGTGGATCATATGGATTGCACTAGGGACACACACAGTCAAAATCAACCATATGGACAGACGCATCAGGCGCCTAGTTCATTGTCATCGATGGAAGCTCTTCTGAAGGAATATATGCAAAAGAATGATGCCCTAATGCAAACTCATGCATCATCTATAAGAAATTTAGAGCTTCAGATGGGCCAGATCGTGGGTGAATTGAAAAATTGGTAAAAAGGCTCTTTTCCAAGCAACACCGAAGCCCCATGAAATGCGAGCAACTCGAGAAAGGAGCAGTGTCAAGCTGTGACACTATGTAGTGGGAAGCCGAGGACTGAACTTCGGCGTCCAAGGAAAAAGACTCCAATTACCAAGACAACAGATATTTCAGATGACCAATTACACTTTCAACCAACAACCGACTCACCTATTGATCTTACAGAAGAACACTCCAACACAACACCACAAAAACAAGTTGATGCGCAGAGAACTCTATCAAGAAAATCTGCGTCAATAAGCCCATCAATCGAGATTCAAAAGCCTCCTTATCTACAAAAATTAAAGAAGAAAAAATGATGAAGGGCAATTTAGACGCTTTCAGGATGTGCTAAAGCAGCTCCATATCAACATCCCATTAGTAGAAGCGTTGGAGAAAATGCCCTCCTATGTTAAATTCCTCAAGGACATCTTGTCCAAGAAAGAAAGAATAGGCGAATTTGAGACTGTGGCATTGACACAGGAATTCAGTGTCATGGTTGGAGAACGTATCCCCACTAAAATGAAAGATTCGGGGAGCTTCACAGTTCCCTATTCCATCAAAGGAGTTGACATTGGCAAGGCGTGTTCAAGAAGTTGGGGATCAAATCAAAGCCAACCAAAGTCATGTTGCACTTGGCAGATCGATTCATTGTATATCCTGAAAGAAAGATCAAGGATGTCTTGGTGAAGGTTAACCATTTCCTCCTCCCTGCAAACTTTATAATCTTGGATTATGAAGCAGACAAGAACGTAACCATCATATAAGAATGCCCATTTTTGTCAACAGGACGCACGCTAATTGACGTCCATAAATGGGAGATCACAATGCAGGTAAATGATCAAGAAGTGTACTTCAATGTGTTCAAGGTGTTGGAGTATCTTGGCGAACAGGAAGAATGTCGATATCTCCATGCAGAGGATGAGTTTAATAATGAAGAGCTTGAAGAAGAGAGAAAAATATTGAATATCTAGACGCACAGCAGCTTGAATAATGTTGTGTCATGGTCCACTCAAATTTTGAATCTTTGATTGTGAACCACACCAACGAATGAAGCAAATCGTCTCTGAAGCAAGCACCAGAGTTGGAATTAAAAGTGTTGCCCATCTACCTCAAGTACACATATTTGGGGGAGGGCAACACTCTTTCAGTCATTATTTCAGCAGCATTATCCCCTGAACAAGAATCAGCCTTGTTAAGTATCTTGAAGAGACACATTTGAGCTATCGGATGGACATTAGTTGATATTAGAGGGATAAACCCCACATATTGCATGCACAAAATTTGTCTTGAAGAAGGAAAAGACGAATCTATCGAGCCACAAAGAAAGCTAAAGTGGTTGGACGTAGGCTTCATCTTCCTCATTCCTGATAGTAAATGGGTGAGTCATGTGCAGTGTGTTCCAAAAAAGGGAGGTATAACTGTAGTCTTGAATAAAAACAACGAGTTAATCCCCACCCACACTGTCACTAGGTAGATAATTAGCGTGGACTACAGAAAATTGAACGCATCAACTTAGAAGGATCATTTCTCATTGTCATTTATTGACCAAATGTTAGATAGATTAGCGAGGAACGGTTACTTCTGCTTTTTGGACGGCTATTCAGGCTACAATCAAATTATGATAGCTCCAGAAGACCATATTTACTTGTTCTTATGGAACATTTGCGTTTCGATGCATGCCATTTGGACTGTGTAACATCTCAGGCACCTTTCAAAGGTGTATGATGCGATCTTCTCGAAATTTCTTGAAGAATCAGTGGAGATTTTCATGGACGATTTTTTGGTCTTCGGAAACTCGTTTGATGCCTGCTTAGCAAATTTGGAACAAGTGTTAGGAATATGCAAGGACACCAATCTAATCCTAAACTGGGAAAAATGTCATTTCATGGTAAATTAAGGGATTGTCCTCGATCACAAAATGTCCAAGAAAGGCCTGGAGGGAGATTAGGCCAAAATTGAAGATGTGGAAAAGTTGTCTCCCCCACCAATGTTAAAACATTGCGCATCTTCCTAAGACATGTGGGCTTCTATCGAAGGTTTGTCAAGGACTTTTCAAAAATTGCATGCCTTCTAACCACATTGCTGGAACTGAACAAACCCTATATTTTCGACATTGAATGCCTTAAAGCTTTTGAACTCTACAAGCAGCCTTAGCGACAACACCAATTCTAATCGCCCTAGATTGGTCACAGTCGTTTGAACTTATGTACGAAACCAACGATTATGCTATGGGAGCTGCATTGGTTCCACGCACAGATAAAGTGCTGCACCCAATCACGTATGCCAGCAAAACTCTTAATGAAGCTCAATAGAATTATACAACTACTGAAAAAGAGTTACTGACAGTTGTATTTGTTGTAGAGAAATTCAGAGCATACTTATGTGGTCTAAAGTCATCATCCACATAGATCACTCAACAATTCGTTATTTGATGAATAAGAAAGATGCAAAGCCCAGGCTCATTAGATGGCTTTTACTTCTTCAAGAGTTTGACACGGAGATTGCTGATCGAAAAAGAACAGAGAATAATGTGGCCGATCATCGCTCTAAACTTGAGAATAATGAAATTGATAAGAAACAACCGGAAGTCAACGCAAGCTTTCCAAACGAGGCTATACTCAAAGTTGATGAATCTGTTCCCTGGTATGTTAACATTGTCAACTTTCTGGTGTGTAAGCAATTCCCTGAAGATTTCAACACACATCAGAAAAAGAAGTTGATGCATGACGTGAAGTTCTATTATTGGGACGAGCCCCAATTCTACAAAAGGGTGCCGGATCATATTTTTAGACTCTACGTCCTAGAGACTTCGTACCAACACATTCTCTCTCAGTGTCATGACACACCTTATAGTGGACACTTTGTAGGACAACGCAACAACCAAGGTGCTTCAAAGCGATATTTATGGCTGACACTTTCAAAAGATGCCAAAGACTTTGTAATTAAGTGAGATAGGTGTCAATGCACTACGAATATCTCAAGTCAAAATGAGATGTCACTTACCTCCATACTTGACGTTAAACTCTTTGACGTCTGAGGCATAGATTTTATGGGCCCATTTCCACTTTCCAACGGCCAAAACTACATTCTAGCAGTTGTGAATTGTTGGGTTTTATGTCCTAAAATTCATAGTTTATAAATACCAAATATACTTTTATCATTCAATAAAGTTGTTATTGAAATTTATAATCAATAAGTAGTTATTGATTCTATAAAATGTTCTTACTAAATCTAAATCCAATCATCAAAGGATCCTAAACTGTTACATAAGACTTAAACTTTATATAGAGACATAAAACTGGATCAAGTTTAAGTTAACAGTTTAAATGGTCTATAGTGTAAGCACTGGCTTATAATACTAAGTGTTGGGACAAGGCAAGTGAAATGTGGCCATGCGTTGTAAGAGAAAAGTAGCCGTGAGTGGAAGAGTTAAGCATGGGCCAAAACTATGCGTTGGTGAAAGCAGAGAAGAGCATTGTTCTTTTGAGTAACCATGCGTTAAAGGTGAAAATCACGAAGAGTCATGAGCTGAAGCAGTCACTTGCGTTGGAAGAGAAATTGATCATTGGTGGGGAAGGAAATGTTTTCTTTGAACAACTATGCGTTGGTGAGGTTGCATGCGTTAAGGTCTCCATGCGTTGGAGACGGATGTAACTATGTGTTGGAGGTAGGAGGCGTTGAGGACACCATGCGTTGAGGGTGGCCGTCTGCTGAGGGCGTTGATGGTAGGCTCCTTAAATTGAGAAGGGAAACCCCGCGCGCCAGCCTGCATAAGAGAGTTAAGTCGATAGTATATATAGGTGAGTAAATTGAATATTTTATCATTTTTAGACATTTTCGAGAACTTAAGTCTGTTTCATTCTTCAGACGAACTACAAGGGAAGATAGAAGAAGGTGTTTTTGTGGATTTCGAATAGAAGTTTACTTGTTTTGGTATCGAAATCTAAGCTGGAACAGCACGTTATTAGCGGACGAACAAGCTGGACAGTATCGGATGTTTGGAGTGAAACGAATCGAGAAGATCGAGTCTAAGGCTGAAATTAACTCAATTCTGAACAACTTTTATGAAGGATGTTTGAGTTGAAATGGAATAAAAATATGTAAACTTTTAGCTGGAAGTGACTGATAAGGAATTTATGTGCAATCTGTAGTAGTGCGAAGAAATCTTGCAATAACTGACGAACAAGGATAAGTTAAGTTACGAAAATTTGAGGTAAGCTAGGAAACATATTTCTCTACAAGTTTGTAGAAGGGAAGAAGTTCTAATTTTGACTGGAAATATGACTTTTAATCGACATAAGTGAACAACAAAAGGAAAAAAGGGAACTCTACTGTCGGGTGTCGCTAGGAAGCTGATATCCCGAAGAACCGGAGAGTGAGTAGCGAGACAAATCTCATTGGTGGTATTGTAGAGCTTTTTATCTCTCAAATCTCACTGACTCTCGCTAGGTATCTCTCGTCAGGTAAATCACGCTAGTCTCGCTTATCCTAGTGTCGCTAGTAGCGTGTCTTGTTGGCAGTATCATTGGTAATCTCGCTGGAATGTGGGAATTTCGTTAGTAGCTCTGCTTATTAAGTTTACTTTGGATAAATGGGAGGCTCAGTGATGCATCATGATTTAAGTTTAATTATGCAAACTAAATAATCCAGTAAAAGAAGCATAATGTAAGGAAAAATGTTTATTTCAGGCCAAAAGGAGATAGGGAAGGCGTATAACCTACTCAAGGCCTAGAAAAGAGTTGTGAGTGACACTTCTTTTCTTGTTTCAACGAATCTATTGTACATGTCAGTTTGGTTTTTCTTATTTATTGAAGTTTGCTAAACGATATTGAAAAGCAGATTTATGGATTGATATTGATTTATGAAGTGCCCTATTTTTCTTATGAAAGATTTGACTATGAACTGTTTTGTATAAAGTATTGCATTAAACTAAAGGAAAAATGTTTTAAAAGAGACTCAGTGCTGATGGACATGGAGAAGGCACGTGAGTTTCCTCGGGACCCAAGGTACTTGGGCAACCTGCCATGTTCCCATGTGCACATAAATATTATATGCTGGTGTGTTGAGTTTTGCTCCGAATCGAGCCTTATTTTTTTTCGACGTTGGGACGTTGAGTTTTGCTCCGCCTCAACTAAGGAAAAGTATTGTAACCATACTGTTTTACTTACGAATTGTTGAAAAACCATGTATGATTTGATAAGGGCATTTAAACGTGATTTAATCAATGAAAATGAGATGATTCTATGTTTTACTCATGTTATCAGAATTTGTTTAAATCCTGATGATTTTTGAACTAAAAGAATTTGTTTAAAATTAGTCACTTACTGAGCTGTTAGCTTATGTTTTCAAGTTTTTCTTTCCCCTCCAGGTAGCAAGGACGTTCCTGGTGCTTTGCCTACTCTAACTCGCCCTGCTTAAGCTTCGAGTTTCCAGAAAATTGTCCTGTATTGGAAGTTGCATGTATGTAAAACCTTATATAGGTGGCATGTAGACCTAGTTGTACATTTACTGGCAGTTGAAACATGGTTTTGTATAAGTGATTTATGGAAGAGTTGTATTCAGAATTTTCGACATGTATATAATTTTCTATATGTTATGGTTGAAATATATTAAGGAGTGATATGTATGTTGTGAATTGTATAGGATAAATGTGTAGAAGTGGATGGTATGCGTCACAAAAGGGCTGATGTATGCTGTCCTCACATCACCTTTTAGGTTATGTAGGCAAATCTGGGAGGGGGTGTGACATATAGAATATGAATAAGGTTGGGCACCTTATTCTGGGGACACTATGGATGCGGCCCACTTTGTAACTAGTACAAACAAAGTGATCCTAATTCGTTCATGTGAAGACATGCGAATGGGGGCGTCCTATGCAAAGAGTTTGCATAAGACCGGACCATGAAATAGTCACTTTTACTTTATAACACCGTTTACTATCTAAAACTGACTATCTCGACTTTGATAGCCTAGGCAACTCGATCTTAATCCTGAGCTAACTATGAATTTATGTTTACTCGGGATTATCCTTAGATCTGCATTGGTTAGAGTAGCTCAACAGGGCTGGCTCAATATGCCTTCCATTTCAGGGGTAAGACAAGGTAGATAGCTAGGGACATAGGGTGCAAGAAGGAATTCACTCCTACACTCTTTTGGGTTAGTAGAGAGGTTGTTCTCTTAAGTGCTAAATCCATGTCTTGAACAATAGGTGTCACCCTCTCAAATAGGGTTTGAGAGGACTTTTGATTTGGAAATTGGACTACAAATCATTATTCATTAGAGGATCAGTGGAACTTAAGGAATAAGAGGTAATCACAGGGGTAAAATGATAATTTTGACCCAGCTGTAATTACGAACAACCTGTGAAGGCTCGACTTACCAATCATGGTTATATCAAATGGACATAATATATCTACAGTGAGGAGAGTGCAGCTACAGGCTTTAGTGGAGTGACTTAGTAGTTAACGAATGTTGGTTAACTAGGTTAAAAAGTTTAACCGGTTAATCTCAGACCGTTGGAGCTCATGATCTGTAGGTTGATAAGGTACTCTGGCTAGCTCATATAAGAATAAACTTGGAATAAATAGAATGAATAATTCGAATCGTTCAAATTAGGTTAATCATATGAGATATGATTAAGTAATTGATATATGATATCAAATGAGAGATCTGGTAAAAAAATATTTAAATAGGATTTAAATATTAGAATTATGAATGCAGATTCACAATCGAAGACATGGATTTATTCAAACAGTTGGTTTTTGGAAGAAGTCAAATAATTGACTTTGACCCGAGCAAGTCAAAGAGTTGGTTTAGTCAAACCTTCCAGAAAGGTTGACCATGAGATTAATTAATGTTTCTTATCAAATTAGTGGAAAAATCCATTAACTTGAAGAGTGGAACATTTAATTAATCTCAAAATTCTACACTTTGAAACATAATCCTTGGCATGCATGAGTGGAATGTGTGTTGTCAACTTTTGGTGAACTTAGCATGTAAAAGTTCATGCAATTTGCCTTTTTTAAAGAAGGCCTTTGTTCATTTTATTTTTCTTCTTGAAAAATCTTGAAAATTTTGAAGTTTTTGAGAAACTAAATTTTCCTTCTTTAAAGAGTCCCACCACTCTATTCCAAGCCTTAAAGAATAGCTAGAAAGACCTCTTGGTGGTCCAAGTGGGAGCAATTTCAAGAAAGGAAGAAAAGCTATAAAGGTATATAATTTCTTTTCTTCTTCTCTAATTCATTTTGTATGATAATGTATGTTCAATCCTAGGTTGTTATATGCATCTAGATTGTTATTTCGATCCTCTTTCGTTTCCACTGCGCATGTATGTATGAGATTCGACATGCATTATGTATCAAAATGGGTCGAGGCAATTTCTTGTGCATCAAACGATGCGACAATAGTCTCAAAGTTTCTTTAGAAGAACATATTCATGAGATTTGGAACGCTGAGAGCCTTGATTAGCAACGAAGGTACGCATTTTATTAACCACATCATTTCTAAGTTACTAATCAGATACAATGTGCATCATATGGTGGCAACTGCAAACCACCTTTAAACTAACGGACAAGTAGAGATTTCCAACCAGGAGTTGACAACCATCTTGGAAAAGGAAGTCAACACTTCTCGAAAAGATTGGGCGTTGAAGCTGAAGGAGGCATTATGGACGTACAGAACGACATTTAAGACGCCTCTTGAAATGTCATCATACACCTTAGTCTTTGGAAAAGCATGTCATCTGCCCCTTAAGCTGGAACATAAGGCACTATGGGCTGTCAAGAAATTGAACCTAAATATTGAGGTTGCTGGAGAAGCTCGCAAGCTTCAACTCATTGAGTTGGAAGAATAGAGATTGCAAGCATATGAGAATACAAAGATCTACAAAGAAAGGACAAAATGTTGGCACGATCAACGCATCAGTAAGAAATCTTTGCATCTTGGGCAAGAATTTCTCCTTGTTAATTCTTGTCTACGCTTGTTTCCAAGAAAACTAAGGATGAGATGGTCTAGGCCATTCATAATTAAAGAAGTTTTTCCTCATGGTGTCATAGAACTGATGAATGAAGATGGCACCAACGCATTTAAAGTTAATGGTCAACGGGTGAAACCATACTGCGGAGAAAGTCTTGATCGAGTTAAGGTCTCCCTTGACCTGGAAAAGATTGAATAAGGAAAAGCTGGATACGCCCTGTGTCGGCCACGATCATATCTTTTAGGGATGCATCCTCTCTTTTGTATCTTATTTGTGCATTTTTTTATTTAAGTACTTTTGGTTTTCTTTTAGTTTCCTTTTACTTTATTTTTCATTTTTTGAAGTTTTGTTTGGTGGTTGTTTGATTTTTATTATGGGAAACAAATAGATTCTATTTGTCTTCCAAAATTATACAATTAAGAATCCATGTATCAAAAATAAAATTCTCTACGTTCATAATATTTCGATGCCTGGGGTAATAATAAGAGTCACAATCAGATCATCGATCTAAAGGGATGCCGGGTCGTGTGCCGGTGGATGCAAACTTGTGTCAGGATAATTTAATGTGTGATAATGTCACGCCTTGAGCCACTCGCCCTTCCCACGCGCCCAAAACCCTACTAAACCCTCCCTTCTTCCTCACTTTCGTCTTCACACTTCCAAAACCCTTTTCGAATTTTTGAAATTTGGGATTCTTGGTGACATTTCAGCCCCTTTTCTTTCAACAATGGCTTCGCAACACCCTTCCTGTCCCCAAAAAGCCAAGTCGGCATCCTCTCAAAAGGTTGACATTGCCGCCTCTTCTTCCACCAAAATCACCCTTTATTATTCCTACTGAATCCTGGCCACCAGTGATCCTAGAAATCACTCCTGCCGCCCTTGCCGTTCCACCTTCCCAAACCAGCCCTTCATCTGCTTTACGACCGTTCGTAACCACCAATCCCTCACATCCCCTTGTCGTGGTATGCCCTAACAGTTCTGAGTTGGAGGCTGCGTTGAGACCTTTACCGCCTAGCTCCAAATATTTGATAGGAGTAAGCGAGGCGGCGAGAAGAGATGAAATGAACATTTTAGAGATATCTTGAACACCATCTTCGATGATGATTGGTTGGACTGGTTGGTCGACCAATCTCGTAGGAAGGAGAAAGTGCCGCATGGGTCAGTCCCTGCGGCAAAAGGTCTTGAGGAGTCACAACACACTTCATCCGACTCCAATGATAGACCTATCGGAACCATCCTTGCAGCGATAAAAAAAAAAAAAAAAGCTGTAAAAAACCCTAGAAAAGAAAGGCCTTCTAAGGCCATTGATGAAGACGTGGGGGGAAAAAGTGACGCGCCTTAGAAGTCTGAGAAGAAGAGAAAAGATGCTGCCAAATCTAGAAGTCTCGACATCATAATTATCGCATCACTTGTCAAGCGGCTTGCGGCCAAAGTAGCAGAAAAATAAAAGAAATTTTAATAAGGCCTTAGACACCCAAATGAAGATACCCAATCCTTCATTGTCAAGAAATTAGGTAAGGAAATAATGGAAAGGAAATAGAGTTAGGTGGGTTTGCTGCCAAAGAAGCAGAAGAGTTCCGCCGCATCGACAAAGTGGTAGAGGAGTTCGAAAGAGAAATGGAAGAAGAAAGCGATGCGAGGAGACTCATTAAAGCCAAACACATCAAAAAGAATGTGAGAAAAATAAGAGAAGAGAAAAGAAAAACAAAGTAGGTAGCCAAGCCTAAAGAAAGGCTATCGGAGAAAAAGAGGAAAGCAACCGAGGTGGCCAAGGCGTCGACCTTAAAAGTTAGGGATGTGGATACAGGAAAGAGGATTAGGACACCTACCACTCCCAAAGAAAAGAGAAGTGAGAAAGGAAAGGAAAAGATGGTGGAGGAACCACCGAAGGAGGCGGGCAAAGGCCGCAAGAAGCAGTTCAACAACCTCCACTTGGAGATAGGATGTTTTCCTGAGCATACTGAGCTACCCGCCTTCATTATACAAGTTTTCGATGCAATGGGATGGCGCCTATTCTGTGAAGGTGCCCAGACTATACAACCCAGTGTCGTTAAGGCGTTTTACGAAGGGACAGTCCACAAGGAGCAAGACAAAGTCAAAATAGATTGTTTGGTCATCCCCTTCGACGCTTGGGAAATCAACGGGTTGTTTAAGTTGCCTAACTACTCAAAAGCTGAGGGGAACAAAATGATGGAATCCCCAACATGGGAAAAGATGGAAGATGCCCTCAAGACAATTGCAAAATTGGGGTCAAAATGGAACACATCTGATAGCACCTAAAATATGTTATCTTCCTCAGCTTAACTCGGGATCGTTGTGCTATTTAATGTGTTTATTTTGTTATTTTATAGGTTTCGAGCACTTAACAAGTAGTACGGGGTCTTAGCAACAAAACTAGGCTAAAACGAACCGAAACAAAGTTCCATGGCATCAACCAGGAAAGAGAACTCCAAAATGACCAAAATACCCCTAAAGCTACGGCGCAGCAGTGCTGCCTAGGCACCACTGCAGTGCTTTTTCCAGAGAACTTCTGCTGGAAAAAACACCGCAAGCGTTGCGACGCTCCGGAGAAGAATCACATGCAAATTAGCGTCAGCGCCGTAGCGCTCTGACAGTTTTTATAAATGGATCTCTCGACTTTTAGGTCGAGAGATCAGCCACCAGCAAACTTTTGGCTCTATTCTTTCTATTTTTCTTCTTCTTTTCATACCTAGGAACTTGAACCCAATCATTGGTATACCGATTATTGGCTAGGTAACGTTTTTCTAGCTTGGGTATTAAGGATTTTTCTCGTAATTGATGTTCTTTTGAGGTTTTGAACTTGACTCAATGTATGCATGATTTAACTCAGAGTTTTTAAGAATTACGATCAAATTATAATGCTGGTGTTCATTTTGATTATTGCTTTGATTGTACTACAATTCGTGACAATTTGTTGTATGTCAATCATAGGAAGCAATAGGCTAGGTTAGCTTGCAAATCTAATTGGTGATGCGCATTGTTCTAATCAACCTAGGATTAAATCGATAAGACTTCAATCTAGGTCTTTCCAGTTGAATGTTCCACCTAATTTTCTCTTGAACTTAATGCAGTTAGGTTTAGTCAAATTTTGCATCCTTTTCGTCGATTTGCCTTAAGTCTAACTTGTCGACTAGGACAATTCAATTGTGGTCTTTCCAATTGAATTAATTAGGTGCTAGCTTCAATGAATTTAGTAATGACGAACCAATGAGTAAGAACATCGAACAAAGGAAATCCCCCGTAACCCGAGCTAGACTTTTCTCCAATTGAGTTTTAACTTCTTTTAAATTTGCATAATTTGCTTTTATGTGATTTAAGTTTCTTGCAACCAACCATCACAAACCCCCCCTCCGGTTACCTTGAATTGTGAGCTGCCCAACTTTGGAATTCGAGGGCTTTCTGTGTTCGACCCAGCTTACCACTACTACTATGGGTCAAGTTAGGAAAATTTATTTAGCACGAAATTGGGTGACAAATTCCGTCCGCAACATCCCCGAAGGGTATCAAGACCTTGGAATCAACCTGCCTGATCGCAAGGTCCAACTTTGGCTCTACTTCATCAGAAGGTCACTCCTTCTAACAATACATGATGCCACAATTTCAAGAGATAGAGTAATGGAAATTTATTGCATCAGCAGGAAGTTCAGTTGGATTTTGGTCGCATAATCACACCACAAATAGGGGGGTGGGGGGGGCCTTCTTCAAGCCCAGAGGTCAACTATTCTTCCCATTGATCTTTACGAGGCTATGTTTAAACATGTGTTTTATGGAACGCGAGCCTGAGGTTGCGGTGAATGGGGTCCTCACAAACCAAGTTCTGAGAAGGCTGTTGAGAGACTCCCCGCATCTAGTTGAGGCCACTAAAACAAAGAAGAGGGCATCCAAGTGACCAGAGACCTCCTTCTCAACCACCAAAGCCTAAGAAAAGGAAAGTGGTCAAGAGAGACCTCGAAGTTCCGGTGTCGAGTCATAACTGATTGAAGTCGAAAAAGTCATCCAACTCAACGTCGAGGAATCTACCCAAGCCCCAAGCCCTGACCATTTACACTCCTCCCATTTTCCTAACTCCAGAGGAGGGCTCTTCACCTTCCCTTTCCACCTCACTCTCTCTCGAAATCCAAATAGACCTTCTCCCCCCGCCCATCATTGAAAGCCAACCACCCTCGCTTCCACAACTCACTATTTCTAATCTAAATGAGGAGTCGAGGGAAGAGTTGCCGTCTTCTCCCCGCCTGGAGTTGACCTTCTCCCGCCTCATAACTTAGTACTTTGAGAGTTAACTCCACCATCACCACCACCACCTTCACCTGTTGAGCCAACCTTGACTCTGGATCCTGAGGAGTTAGTGCCCCAAATTTTTCCCCGCCTTGCCATGAACTCCAACCTTCAAATTTTCCAACTCCCTCAACTACCAAAGATCCTACCAGCAATATTTCGAGCACTTCCCAAACTTTCTCACCACTGACTGATGCAATCAAAGCACGCGCCCTCAAGAAGTTCCTTACAACTTGCGCTACGCAATCACTGAACCACAAGTTGTAGACATGAACTTGGATGACCTGCTCTGGTACTTGGATGATGGGCTACTTCATCCCATCATGGAAGATTTAGATGGAGTTCAATGCAAAGAGGCGGAACTCATTCGAAGTCATTAGAAGTTGGCTTAACAAGTGGTACAGATTAGTCAACAAGTGACTTAAATAGCGCAGCAACAAATGGAGATTAGGAGTTTTGTACAACGCCAAGATCAAAGTTAGGACGAGTAATTCCAAACACTCATGAATTACATCTACAAAGTGTTCATCCAACGCATCCCAGCACCTGTCATCCCTTCTTCTCTTCAACAACCTTTCCATTCAGCGAGCCTAATCCTCCCCCTGTGGACAACAACAACGATGACCAGAGGATGAATTCAATTGGGGGTGTTATCATTTTTGGCTTCCTTGTACTATATATATATATATATTATCTTTTGTAAACATATTCTTTGTAACACATTGTAAATACTACATCAATACAAATAACTAAGTTTCATGCAAATATTCTCTCTTCACTCTTTAGCTTGTCGCTTTTGTTTATTTCTTGCTTTATTGTTCCTTGCCTTGTTTGTGTTTTTGCATCCAACCTTAATGATAAAACTTATACTATTCAACCTTAGATTGATAGATACAAAAAAGTAACTTAAAAGCTTAAGGCACTTAGCAAAATATTTCTTGAATTCAGTATGCGTGCAAGATTTACCTCAAACCTCTTTTACAAAATTTTTATAAGTCAATCTCATAACTCGATTTCAGCAATGAGGACCTTGCTGCCTTCAAAATTTTGGGGCTGGGAAAGGTTTGAGCCGATGCGTTCAAAATTCATAAAAATCTCTTAAAGCATTACACTAAAAAAAACAAAAATCATAAATATTTCACTACAAGAAAATCCAGCTTTGTCGATGGAAGTCATGCTGACGCTATAAAAAGTCGCCGAAAAAACGTGACTTTACCGACGGTTCAAAGTGCTATCAGCAATAACCCTCTCTACCGACGGTGGAAATTTAGGCATCGGCATAGAGGGTCATATGCCCACGCTATTATATTCACTCGTCACCAGAGATGGGTATTTGTCGATGCTACTTTTTTATCCGTCGGCAGATGGGGGTTTTTGCCGACTATTGATTATTGCCATCGACAAAAAGAGACGTTTGCAGATGGAAACAATGTCGACGTTCGAAAAATTTGTGCCTTTACTGGTAGTGGATTGCATGTCGTCAGCATAGGGTGACCTTTGCCAACACTTGACTTATGGCATCGACAATTCTAAACATAAAAACTCTGGTTTTCTTTCCTTTTCCCCTTCGATCTCTCTGTCTCTTCCGATCGATGTTCGCTCTCTCCATCTCTTCGCTCTCGCCACTCTCTTCTATTCCCCACTATTCTCTTCGCTCTCATCGGTCTCGTCTCTCCCTCTCTTCTCTCTCTCTATCTCTTCGGTCTCTCGCTCTCTCGCTCTCTTCGCTCTCCTCAAATTTGTGGGTTTTCTCAATGCTTGGACGAATTTGATTTACTTGAGGTAAGATCTCTCTAAATTTTGTTTGCCTATAAGTTAATTTGATGTTTTCTCTGATTTTGGTTGTGGTATTCTCTAATATGTGCTTGATTTCAGTTGACGAAATTCAAAGTGTGCATTATTTGGACGAATTTGTTGATTTTTTTTTTGGAAGTTTAGAGAAGTAGGTTGATTATGGTTGTGGTATTTCTTAAATTAAATAAGTTAGTTTGTCTTGATCATAATTCAACCAAGAAAGCTCCAAAAAATCGATGGTTTAAATGTAATGAGAAGCTAACTTTTTGCATTTTTAGATCTAGATGAGATGCATTGAGATGCGCCATTAAAGCAACCTTTAATTTCACCAACTTTATCAAAGTGTGCATTATTTGGACGAATTTGTGCATTATTAACTAACATATAAAGATCATATATGTTAGTTAATACTAACTTTGATTTTTTGTGTAATTCTTATAGGCTTAAGACTTTAAGACTATAAAAATCAAGAGTTTAGTTGGAACAATATCATCAAAAAATGAATAAAGATTGGATTAACCTTCAAGATAAGTTCTAAATGGTTTATGTGGAAGGAGTAACCCAATTCCTTGAGAAAGCAAAGCCCCATGTTAGTAACTTTGGAAAAACAAGATGTCCATGCAATAATTGTATGAATACAGTGTGAGAATCATTGGACGGGGTTCGACGACATTTGTTCACATACGAAATATCTCCCTCATGTAGGCAATGGGTATACCATAGGGAAGGAGTTAATTTGTCGTAGGAATTAAATCAGACATCTCAATTAGTACAGGATGAAAGATTCAATAATGTAGAGTTTAATGATGTGCCAACTGAAGAAAATGAGATGTTAAATATTCTAAATGATTTACAAGGTCGAATTATCGATGAAGATTTAGATGAAGAAGATATCGAGATTGAGAGTGTTTGTTCAAGGCTATTTGAGGATTTATTAGATGAAGCATGTAATCAATATACCCTGGTTGTACAAAATACTCTTCACCATACTTTTTGGTAAGATTGAGAGCGAGAGCGAGAGCGATAGTGACAACGAGATTGAGAGAGTGACAGCAAGATTGAGAGATAGAGAACGAGAGAGTGAGATTGAGAGATAGAGAGTAAGATTGAGAGAGTGACAATGAGATTGAGAGATAGAAAGTGAGAGAACGACATTGAGAGAGTGTGATAACTTGTAGAAATGCAAGTTATTATAGTCACTATTTGAATTAATTAGAGTAACTTTAGAGCTAAACGCATGATTTTGGTAGTTGAATTATGTAAAATGTATCACCATGCGTTGGCACTATTTACAAAACAAAATACCTGAAAATTATGAGCTTTTCTGTTCCCAATGAAGGATTAAGAAGAAAATAAGCACAAATAACCCAAGAACTAGAGACGAGCTGCTGCGAGAACAAAAGAAAACCCATGCGTCGAAACTATGCGTCTGAGACCATTCATTGAGACCATGCGTTGAGGAGAGAAAGTAAATATGGACACCTGGACAAAAGCTGTCAGATCATTATGAAAAAGAACAACACGTTATCAGATCATGGCAGAACCAATGTACCTACAATGTAAAAAGTCTACGCAGCGGGGCAGGGAATTTAATGCAAAGGTGTCACGCCATCATGAGCTTCAACTTTTCAACGCCTATAAATAGCCCAAAGCTTCAGAGAAAAAGGAAAAGGAAACGAGTTCAAGAGGCGAAAGCTCTGCACAACTCCTCTACCATAACCAGCCTCCATTTCGAGCTCTTTTGAGAGAAGGATTCTGAGAACTTTCAGAATCGTCTCCCAATGAGTGAGAACCTTCACCCTATGGATTTTATGTATCAGATAGCAACCATCTCAAGTCTCCATGAAGCAAGAAGTTGCCAGTGGCAGCTTGACGTCTTCCATTTCTGTTTATTTTCCATTTCCCTCCTTTTCACTTATGTTTTGTTAATGACATTTGAGAGAATGGCTTATTTTCTTAATATAAGTTTGATTGACGACTATCTTCCATTTATTTCTATATTAAATATCTTACACCATGTTGATTGAATGCTAAATGAGTTAGATGTTAGAGTTAGTTTTTCTTGAGCAATATGAAGTATGTTACATCATGATGAATGCATATCATTAGCTTGCATAACTTTGTCTGACAAGCAAATGTAGTAAGCACGACTGTCTAGCTTGATAGAGTAGATGGTTCATCTTTAGCATTTATCAAGACTAGATGAAGTGCAGAGATGTAGTTCATTTTTTGTCAATGCAAACTTACCATGCGTCTTAGAGATAAGATTAATGTGGCGTCAAAACATCGAGAGATGGATTCACAAACTCAGTTTGTAGGCATATACTTATACTTAGATAGGCTTAAGTAACAACTAGTTCCTGCGTTAACTCTACCTTTATCGCATAGTTCCATTCATTCTCAACGCATGCTATCTGACGCTAAGGACATTTGACTAACCATCGCCGCCTCCACCTCATTGTTAGTTGTAGGAAATTTTATTCATTCTTTATGTATAGTTCTAGATATTTACAATCTTGCACATATTACTTGTATAGTTCACCGCATAGTCATGCATATATTCTCAACGCCTAGTTATTACAAATCCCTGCGTTCGATCCTGGACTCACCAGGAAACCTATAAGAGCTTATACTTGGGCTTCTTATAGGAAAACTTGCTTAATCATGATCATACTTGAGTAATTCTCGACACATCTTTGTATGGAAAATGATAATATCTATTTTTGTGCAACACGCTAAGAAACAATGTAAATCGAAAATTGAAATCCAATAAATCAAACCAATAAGTTTTTGGCGCAGTTGCTAGGGATTTGAATTAATAATTTAGGTTTTGAAATATTTTCTTGATCTATGCAGAAAATCTCAATCTTGGGCCGTACAGAGCGTTTAGCTGAAGACGTACCTGACAGTTTATGAACAAAGGACAACCTGCGTTCATTTCTGGCCCTCAGATCGAGAGAACCTTTCAGAAAAGAAACAAGACATTTCAAAGGCGGTGACAATTTTACAGAGAGAAGCAAATGGAAAATCAAGCAAACAACTCCAATCAGCCTTTGAGAGCGAATAATGGGGCTAATGACAGACATGACGAAGCAATGAACTATGCGTTAGCCCAAGCGCAGCTTCAAGCTCAGTTGCAGAATGATCAACAAACTCATTCTATTCTATTGGCACATGATCGGAACCGTTCGATCAGGGATTACGCGTCGCCAATCTTATATAATTTTTCACCTGGAATTATGTGACCTGCATCTCAAGGTTCGAAATTTGAAATGAACCCAGTCATGCTTCAGATGCTACAAACAGCAGGTCAGTTTAGGGGATCACCCGGTGAAGACCCTCACGCTCACCTAAAAAGTTTCATCGAAATCTGTAATACCTTCGTCATCCTAAACATAAGTGCAAATGACATCCGGTTGACGCTGTTCCCATTCTCCTTCAGAGATGAGGCGAGACAGTGGGCATATTCTTTGGAACCAGTGAGATCACTACTTGGAACCAAATGATAAAGAAGTTTATGAAGAAGTTCTTCCCACCGACGGAGAATGCTCGAAGAAGAAGAGATATCGCCAACTTTTAAGAAAAAGACAGAGAAACCCTGAGCGATGCTTGGGCAAGATTTAAAAGGTTGGTGAGAAACTGTCTATATAATGGTTTTCCTGACTGTGTGCAAATAGAGATATTCTATGATGGCTTGACCGAGGCATCTCAAACCGCTGCAAATGCTACTGCAGCGGGAGGATTACTTGATAAAACTTATACTAAGGCTAAGGAAATTCTCGATAGAATATCAAGAAATCATGAGGATTGGGAGGACCAGGGATATAGCCGATCTGGCCACAGGCAAAACAATGCGTCAGGAGCATCAAAGTATAATAGTGTCGCTGCGTTACAAGCTCAAGTCACCGCCGTGACTAACCTGTTCCAAACTATGGCCTTGAATCAGTCAAATACAGGAGGCGGTGGCCAAGTTAATGCAGTGAATCAACTCAACGCCTCAGGATGCGTTAGATGCAGGGAGCTGTATACGTATGAGGTATGTCCACAGAACCCTCAATCTTTATGCTTCATACGGAACAACCCATATTCCAACACCTACAATCCTGGCTGGAGGAATCATCTGAATTTCTCATGGAGTGGTAACCGCCAGCCTGAGCAGCAAGGTGCGCTCACGCATGAAAGGGGTGAATCATCTGGATTCTCCCATAGACATTAGAGGCAAAATCCACATCAATCAACGCCAACTCCATCATCATCCATGGAAGCTTTTCTGCAGGAATACATGCAAAAGAACGAAGCCTTGATGCAAACCCAGGCGTCGTCCGTCAGGAATTTAGAGCTTCAGATTGACCAGATTGCTGGAGAGCTTAAGACGCGACAGAAAGGATCTTTTCCAAGCAACACTGAGGCCCCACGAGGTACGGGCAGTTCAGGAAAAGAATAGTGTCAAGCTGTGATGCTGCGAAGTGGAAAAGCTATGAATGAACTTCCCCGCCCAGTGAAGAAAACTCTAGCTAACGAGACTGAGAATCACTTAAATCAACCAAAGAACTCTCAACCAACAATTCATCTTTCCAATCCCACCATTGAATCTGACCATTCAACACAACAAAAACAAGCTGACATGCAAAGAAGTTTAGCAGGGAAAGATGCATCAACAAGCGTGTCAGTCAAGCTGCAAACGCCTCCTTATCCACAAAGGTTAAGCAGGAGAAAAATAATAAGAGGCAATTCAAACGCTTCCTGGATATACTTAAATAGCTGCACATCAACATCCCTCTGGTGGAAGCGTTGGAAAAAATGCCTACTTATGCTAAATTCCTCAAAGACATACTGTCTAAAAAGAAAGGAATTGATGAATATGAGACCATAGCTCTAACGCAAGAGTGCAGTGACATGGTCTGTGGACGCATCCCCACAAAGATGAAAGATCCAGGGAGCTTCACCATTCCTTGTTCCATTGGAAGGGTTCACATAGGAAAAGTGTTGTGTGATCTAGGGGCTAGCATTAATCTCATGCCTTTGTCAGTATTCAACAAATTGGGGATCGCATCGCAACCGACAACAGTTACCCTACAATTGGCGGATCGATCCGTTGTGCATCCTGAAGGAAGGATCGAGGATGTGTTGGTAAAGGTAGACAAGTTCATTCTCCCTGCAGACTTCATTATCCTAGATTATGAAGCAGATAAAGACGTCCCTATCATACTTGGACGCCTGTTTCTATCGACGGGTCGTACACTCATCGACTTCCATAAAAGGGAGATCATTATGAAAGTTAATGATCAGGAAGTGATTTTCAACGTCTTTAAGGTGTTAGAGTATCCAAGAGAACAGCAGACCTGCCAAAACCTCGACGCAGAGGATGAGTTTCATAGAATGTTGCTTGAAGAAGAAAATGATGAAAAGATTGCAAATCTGGACGCACAACAGCCTGAACAATGTTGTGTCGTGGTCCATTCTGCTTTTGAACCCTTGACATCGAATCAGACCAACCAATGAACAAAACCATCTCTGAAAGAAGCGCCAAAACTCGAGCTAAAAGCGTTGCCATCTCACCTGAAGTATGTTTACTTAGGAGAAGGTAACTTTCTTCCAGTTATTATTTCAGCTGCTTTATCCCCTAATCAAGAATCAGCTTTGCTAATCATTCTTAAAAAGCACATCCGAGCTATTGGATGGACGTTGGCTGATATCAAGGGGATGAGCCCCACATACTGCATGCACAAAATTCGTCTAGAAGAAGGAAAAGATGGATCCATCGAGCCCCAAAGGCGGCTAAACCCAGCAATGAAAGAAGTTGTCAAGAAAGAAGTGCTTAAATGGTTGGACGCAGGCGTTATCTTTCCCATCTCTGATAGTAAATGGGTAAGTCCTGTGCAATGCGTTCCCAAGAAATGAGGTATAACTGTAGTCCCAAACAAGAATAACGAATTGATCCCCACCCGTACTGCCACTGGATGGAGAATCTGCATGGACTACAGGAAACTCAACGCGGCGACGAAGAAGGATCATTTCCCACTACCTTTCATTGACCAAATGTTAGATAGACTTGCTAGAAATGAGTTCTTCTAGTTCTTGGATGGCTATTCAGGCTACAACCAGATCATGATTGCTCCAGAAGACCAGGAGAAAACAACCTTTACATGTCCTTATGGTACATTCGCATTTCGACGCATGCAGTTTGGATTATGTAACACCCCAGGCACCTTTCAGCGGTGTATGATGGCAATCTTCTCTGAATTTTTAGAAGAATCTGTGGAGATATTCATGAACGATTTTTCAGTCTTTGAAAATTCGTTTGAAGCATGTTTAGCCAATTTAGAAAAAGTATTGAAAAGATGCGAGGACACCAACTTAGTGCTCAATTGGGAAAAATGTCACTTCATGGTGAACGAAGGAATTGTCCTCGGTCACAAAATATCCAAGAAGAGCCTTGAAGTTGATCAGGCCAAAATTGAAGTCGTGGAGAAGCTCCTGCCTCCTACAAATGTAAAGACACTTCGCAGCTTATTGGGACATACAGGCTTTTATAGAAAGTTCGTCAAGGACTTTTCAAAAATTGCACGCCCCTTAAGCTCGTTGCTAGAGCAGAATCGACCTTACAAGTTTGATGAAGAATGCCTCAAATCGTTTGCGACTCTGAAAGCAGCACTGGTGTTAGCACAAATTTTAATCGCCCTAGACTGGTCACAGCCATTCGAGTTAATGTGTGATGCTAGCGACTATGCGATGGGAGTTGCGTTGGTTCAACACAGAGACAGAGTGTTGCATCCTATAGCCTACGCCAGCAAAACTTTCAACACAGCCCAAGCGAATTACACCACTACCGAGAAAGAATTGCTAGCAATAGTCTTCGCTCTTGAAAAATTCAGAGCATATCTTCTAGGGTCAAAAGTCATCATCCACACTAACCACTCAGCTATCTCATACTTAATGACTAAAAAAGATGCCAAGCCGAGGCTCATCCGATGGGTTCTACTTCTTCAAGAGTTCGACGTAGAAATAGTTGATCGCAAAGGTACAGAGAACAACGTGGCAGATCATCTTTCCAGACTTGAAAATATGGAACACAATAAAAAACAGTTGAACGTTAATGCAAGCTTTCCAGATGAAGCTGCATTAAAAGTCATAGAATATGTGCTATGGTATGCAGATATTGTTAACTTCTTGGTGTGCAAGCAATTTTCCGAAGATTTCAACGCACAGCAGCAGAAGAAATTGATGCATGATGCGAAGTTCTATTATTGGGATGAGCCTCAACTCTACAAAAAGGGGCCGGATCAAATCTTCAGACTCTGCGTCCCAGAAACTTCTTATCAACGCATCCTATCTTAATGTCATGACTCCCCCTATGGAGAACATTTTAGAGGGCAGCGAACTGCAGCTAAAGTCTTACAAAGCGGATACTTCTGGCCAACTCTTTTCAGAGACGCCAGGGACTATGTGATCAAGTGCGACAGATGCCAACACACTAAAAATATCTCAAGTCGAAAAGAAATGCCACTTACTTCTATCTTAGAAGTTGAGCTCTTTGACGTTTGGGGTATTGATTTTATGGACCCATTTCCGCCATCAAACGGCCATAACTATATACTAGTAGCTGTGGATTATGTATCAAAATGGGTCGAAGCAATCTCTTGCACTAAGAATGATGCGGCGACAGTCTCAAATTTTCTTTAGAAAAATATATTCATGAGATTTGGAACGTCGAGAGCCTTGATTAGCGATGAAGGTATGCATTTCGTTAATAAAATCATCTCCAAGCTATTAATCAAATACAATGTACATCACAGGGTGGCAACTGCATACCACCTGTAGACAAATGGGCAGGCAGAAATTTCCAATAGAAAGTTGAAAACTATTTTGGAAAAAGTGGTTAACTCCTCTCGAAGGGATTGGGCGTCCAAATTGGACGAGGCGTTGTGGGCATATCGAACAGCATTCAAGACGTCTCTCAGAATGTCATCGTACACGCTGGTCTTTGGAAAGGCATGCCATTTGCCGTTGGAGCTAGAACACAAAGCATTGTGGGCCGCCAAGAGATTAAATATGGACCTGAAAGCAGCTGGAGAAGCGCGTCAGCTTCAATTGAATGAACTGGAGGAATGGAGATTGCAAGCCTATGAGAACGCAAAGATATACAAAGAGCGAACAAAGCGTTGGCACGATCAATGCATCAGTAAGAAATCTTTGCATATAGGTCAAAAGGTTCTCCTTTTTAACTCAAGAATGCGTTTGTTTCCAGGTAAATTAAGAACAAGATGGTCTGGTCCTTTCGTGATCAAGGAAGTTTTTCCTCATGGTGCTGTAAAGCTGATGAATGAAGATGGCACCAACGCATTCAAAGTTAATGGTTAACGCGTGAAGCCATATTATGGAGACTGCTTTGAACGAGACAAAGTAGTCGTTGACCTAGAAAAGATAGAATGAGGAAAAGATGGACGTGTCCTGCGTTGACAAAAAGCACATATATCCTAGGGACGCATCCTAACTTTTGTACTTTAATTGCTTTCGTCTTAATTTTTTTTTTTTCCTCTTCCTGCATTATTTCATTTCTTCCTTTTTGTTATTTGATTTGATTTTAATTGATTCTTATTTTTATTTTATTTCATTTTATTTTTTTATTTGCGTTGAAAAATTTTGTTTGGAGGCTATCTATTATTTTGCGATGAGTGAAGATTTGAACTCATTCAATTACAAGGCGTCGACATCAAAACAATGCGACATGATTAGCTTGATGCCTAGGGGGGGATCTGAAGCGATTCTGTCATGTTGCTATCAGGTCAAGAATTCGAAAAGCGGACTGCGTTTAAGCCGGTTGACGTTGACGGGTGTCAGATCATTTCATGTGGCTATGATGTCATGCATCGAGCCAATAACCTACGCGCTCAGCTAAAACCCTTTATAAACCCCTCTTCAACCCTTTTCGAATTACGCTTCCTTTCTCTCCAAATTTTCAAGATTACTGACGTGATTTCCGGCCTATCCGAACAATTTTCCGATTCTTACCCATTTTTCTATCTCTTTTCACCTATACCCTTCCCATGGCTTCCCAGCAACCCACCCCTTCCAAAAGCCCTAAACCTATGGCCTCATCCTCGAGGAATGGTAGTCGGAATCTGTCGACTACCTCTACCACACCCGAACCCCTCGTCATTGTTCGCCTCAATAGTCCTGAGTTGGAGGCGACATCAGCCCCATCTCCGCCACGCTCCAGGGACCTGACTGAAGCTCAAAAGGTGGGAAACAATGATGAGCCCACCGTCTTCGGAGATATCTAAACACCATTGATGAAGAAGACGATGCCTGGTTGGACGGGTTGGTCGACCAGAGGATGAAAAATGAGTTGCGTGGGTTAGCCCCTGCAATGAGTGGTCTTGAGGAGTCGGACTCTGATTAAAGACCCATTGGAAAGGTAATAGCGGCGGTGGAAAAGAAGAAGTCCACCCCAAAGAGGAAAATCAGGCCAATAAGGGCCAGGGAAGAAGAAGTCGAGGAAGATGTACCGCCGCTAAGAAGGAAAAATGAAAAAGTAAAGATTGCAGGGACATCCGAGGCTATCGCTTCATCTTTCGCCGCATAACTGTTGAGCGATTAGCGGCAAGGGCGGCAGAGAAGTCCAAGAAGCTAAAAGACGACTTCAAGAAAATGAAAGAAAGGACGGAGTCGATTTTCGCCGCAGCGAAGAGAAGAAAAGAGGAAAGTGCATCTGGCGAGCAAACTGCCAAGGAGGCAGCCAGAAAGACCGAGTTTCTCCGTCGCATAGTTGAGATCGCTGCGGAATTAGAAATAGAAGTGGAAGTGACTAATGCGGAGAAACTACCCAAAGCTGAACGCATCAAACCGAATGTAAAGAAAATAAGGGAGGAGAAGAAGAAAGAAAAAGAGGTAACATTAACCAAGGAGAAGCTACCAGAGAAAAAGAAGAAGACTGAAGTAGCTAAGGCACCTGTAGTGGTTATAAGGGACGTGAACGCAGGCAAGGCAAGGAGAACATCTGCTAGTCCCATCAATAGGAATGAGAAGGGAAAAGAGAAATTGGCTGAGGAACCAACAAAGAAGGCGACAAAGAGCCAAAAGAAACAATTCAGTGGGCTCTATACTGAATTGGGATTTTTCCCTGAGCCATTTGAGCTGCTCGCCTTCATTATACAAGGAGTCGACGCATTAGGTTGGAGGAAATTTTGTGAAAGCGCCCAAGTCATTCAACCCACAGCCGTGGAGGCATTTTACGAAGGAACCATTCACTGCAAGGCAAACCAAGTCAAAGTTGGAGATGAGGTGATTTCCTTCGAGCCTCAGGAAATCAACGCGTTGTTTGATCTTCCTGACACCATGGCAGTAGAAGGTAATAGAATAATGTCGATGCCTACAGAAGTCGAAATGAATGATGCCCTCACAATCATCACCAAACCGGGGTCAGAGTGGAACACTTCCCCAAAGGGCATTCAGACATTAGCGCCAACTTGCTTGATCGTCAAGGCCAACCTGTGGCTTTACTTCATCAAGCGGTCGCTAATCCCCACAACGCATGACGCCTCAATTTCAAGGGACCGTGTCATGGTCATTTAGTGTATCATGCGGGGAATTCGGCTAGACGTGCGACGCATCATTGCCCACAGATTCGAGGGTTGTTCTTCAAGCCAAGGGGTTAGCTGTTCTTCCTCTTTCTTATGACCAGACTGTGCGCCAACGCATAATTCATAGAGGATGCGCCAGTCAGTGCGATNGGCCAACTAATGGCTTTACTTCATCAAGCGGTCGCTAATCCCCACAACACATGACGCCTCAATTTCAAAGGACCGTGCCATGGTCATTTACTGCATCATGCGGGGAATTCGGCTAGACGTGGGACGCATTATTGCCCCACAAATTCGGGGGTTGTTTTTCAAGTCAAGGGGTCAGCTATTTTTCCCCTTTCTTGTGACAAGACTATGCGCCAATGATGAATTCATGAAGGATGCGCCAGTCAAAGCAGTAAATGGAGTCCTCTCAGCCCAAAGTCTCAGACGGATATTAAAGGACTCACCGCATCTACTTGAGGTGGCCAGCTCAAAGAAGCAGCCGACCAAGTCACAAGAACCATCACCCCCCCCCCCCCCTCTCAACCCAAGAAGAGGAAACTGGTCAAGAAGAATTTTGAGATTAAGGCGTTGAGTTCACAATATAGTGAAGAAGCTGATCAGCTTGACGCCAACACACAAGCTTTGACCATTTATACTCCTCTCATCGACCCAATCCCTCAGAAGCCCTCTTCACCACCAACTTCCCCTTCCCCTTCCTGAAAAATCCAAAAAGAGCCACTTCATGTACCCACCACCCAACGCGGCCTCCCATCGCCTCTTCGACTTCCTCTCCCCACCTCAATCATCTACCTTTCGAGAGGCAACTCCACCACCACCCCCACCACCCATTGAGCCGACCCTGACTCTGGATCCTGAGGAGTCAGCGCCCTTTCAATTCTCACCGCCTTGCCAAGAACCTCAATCTTCCAATCTTCCAACTCCACTAACTACTGAGCCTTCTATCCGCCCAACTTCTCAACCGCAGGCAAAAGCATCTACAAGCACGCATCATTAAAAAGAACCATATCACTTGCAGCATGCTTCTGCTCTGCTACAGTTTGTTCATTTGAGTCTGGATGATTTGTTGCGGTACTTGGATGATGGGATCCTTCACCCCATCATGGGAGACCTGGATGAAATTCGGCACAAGGAGATGGAAAGTCTCCAGCGGCAAGAAGAGTTGGCTCAACAAGTTTCACAATTGGGTCAGCAAGTGACTCAGATGGCGCAGCAACAATTGGAGCTTCGAAATTTTGTTCAATGCCAAGCTCAGCGTCAGGATGAACAATTCAGCACTATGATGAATTACATTTATGAAGTGTTCGTCCAACACATCCCAACGCCAACTATTCCTCCTTCCTTTCAGCAACCCTTTCAGGTTAACGATCCAAACCTTCCCCCTGCGAACAACAATGACAACGCCCCAGGGAGAACTTAAATTTGGGGGTGTTCTTTGGGATTTTTCCTTCTTTTCTTATGTTTATTCCTTTGATTCTTTTGTAAACAGTACAATGCATAATACATTTACATTACAATATTCAATTCATGGATCTTTTTGTTCTCTTTCGTTTGTGCTTTCAATTATTTCTTGCTTTATTATTTTCTCCGCCTTGTTTTTGTTTCTGCGTCCAACCTCAATGATGATATTTATGCACTTCACCTGTAGAATTATTGAAATAAGAGGATTAACTCACAAGCCTTAGGATATTAGACTTGGTAAATTACTTCCAAGAGTTAGTATGCGTTGCAAGCTTTGCCTCAAACCTCTTTTACAAAATTTTTTAAGGCAATCTCATAACTCAATTTCAGCAATGAGGACCTTGCTGCCTTTAAATTTAAGGGTATGAAAGGTTTGAGCCATGCTTTCAAAATTCATAAAAATAAAATAAATAAAATAAATGGTGTAAATATATTTCCGTGGACAAACAACTTCGTTAACAGCGCACAAAATTAGCCTGTTAAGAATTAGTTGAGAATGGCTCGTTACACGCCATAATCGAAGGTGAGAGTCCAAGATCAGTGAAAAATAAATAAACTGCACCACTGTCGACGCAACCAAAAAGGAACACGATAAGTGCCAAGTTGTGAAAGGGTATTTGCTCGATGTTGGCTGCCTCCATGCATCCCATCATTGGTATGTAAAAACGAAGGTAGATAGCCCGGATCAACGCAAGTCCACTTAAAAAAAAATAGAAATTTTATGAAGGAATGAACTCCATGGCACATTACTAAAATGAGGACATCAGATTGGCTGGAAATGAGTAAAGGCATCTTTGAGGAATAAGCTTGCCACATCTAAAGATAAGAAGTACTTTCAAAGCGTCAATTGAAAAAGAACTTGGTGTAGTTATCTGATTGTTGATATAGTCAAGGAATAGAAGGCATGTTGAGAGGGTGAGCTTTTACTTAGACTTGGGCTGTAGAATTTAATAAATCTTCAAATAAATGTTTGAGGACAAACATTAACTCAAATTTTGGGGTGTGATAACTTGTAGAAATACAAGTTATTATAGTCACTATTTGAATTAATTAGAGTAACTTTAGAGCTAAACGCATGATTTTGGTAGTTGAATTATGTAAAATGTATCACCATGCGTTGGCACTATTTACAAAACAAAATACCTGAAAATGCAGGATTAAGAAGAAAATAAGCACAAATAACCCAAGAACTAGAGACGAGCTGTTGCGAGAACAAAAAAAAACCCATGCGTCGAAACTATTCGTCTGAGACCATGCGTCGAGACCATGCGTTGAGGAGAGAAAGTAAATATGGACGCCTGGGCAAAAGCTGTCAGGTCATTATGAAAAAGGACAACACGTTATCAGATCATGGCAGAACCAATGTACCTACAATGTAAAAAGTCTATGCAGCGGGGCAGGGAATTTAATGCAAAGGTGTTAGGCCATCATGAGCTTCAACTTTTCAACGCCTATAAATAGCCCAAAGCTTCAGAGAAAAAGGGAGAGGAAACGAGTTCAAGAGGCGAAAGCTCTGCACAACTCTTCCACCATAACCAGCCTTCATTTGGAGCTCTTCTGAGAGAAGGATTTTGAGGACTTTCAGAATCGTCTCCCAGTGAGTGAGAACCTTTACCCTATGGATTTTATATATCAGATAGCAACCATCTCAAGCCTCCATGAAGCAAGAAGTTGCCAGTGGCGGCTTGACGTCTTCCATTTCTGTTTATTTTCCATTTCCCTTCTTTTCACTTATGTTTTGTTAATGACATTCGAGAGAATGACTTATTTTCTTAATATAAGTTTGATTGACGACTATCTTCCATTTATTTCCATATTAAATATCTTACACCATGTTGATTGAATGCTAAATGAGTTAGATGTTAGAGTTAGTTTTTCTTGAGCAATATGAAGTATGTTACATCCTGATGAATGCATATCATTAGCTTGCATAACTTTGTATGACAAACAAATGTAGTAAGCACGACTGTCTAGCTTGAGAGAGTAGATGGTGAATCTTTAGCATTTATCAAGACTAGATGAAGTGCAGAGATGTAGTTCATCTTTTGCCAACGCAAACTTACCATGCATCTTAGAGATAAGATTAATGTGGCGTCGAAACATCGAGAGATGGATTCACAAACTCAGTTTGTAGGTATGTACTTATACTTAGATAGGCTTAAGTAACAACTAGCTCCTGCGTTAACTCTACCTTTATTGCATGGTTCCATTCATTCTCATCGCATGCTATCTGACGCTAAGGACATTTGACTAACCATCGCTGCCTTCACCTCATTGTTAGTCGTAGGAAATTTTATTCATTCTTTATGTATAGTTTTAGATACTTACAATCTTGCACATATTACTTGTATAGTTCACCGCATAGTCATGCATATATTCTCAACGCCTAGTTATTACAAATCCCTGCATTCGACCTTGGACTCACTAGGAAACCTATAAGAACTTATACTTGGGCTTCTTATACGAAAACTTGCTTAATCATAATCATACTTGACTAATTCTCGACACATCTTTGTACGGAAAATGATAATATCTATTTTTGTTCAACACGCTATGAAACAATGTAAATCGAAAATAGAAATCCAATAAACCAAACCAACAGAGTAACAGCGAGATTGAAGGATAAAGAGCGAGAGAGCGAGATTGAGAGAGTGAAAGTGAGATTGAGAGAGCGAACTCTCATCACTCTCGCTCTCTCTCTCTCTCTCTCTCTCTCTCTCTATTTCTCTCTCTCTCGCTCGCTCTCTAAGATGTATTAAATTTGTGCTTGATATTTTTTTGTTATAATTATAATTAGTATTTCACTTTTGTTTTTATTTTTTACTTTTCAGGACCAACTTTCAACCAAACTAAAAGTCTGTCTCTACTTTTTTTTTTTTTTTTTTTTTGTAATGTATGTGTTTTGGGACAATTATGTAACTTTATTGTCAAACTTCTTTTATGTATTTGTAACATTATGGATGGATCTAATTAATTTAATGATGTATTACTAACTTTATGATAATATTGAATGAATGTTGTTTATTACTTGGTATAATTTGTTTCTTTTTAGGTACAAACCAATTGATATGAAGCAAGTATTTTTTTTTTTTTTAAAAAGGAAGGCTTAAGTCAATGCCACATTGTATAATGAGTCGTCGACATTTCAAGGATATGGTGACGACACATTGTAATCATCAACATAGAAGAACTACTGATGCCAAGTATATGTCGTCAGCATTGTGGGGATACGCTGATGTTGTTTGCATATTGTCGGCATCCAAGAACTACCGACGCTGCATCTAATCCTTGGCGTATCCAACTGCTATCGGCGCATTTTACTAGTGTCAACATAGGTTCGACTTCACGATTGCCATCAATAGTTTCAATCAACATTGACACTTATTTCTTTTAGCATTGACGTTGGATCTACCAATGACCTACGCCGACAATAATCGCCGACAGTTACATTGCGTCGATATAGGATATTTCCGATTTCTTGTAGTGTTTGGACGAATAACTCCACTGTCAGAGCATAAAATTAGTTTGTTAAGAGTTAAGTTGAGAATGGCTCTTGCTTGATGTTGGCTGTCTCCATGCACCCCATAGTTGGTATGTCAAAACAAAGGTGAGTGTCTAGGATCAGCAAAAAATAAATAAAAGGTTCTACTATCAACGCATAAAAAATAAGCGTGATAATAGCCGAGTTGTGAAGAGATATCTACTCGATGTTGGCTACCTCCATGCACCCCATCGTTAGTATGTCAAAATGAAGGAGGATAGCCCGAATCAACACATGTCCAACAACTACTAAAATAGCTCTAAATAAAAATATCATAAAGAGAAAATTTATGCTAATGAACTCAAAAGCACATTACTGAAATGAGAAATAAGACTAGCTGGAAATGAATAAGGATACTTTGAGTATTAAGCTTGTCGCATCTAAATTTCGGATATTTTCTAGGCGTCAATTGAAAAAGAACCTGGTGTAGTCAATTGATTATTGATATAAATCTAAAAACCGAAAGCATGTTGAGAGATTAAGCTTTTGCATAGATTTGAGCAGTGGAATTTAATAAATCTTTAAATAAATGCTTGAGGACAAGCATTACTCTAAATTTGGGGGTGTGGTAACTTGTAGAATACAAGTTATTGTATTCTTTATTTGGAGTAATTGGAGTAATATTGATGATAAACGCATGATTTTGGTATTTGAATTATGTAATATGAATAACTCTGTATTTATTGTGTTTACAAAAGCATATATTATGGTGACAATTTGTCGCCCAATTCCGTTCCAAATAAATTTTTCTAGCTTACCCATAGTAGTAGTGGCAAGCCAGGTCAAACATAGGGAGTCCTCGAATTTCACAGTTGGAAAGTTTAGAATTCAAGGTAACAAAAGGGGGGGTTTTTGAAAAACAGTTGATTGCAAGAAACTTAAATTGCATGAAAGTAAATTGCGCGAATTATAAAAAACTAAAATTCAATTGAAAAAGCCCTAAATTGGGTTATACGAGATTTCCTTTGTTCGATGTTCTTATCATTGGTTCGTCATTACTAAATTCATTGATGTTAGCACCTAATCAATTCAACTGGAAAAGCCAGAATTGAATTGTCCTAGTCGACAAGTTAGATTTAACACAAATCGATGAAAAGCATGCAAAATTTGACTAAAGCTAACCGCATTAAGTTCAAAGGGAAATTAGGCGAAACATTCAACTGAATAGACCTAAATTGAATGTTCTATCGATTTTTGATTAGAACAATGCACGTCACCATCTAGATTTGCAAGCTAACCTAACCTATTGCTTTCTATGATTGACATACAACAAATTGTCATAAATTATAATACAATCAAAGCAATAATCAAAATAAACACCAGCATTACAACTTGATCATAATTCTTGAAAAAATCGAGATTAAATCATGCACACACTTGAATCAAGTTCATAACCCAAAAAACATCAATTATAAGGAAAATCCCTAATACCCAAGCAAGAAAAACGTTACTTTAGCCAATAATCGGTATACGGGTTCAAGTTTCTAGGGATGGAAAGAAGAAAAGATGAGAGAAATCGAGCCAAAAGTCAACTGGTCGGGCTTTTTTTAACCTAGAAGCCATCGATCATATTTTATAGGAATTGCCGCAAAGCTGTGGCGATGACGTGAAATCTGCCCGCACAAAACCTTCGGAGCACTGCGGCGCCTACTACGCTTCACCAACGGATCGTCTCGGGAAAAAGCCGCACTGCACCGTGGCTTCAGGGCGTTTTGGTAATTTTGGAGTTCTATTTCCCAGTTGACGCCGTGGAACTCTGTTTTGGTCTGTTTTAGCTCGATTTTGTTGCTAAGACCCCGTTCTACCTGGTAAGTGCTCGAAACCTACAAAACAACATAATAGACACATTAAATCGCACAACGATCCCAAGTTAAGCTGAGGAAGATAACACATTTTAGGTGCTATCATCTAGAAATTATGAGTTTTTATCTTTTCTAACACAGCATAGAGCTGAAAAGAAGCCAAAAATATTCCAAGTACAAAGGAAAATATACTGCTAGAAGTATCAAGGTCACAACGTTTAAAGATCAACGCATCAAATACCCTGCGTCGAGAAGAAAAAGTAAATTCAGATGTCTCGGCGGCAACTGTCATGTCTGTTGGGTTTTATGCCCTAAAACTCGTAGACTGTAAATGTAATAATTTGACCGTAATTAAATCATTAATAAAGAGTTATTGATGTGTTATTTCAATAAGCGTTATTGAATGTTTTTGTTTGTTTTGTCTTAATCGCCCTAAATCCAATAAACTAACATTCTAGGATGTTTTTATGAGTCTTGAACTGTATATGGGAACATATGGAGATCAATGTTCAAGATACAGTGTAAAGGGTCTATAATATAGGGATAAGGCAGAGTACCTTATCCTGGTGACACTATGGATACGACACACTTTGTATTTAATACAAACGCAATGATCTAACGCGTTCGTGTAGGTGACATGCGAGTGGAGGTATCCTATGCAATGAACTTGCATAAGACCGGACCACGAAATAGTAATCACTAGATGTAACTCCATTAATTAGTTAGGTTTCTATTTCAATAGGATGACCTAAGCAACTTAGTCTTAATCCTGAGTATATTATGAACTCCTGTCCACGAGGGATTGTTCTTTGATTTGTATGGGTGAGAGTGGCCGTTTGCGACTCAATATGCCTACTATCTTGGGGACAAGGCCGAGTTGGAAGCTGAAGACATAATTATACAAGATGGAATTCACTCATTCTCATTTTAAGGGTAAGTAGATAAGTGTTCTCTTAAGTGGTGTCTCCGGGACTTGAACAAAGGGCACTACTCTCTTACTGGCCCAAGAGGGATTTCTTTTTAATGGTTGGATCATAAATAGGTTGTTCATTAGAGGAGCACTGGTACTCAAGGATCTAGAAGTAACCTAGGGGTAAAACGGTAATTTGACCTAGCTGGTGTTACGAACACTTGTAAAGGACTAATTTGCTATTATTGGTTTAGCTGATTAATCTCATATCGTTGGAGCTTCTGATCTGTAGGTTCATAAGGTCCCCTTGCTAGCTCACTACAGACCAATAAGGATCAACTTTGATGAAAGAAAATTTTGAAATGTTCAAATTTATGAAGGAAAATATTAATTGTATTGGATACAATTAATTGCATGATTTATTATAAATTTTATTTGCATGTGATTCAAATTATAACTTTATAATATGGAGAATTGATTTATTTGAATATGATTCAAATAATTAAATATTTATTTGGATAAAATCCATATAAATAAATAGATGGAGAATTAATTAATTAATTTGAATTGGATTCAAATAATTAATTATTTAATTTGAATGAGATCCAACTCAAAGATTGTGCAGAAAATAAATAGAGGGAGAATTTAAAATCTCTGTAAAGGGGTTATTCTAACAGGATTGGAAGTAACCATAGAGTTCTATAAATAGAGCCCTTGGGAGCGTTCATCAAACACACTCTCTAAGAGAATAATCTCTACGATTACTCTAAAAATCTTCCTCTACTAATTCTTCCAATTTTCTTAGAAAAATTATAAGAAAATTCTTCTTCCGATTCTTCCAAAGAAGCAGTTCCCACAAACCAGATCTTTGCTAAAGTCATAGCGAGGAAGATCTCTTGGAAAAGGAGAAGACTATCAATTCGAGAATTATAGATTGGCAAAGGTATGATGCTTAACCTTTTTCTTTACTTTTTGTATTTTTAATTCTTTCAATAAATCAAATAATGTGATTACACGTTTCCGCCAGGATTTAATTCCCTTTAATGTCAATATACAAGTGAACAACTGACTTTACCAAATCATGACAAATCCATTGAACTGAAGACGTGAAAAAGTATGTGCAGCAAGGCACGAAATTTAATGCAAAGGTGTCGAATCATAATGAGATTGCCTTTTTGGACACCTATGGCCCATTGCACTTCATGTTCAAGACAGAGAGAAACACAGTGGTTAAAGCTCTACACAAATTCTCTCTCAACCTCCATAGCCATCCTCCATTCGAGCTCTTCTATGAGAAGATTCTGAGAGTTTTTAGAGTCGCCTCTCCAAGAGTGAGAATCCATCCCCTGTACAAATTATGTCTCAGATAGCCACCATCTCAAGCCTCCAAGAAACAAGACATTGCTATTGGCAGCTTGACGACTTTTATTTCCATTTCTTCACTATGTTCATCCTTATTTCTTGTATTTTTTTTAATGACAATCGAGAGATTTTATTATTTTCTTAATATAAGTTTGATTGACACTAAACCTCCATCTCAATTCATCTTCAATACTTTACCCCATAAATGTTTAAATGTTAATGGGTTAAGTAAAGGAAGATAGCATTTCCACGTTTCACTAAGTATGTTTTCATATTGATTTAATAGGTACTTCAAACTTACCTAAATCTGTCGAACAAACAGGTTTAAGCAATTATAATCATCTGCTTGAGAGAGTATGTGATTAATCTTAGACATTTAACAAGAAAAGAATTGGCTTTAGAGATAAAGTTCATCTTTTGAATGAAGAACTCACCATTCTCAATCTCGAGTTTGGTAGCATGAAAACTTACTTAAGTAACAATTAGGAATATGCTAGCTGAGTTATCTTAACCTTACTTTTTCTCATGGATCCATTCCTTCCACGCACGCTGGCGGAACATATTTGTACTTGACAACTTCATCCATTTTCCATCCCGCATCATCACTCCACATGTGTATCCATCAATTCATTTTATATAAATTTATTCTTTGTAGTCATTGTAGAGAACATCAAATACTTGTAATTTTTGTAAAGTTCAACGCATTAAACGAAAAAATGTTCTCAACGCCAAATTATTACAAATTCCTGTGATCGACCCTAGACTCTCCAAGAAAGCCTATTTAAACTTGTATTTGGGTTTTTAAAGAGAAACTTGCGTGTTAATGTATACATCTTTTGCAATTTTCAACGCAGCATTAGGACATTAGAAGCATAATGCACCTTACATACTTTAAACACAACATTACCCAAAACAATTCATATTGTCCAAAACAATGGGACCCTTACATTAATCAAATCAACAAAATTTTGTAAATCTAATGCCAAAATTTCGTAAACATCTATTATGCAAAACTCAATTTTCAAAAACATACATCTTAGGTATAGAATAGAAAATTGCTACCCACCATTATTTCTCTGGTTTTTAATCTAAACCAAAATCAAAATAAAATTGGGCTCTAATACTAATTGAAGGGATGGAATCCCAAGGCAGAAGCATACAATCGCTTTTATTTTTTTATTTGGGTAGATGAAAATACAGAATTATATAAAATATATGTATGTATGTATATAAGTATGTATGTGTATATGTACATCACATGTTGTACGAAATAGGTTAAGCATTAAATTAAGAATTTGGAAATTACTTTTGAGACTCTTCCTCAAACTACCAAAGCTTTTCCAATTTGATCAAATACCTTTGTTAGGGACACCTCCAAAATGTCTTCCTCACTATATCTCTTGGCAATAACCCGATTTGTGGCAATCAAGGTGAAAAAGAAGAGAGGAATTAAGAAGGGAGAAATCTAAAAACAAAAACAAATAACTCTTCTAGGATTTTTTTGTGAAAGAGAATAGTCACCAAAAAATCCTAGTCACCCAACACTATTCTTTGTGAATTTAAAGTGGGGGAGAAGGCAATTGCTCACCTCTCCACTCCCCTTTATTAAGATATTTTCATATAGATGACCTCATTTTAGGGGCTCAAATGAAAATTTGCCCAAGGTTTAAAAACGAATTCCTTCTGCTAACGTAATCCCCATGTGAAAGAACTCATTTGACCTTAAAAACACACGCAAGGGCCTGGCTATCGCTGCTTCTTCTCACTCTAGCTTCTTGCTCCTTTCACTACAAGAAAATTTACCTATGTGGACAAAAAACATGCTGACGATATAAAAAGTCATCTACAAAAAGAGGGTTTTCTGATGGTTTAAACCCCCAACAGCAGGAATGTAGGCGTCGGTAAATAGGGGCCTATGCGTTGAAAATGAGCCAATGCCAATGGCGTCTTTTGTGCCCTCGGCATAAGGTAGGATTTGTCAATGCCTTACTTATGGCGTTGGTAGTTCTAAAAACAAAACCTAATTTTATTTCCCCTTCCATCTTCCTAACTTTTTTTTTTACCACCGCCCTGGCCTTCTTTCCCTCTCCTTCCCAAACCTGCTACCACCACATTTTTCCCTTTCCCTACTTTTGGCCTCCGCCCTTTTCCTTTCCCTTTTCTCCCTCTTTCTTTCCCTCTCCCTCTTCTTCCTCTATCCCCTCTCTTATTTTGGACTTCCCTTTCTCTCACTCTCCCCTATTTTCGATTTTCCTCTCCCTTCCCCTTATTTTCGATTTCCCTCACTCTCACTCTCACTTTCAACCACACGTCCCCTCATAACCACTGCTATCTCGCTCGCTTCCACCGTTGCCAGTTCGCTCGCTGCTGCTACTGTTACTCACCCTCATTTTGGTGTGTTATTTTTTTGTTGTCAAGAAAAGGAATCAAAATGAGCAATGTATGAACGATTCATCATTAATTGGTGTTGTTCTTTAGATGTGCATTACAATTTGAACTATTGTGACTTCATAATTGTCTACTTTTAGTTTCTATGTTGTTTTGGTTGTTGTTTGATGTGAAACTCTAACAATTGTTTGCCCTAAAATCGTTCTTAATTTAAGTTACATTCAACATCACAACGAAGGTGAGCTTTCTATTTTGGAAATTGGTACAAAGAAGAGCAATCCATTTTTATTATCTTTAATGCTCATTTTTGTTAGTTTATTAACAATATCTATTGGTAAAAATGTGATAATTATAACTATTGTATCATTTGTGTTAATTTTCTAATGTCCACCTTTATTTTCCCTTGCACTTCTTTGGGTTCATCAAGTTTTTTTTAGTGTTAGCTAACCCTTGAAGCTTTTGTTTGTAACTTTGGATTAGTTTTAAACTCCTTCCACCACTTTTCAACTAGGATTTAAGCCATTTCGATAAGTTTTACGTGTTAAAAAGGTCAATCAATTAAGTCTGAAAGCCTTAGATCAAAAACTTTATTTGTAGTTTGAAACTAGTATTAGGAGTACTCAAGTTAATTTTTAAGAATATCTTAAGGTAAGAGCATCTCCCCCTAACATTATTGTATTTTGATTAAGACTTTTTACCTAAGGTTTGGCCTTTAAAGGTTATAGTTCGTAAGAGCTTGTTAGTTAGAGTTTTTTTTTTTAGTTCATAAGAGTTTGTTAGGTTAGAGTTTGTTTTAGATTTGAGATACTTAGAGACAAGTTTGAAATTGACCGATTGGTTGGTGGTATGATTGGATTAGTTTTAATGAAATTGAGTTTTCTTTTAATTGGACTTGTATAATTGTTTTTTTCTTTCTACATGGTAGTTTGACGAGATTAAGTAATTAAGAGGTTTTATTCTTGAAGCATAGGTTCGATGAATGTAGTATAGTATTGTTTGTAACACCTAAAGACTTTTAGCTACAGTTTCAACCAGATTTCGAACACCTTTTAGCAAGGTTTTGGGACTGCTTGGCATCGTTCGGTCGGTAATAGCTTACTTCAAATGCCTTTGGACTCCAATAAAATGCTTATGACTGGTTTCTAACATTTGGGTTTTATAGCTTGTAGCAATTCTAAATTAATTTTATAACTTTACATGCATGTTATTATATAAACTAATTTTATAACTCTAATATTTATATTCATTTAGTTTAATTTTTCTCTCTTTTTTTTGTAAGTTGTTATTGTTTGAATTGTAGGAAAGAGTTTATTATTATAAGTTTAAATGTTTATAATATGTCAAATTCTTGTATATATATGTAAAGTTGTTTTTGCGCCATATAAGTTTATTAAATTTGATACTGTTTTGTTATAATTATATCTAAATTTAACTTTTGTTTTTTAGGACCACTTTCAATGAAGATCACTTTTCATAGCAAACAAACTAGAAGTCGGTCTAAACTTTTTTGTAATGTGTTTGTTTTGAAGACCAAATTATTGTTTTTGTTATGTAACTTTATATGTCAAACTTTTTCTTTTTTTTTTTTTCTTGTGTGTTTATTGCAAGTTTATTTAGGTGTTACACACTTTTATGATAATATTGAATGAATTTTCATTAGTATTTGGTATAATTTATTTGCTTTTAGGTACAAACTAAAGTAAATGAACAAAGAATTTAAGTGAAAAAACAATACAATTATAACATAGTTTTTTTGGGAAAAAAATTGGCATATGCTGATGCTACATTGCATTAGGAGGCATCGTCATTTCAAGGATATGCCAATAGCAAATTGTAATCATCAGCATAGAAGAACTACCAACGCCAAGTACATGTCGTCAGCTTTGTGAGGATATGTCGACTTCGTTTTCAAATCGTTGGCATTAAAAAACTGTCGACGCCACATTGTTGCATCGGCATATATACCTTTTGCCAACACAATTTGCTAGTGTCAACATTGGTCAGGTTTGACGACTACTGTTGGTGGTTCCAACCTATGCTGACGCTTTTATTTTATGCGCCAACATAGGCTTTGCTGACAAATCCCGCCAATGACGACCTAGTGTTGGCATACGATTAGCGGACGCATTTTTGGAGCTAGGTCAACAATTATTGGCATTGGCAAAAGGCTTAATTCTTGTAATGTTCCTCTAGTTCCTCATCAAGCACAATTACAATTTTTCCTTTGTTCGTCCTAGCTCCTACTCCTTCCTCTAGCTCGCTCTAGCTTCCTCTCATTCCTCTGACTTCTCATTCCTTCCTCTAGTTCCTCATCAAATACAACTGTAATTTTTTTTTCCTTTGTTTGAATTCTCACTTTATTTTTTTCGATCTAGATTCTCGCTCTTTTCTCTAGTTCCTTATCATACACAACTGCAATTTTTTTCTTCATGAAAAAACTGCATAACAAAGAAGAGAGAGAGAAAAACTACAGGACAAAGAAGCAAAAAAAACGTAGAAAAAAAAATGGAAGAAGAAGAAAAACGTAGAAAAAAATAGAAGATGAAGAAGACGATGACACAAAACCAACAAGAAGTGGAAGAAGAAGAAGAAGAAGAAGAAGAAGAAGAAGAAGAAGCAGAAGAAGAAGAATGCAAAAGAGGAGAAGACGAACGCAAAAAATAAAAATAAAAAAATAAAAGAAGCGGAGGTTTTTTCAAATCGAGCAATTGCAAAAATGGAGAAGGAAGAAATGCATTTGTGGTTAAACTGGTAATTTTGTTGGGATTGATGCCCTCAATCTCGTGGGACTCGTAGTTAGTAATTTATGCAAATACATATAATTTATTTAATAAAATAAGAGGTGTTTTATTCAACATTTGCATTTTACTCAATCCAATAAACTCAGATGTGAAGTTATTTTATGTAGCTTGAACAGTATGTGGTAGACATACAAGTGGATCGTGTTCAAATAATAACCTATAAGGTCTACCGTATATGGATAAGGTTAGATGTCTTATCTTGGTGACACTGCAGATATGGCTTACTTTGTGATTGTTACAAGTGTTGTAAGTGTTACAAACGATGTGATCTGAATCGTTCATGTAGAGACATGTGGAGTATCTTGTACAAAGAGTTTGTGTAAGACCGGAGCACGAAATGTTTAATATCTCTTTATAACTGTAATGACCCAACCTCTCTAGCTAACTGGACACTACTCTATATATGCATGATCTTATAACACAATTTTGAACCAAGCAAAAGAACATATTTTATTTTTTAAAAAAATGAATGAATTAAATCAAGATACATGAAATAATTTCCTTGGGGTACCCCTCTTAAAGCGCAAGTTTAAAAATTTAAATAAGATATAATAATTTAGACTATCAACTTAACAACTAGAACTTATATCATGAAAATAGAAAACGAGAAAAGACATATGTGAAAACGATGATTGGTTCGAAAGGCACAATCACAGATTCTTCTTGTCATTTGCATGTTTGTCCCTGCCCTTACTTGAAAAATGTAACGTACTATAAAAAAGATACTCGATAAGTAACCCACTAGGTTATCATAAGCACAAGTGTACATAACATAAGCATAGGGATAAGCATAAGTAGCGAACCTAAAGGCACGAAATCATAGGTAATGAATTTGAAGGTCACCGTCATAGTAATAAGTAGCGAACCCGTTCACAATCATAAGTAAGATAACAGTTATAGTCAGATCTTGCATCCAACTAAAAGTCTTTCTCATAGTCATAACTTCAACCCACCATAGTAATTATATAAAATTCATAGGCGAAAACTAACGAGAGAGAGAAAATCCGACGAAACCCACCAGAAAAGCGGCGACAACGCTTGAATAGATGGTGGGCAGGGGTGAGCTAAGCAGCGGCAAACCCACGACGGACAACGGACGACGATCTTGAGCGGTGGCTGGGAAAAAAACGAGAAAGAGATCTATCGCACGCAAACCAGAGGGAAGAGAGAGACCTATCATGCACATACTGGAGGGAAGAGAGAGAGAGATTCGACACTACCGACGGCAGAGAATGATAGCCGGCGATGACTGGCCGGCTACAGTGGACGACAATGCGACGGCGAACGAAGAATCAACCAGCCATAGTAGCCTTCTTCTGCGTTAAACTGAAATCAAAAGGGAGGGGAAGACGCCTCGGGCTGCAAGCGACTCAAAGGCTTGGCTGGCTCCCTTTTTCCAAATACATACATACATACATAAATGGTCAAAACTCTAAGGGGGTGTTTGGGGTACCAGATTGGAATCAGGATTACTGGGAATCTAATTACGATGGGTTTTGTTGTCTGGAATTGGAATACACTGGAATCTGATTACGGTGTTTGGAGTGCAGGGTTGGATTGGCTGGGTTTCTGATTACAGTGTTTGGAATGCAGGCTTGGGTTTGGGTTGGGTTGGGTTTGGCTATTTTTTTTTCTTTTAATATTATTATGGCTGCTTTTTTTTTTCTACATCTGTTTTAAGCATCATATAAGTTGAAATTTGTCGGTTCATACTATAGAAAATTAAACTATCATAGTATATTATAATTTCGATTTTTTTGCTTTTAAATATTATTTTGACTGTTTTTATTTTTTTAATATTATTTTTAGTAGTTTTTTTTTCTAGATTTGTTTTAAGCATCATATATTTTGAACTATATCCGTTCATACCATAGAAAAGGAAACTATTATACTATATTATAATTATGATTTTTTTCTTTTAAGTAGTATTTTGATCTTTTTTTAAAAAAATATATTTCCACTGTTATTTTTCTACATCTTTTTTAACCATCATGTATTTTGAATTTTATTTGTTCATACTATACAAAATTAAACTATCATACTATAAGATTGATTTTGATTTTTTTTCTTTTTAAATATTATTTCAAATTATCATACTATATTATAATGTTGACTACTTTTTCTTGAAGTATTATTTCGACTTTTTTTTTTTTTTGTACATCTGTTTCAACTATCACAGTATATTAGAATTAAAAGTAAAGTAATGTTAGTATATAATAGAAGGACAACAATATAAAATTAAAGTTCGAAAAAAAAGTACACATAGTTCAAATTACAAACAACATCATGGAAAGATAAGGTTCCTTAATCATAAAATAACTAGGGTTGCAAATTGAAGGGAGAAAAAATTTATTCTCCAAAATGGTGTGTGAATATAGAAATAGCAGAGAAGAGCAATCATATATATAAGCATGTGAAGTTAAACAACCCAACCACTCAATTAATTTGACTGACAGTGCAAGAAGTGACCGAAGACAAATAAGCCAACAACCAAATTATAACAATATAATAATAACAACGCAAGCCTTCGACAAATGCAAGGCCTTTTACCCTCGACCAACGCAAGCCTTCAACCAACGCAAGGCCTACTTCGACAAACGCAAGGCCTTCGACCCTCGACCAATGCAAGCTTTTGACCAACGCAAGGCCTACTTCGACCAACGCAAGGCCTAATTCGACAAACGCAAAGCCTACCTTCGACCGACGCATGGCCTGCTTCGACCAACGCATGGCTGCTTCGACCAACGCATGGGAAGAGTGAATGCAGACAGAATGCGACAGAAGAGAGAGAGGGAGAGCAGACATCGGGCAGAGTGAGCATTGGGAAGCAGCGGAAACTGGGAAGGATTAGGTTGGATTGTACTTGGGGTTGGTTTTGTAATCCAAACCAACCCCAAAGCCCATTCCCCAAACATGGGTTTTGTAACCCAATATAATACAATCCAACCCAACCCTTTACCCCAAACACCCCCTAAGTTTGACTGGTTATCACCCCAATATAAATATATATTTATTCCCTTTTCACTCCTAAATTCCCTGACATCTTAAATTCTCCTTTTCCTTTTCTATGAAAAAAACAAAAACATATATATATATTTAATCCTCCCATCACATCAAACTCAAACCAAATTAATTAACTCCAAACAAATAAATCCCAACTTATCCTAAATTAACCAAACTTCTAAATCTCTCCCAATATAAAATCTCCAATTTCAATTCAACTCCTAAATTTCCCAATTCCAAATTAAATTTCACCAATTGAATTAAATTCAAATTCCAAATAGTTGTCAATTAACCCAAATTCAATTATCTTAACCCAATAATTCAACTTTAACCTCAAAAACTAAATCTGTCACCCAAATAATTCAAGAAAATTAAATTAAAATTAGCTAAAAATTTGGGGTGTCACAATAACACCGTTAGTTGAAGTGATTAACTTTTTATAAGGATGACCATAGGTAACTCGATCTCAATTCTGAGTGAGTTATGAACTCCTGTCTATGAAGACAACCATTTTATTTGTATGGGTGAGAGTGGTATATGTCAGCGACTCAATAAGCCTACCATTTTGTGGATTTGTCCGAATAAGGAGCTGAAAACATAACTACATAAGATAGAATTCACTCCTTCTCGTCCTCAGGAAAAGTAAATAAATTACTATCTTAAGTGCTGACTCTAGGTCTTGAACAACGGGCTCCTCCCTCTCATTAGTCCGAGAGATACTTTTTATGGTAGGACCATAAACATGTTGTTCATTAGAGAATCAAAGAGACTTAAGGAGAAAGAAGTAATTTCAGGGGTAAAACAGTAATTTGACCAAGCTGTAATTATGAACAATTTGTGAAAGACCGACTTTGATGATTAGTTATATCCATGGACACAGAAATATATTTACATTGCGAAGAATGCAGCTATGGGTCTTTAGTGGAGTGACCCACAGTTAATGAATGTTGATTAACTTAGTTAAAGAGTTTAATTAATTTAATCACGAATCATTTGAACTTCTAATCTGTAAGTCCATTAGATCTTCCTGCTAGCTCACTAAGGATAAAATAAGGATCAATTAATTTTAAAATAATTGAATTGTTCAAATTATTTAAGAAAATTTTATATTAATATGATTAATTGTATAATGATAAATTATAGTATCTAGCTAATTATAAACATGATTTATAATTAAAAGTATAATGTGAGAGAATAATATTTGAATAAAATTTGAATTTGAATTGAATATGTATTGCATTTCTATTAAAACTATAAATTAAAATTAATGTGAATGAGATTCATATTAATACTCCAGGCTAAGAAAGAGAAGTGCATTTTTTATATGATTTAAATGCATAATTAATAAATATGTGATATTTATATTAATTAATTAATAGTTAATTGATTAATTAATTATTATTATTTCTTTAATAATATATTATATACTAATTTTGATTATATATATATATACACACACATATATAAAGGAGAAATAACTCCCTGTAGTTGTAGGGGAGTGGAGATTGGGTGTGAGGGGAGTTATTTGTTAGTTTCTATGCGTTATATAGAAATAGAAAAGAATTTTGCACGAGAACAAGTCTCACCTCTCGGATTTCTCCCAATTCTCTCTCAAAAAATGACTCTCTCATAAATTCTTCAATTCCAAAAGGATCCCACAATCCTTGATCTCCTTGAGTTATAACATGGTAGCCTAGCAATAGTGTTTCAGAGTTTGTGACCTTGGAGATTTGTTTTAGATAAGTTCAAGAACAGTAGAAGAATTGTTCTCCAACAAAGGTATTCTTTTCTCAAACCTTAAAAGTATGCTTAGCCTAGTTTAATTATGTGTTTATCAATTTTGTTTTTCTCATCCCAATTCAAAGGCAAAAAGTGATAAAATGCTTTCGTATTGAGATTTAATCCTTTCAAGTTTTTCGTGGCACTAACATAAGCAAAGGGCCAAATTATATTTGTTTTCAAATGTGTGATTAATTTTCATTTGGGCCCAATAAAGGAGCTCTTTGTGCAATTCTTCCCTTTATTAGGGGAGTTATTTAATTTAAATTAATAATTAATAATAATCATATATTAATTAATTAATTAATTTAAATATCTTCTATTTAAACCAATAAATATATGAATCATATTCAAATTGTATATATTTCTCTCGTAATCTATAGTATAAATTCATATCAATATATAACATGTAGTTTTAATATAAATCCTATTTATATTAATTTAATATTCCAATCAGATTCAAATACATTAATTCTCTCATAATATATGGTTTTAATAATAAGTTATATTTATAATTAACTATATATAATATTGTATCTATATACATTATACTTTGTATTAATCATATCATATACAATTAATATATGTTTCCCTAAGCTAATTTAAACAATTCAAATTATTCTTTAAAACTTTGGTTTTTGTTAATCTATTATGAGCTAGCAATGGGACTTAATAAACTTACAAATTATAAGCTCCAACGATTCGAGATTGATTAATTAAACTCTTTAATTAATACAATCAACATTCATTAACTATGATGCAAACCACTATAGACCAACACTTACACTTTTATGCACTATACCACAAGTTGCGTTATTATATGTAAGTTAATCCTTCACGAGTTGTTCATAATTACAACTGGGTCAAACGTTTGTTTTACCCCTTTAATTACCTTCATATCCTTACGTATCATTGATCCTCTAATGAACAATTTGTGTTTATGATCCAACCATAAACCAAGTACCTCTCGGGTCAATGAGAAAGTGGGACCCCATTCTTCAAATCTTTGAGTCAACATTAAAAGGAACTACTCATCTACTTACCTTGTACGAGAAGGAGTGAATTCCATCTTATAAAGTTGTGTTCCTAGCTCCCCACTCAGTTAAGTCCCCAAACTGGTAAGCTTATTAAGTCAGCAACTCGAGTCACTCTCACCCATGCAAATCAAAAGACGAATCCTTATAGGGAGGAGTTCATAACTCACTCAGAATTAAGATTGAATTACATATGATCATTCTGTAAAAATTAATCTCCTCAATTCGCGGAGTTATAAAGATTAGTTATTTCGCAATCCAGTCTTATACAAACTTTTTGTATATGATATCTCCACTCACATGTTCCACATGAATGATTTGGATTACATCGTTTGTAACACTTATAAAGTGGACTGTATCCATACTGTCACCAAGATAATACACCCAACCTTACCCATCTACTACCCTAGTAGTCGCGCTCTTACCCAGGTGTTGCCTTGCTCGGAGGCTTCGGTTTAAAATCTTTCTCAAATCTCAGTAGATTCTTGTAGCTACCTATCCCTAGAACTACTAAACACTATGAAAGCCATAAAACCGACTTCAAAGGTAGTCTGCCTCTGCTAGTTATTGATAGTTCACCGCTATCCTAGGTACTTCCAACAAGTAAAAGAACAAAATCCCGATGGATTGTAGTGGACATGAGAAATAAAACCTGGCTGGATTCAGGCTAGCCATGTTATCAAAGAGGAAATTCCCTCGACTTGTAGATCCTTTAGGTTATTATTTTGAACATAATCCATTATGTGTCAACTATATACTATTCAAGTTTCATACCAATTACCTTGAACTTGAATTTATTTATTAGATATAGTTATGCAAATTTAAGACTATCAAATAACAAATTATTTTATTAATAATCAATAAATAGTTTCTTTATTTACAATCTATGAGATTAAGGCATGATACCCAATACAATCAAGTCTCCATCATTTTTACAAAGAACACACCATTGAGGGTTTAAACAGCTAGTCCGATGGTGAGTATGAACAAGCCAATTTTATATGAACGTGAACAAAATATTTATTTACCTCAATAACGCCTTTTCTTTAGGAAAAAAAAAAAAAATTGTGAGATTTAAAGTGAAGATTTGAAAGGTTAAATGTAAAAGTAATTATGTCCTATTCAATTGGATTGAGTGGTCCTTAAATTAGCAAATAATTCAATTTATTCTTGGTACATAAATCTACTAATTACTTTTAGTTCCCAAACTTTTATAAAAGTAACAATTTAGTTTTTCAACTTTGATTTGTAATGATTTAGTCCCTGTACTTTCGATTTTGTAATAATTTAGTCCTTAAATTTTACAATTTAACAATTTCGCCCTTGTACTTTAAAAATTGTAATGATTTAGTCCCTATTGTAGAGATTATTATTAAGGTTTATTGAGATTTCTTGCACCAATAAATTAATTAGAGACTTAATATTTTTACAAAATACAAAGTCTACATCATAAAATAATAAAAAATTGATATCTAATTTTGATAAACGTTGGGAATTAAATTGTTACAAACTTGAAAGTACAAGGACCAAATTGTTATATACTAAAATTCAAAGACTAAATTGTTACAAAATTAAAATTACAAAAATTAAGTCATTACAAACCAAAATTCATGAATTAAATTGTTACATAAAAGTTTAAGGAGGAAAGTATTTTTAACTTTACTTGTGTAATTTTAACAACTCCAGTTACATTATGGACTTTATACTATTTTTTTTTTATTTTTTTATTTTTTTGAATCATATGGACTTGATACCTTTGAGCATTTCATTATCGTCTCTATCATCTGATTAAAGTCTACAAACCGTCAATGACATTAGACGAAAAAAAAGGGCTAAAAACGCCAAACTATTTGTGGGTATTGAAGACAAACTACTTTTCGTGGATCTTAGATTTAGTTATTCAAAACTAACGGTGTTGAATATTAATAATAATTTTAATAAAAGAAAATACAATTAGTTCCAAAGCTTTTTTAAAAAAAATGTTAATTGATAATAATAAAAAAAAATTTAAAAATCAACCACGTACAAACTAGCATTAAGGACTAAACTCAACATTTATGAAGCACAAAGGACTAAAATGGAATATTTAAAAATAAATAAACTAAACTTTGAACAAAATTTTAAAATACAAGAACTAAAATAGAAGTTTAGCTAATTTATTTATGATTTCGATTAAATTCTAAATTTAGTTTTCATGATTTGGAGAAAGTTGGAATTTAGTCCCTATAATTTATAATTTTGAATCTAGTCTCTATTATTTGATAAAACTTTCAATCTATAGTGCTTATCAAAACATATAGACTATTTATGAAACTTTATCGAAATCATGAAGACTAAATTCATACTCTTAAAATTACCGAGACTAAATTTTAACATTGTCCTTAAAATTACCGAGACTAAATTCTAATAGTATCCTTACTTTAAAGACCAAATTTATAATTTAACTTATAATTTTCATTTGATTTATGATAGTTTACATTTTTATTTTTGTCACTCAGTCCCATAAGCTTTAAACATTAAGTACCAATAGTAACCTCCTTTACCTAGGGCTATATAATGCATTTATTGAAGCATCATTTGAGGCAACAGAAAGAAACATGGATAAAACAGTAATATCATTAATATTATGTACCAAACAAAAAGAATAATAATGAATACTTACACCCTTCTTCTGACCCAAAATTACTCATCAATTATATTTTTCTTTATATATATATATATAACTACCATAATTTTAATATCTCAATCAATGGTTATTTGGTAATTTTGTTCCCAAAATAAAATACACTAAGTAAAAATTATATTCTATGCATTTATTGTCATTTAAAATAATTACATTTTTTCTTCATTTTAGACTCAAGATTTATTAAAGTTAGTCAGATAATTTACATATATTCTTTTTATTTGAGATCTCTATACTCCACTTATTATACTATTTATCATTTTTTATACCTTTCAAATTCCTCTATGATCAGATCTATCTCTATCATTTTATGTTAAATGATATCTTACAAAAATGATGTAAATTATATGCAATAGATAAAATTTTATGTTAAATCAATATGTTCATTTTATCAAATCATGACATGTAGTCTTTCTAACTCCAATTCATATAATGTAATGTTGAAGTCTCGTTATATTATTATTTTAACAATAAAATTTAAAATAATTTAATGTGAATGATCCAATTTAAAAAGATTCAATATTAAATTTGGTCTCTAAATTTAAAGATTGATTTTTAGATTAAGTCTCTTTTCAAATATATTAAAATGAACCAAAATATTTACAAGTATAACAAAATTTACTAATAGTAGTTTATCGTGATCTATCTCAGATAGACTGTATATTTTACTATTAGTTGTAAATATTTTTAATAGTTTTGCATAATTTTCCTTTAAAAGTTACTAATAGAAAGTTTAGGTTCATTTCATATAAAATTTATATTTATATTTAATAGATTAATTAATTTATTAAAACTTTTAAATTTGTTAATAAACTTATCAAACATAAAATTAAAATTTAAAAGTATAAGAATTTATAATTAGATATTTAAAAATTGTTAATAATTCAGTGACAAGAACTTATACATAAATGCAATACACAAAATAAAAAGAAAAAAAAAACTGAAATAGGAATTAGGACCACAATAATCATCATAAAAATAGATAACATTTGATTAAATTAATTATATTGTTATATATAAATTAGCAGGAAAATAAGCTATATATGATTTCTCTGCATTAGTTTATGATTTTTCAGGGAAAAAAAAACAAAAAAAAAAAAAAAAAAAAAAAAAAAACAAAATGAAACGAAACCCTAAGAATGATCGAGAGTACCGCGACGATCGTCTCCGGCGGCGGCGCGAGGTTGCTGGAACTGGTGGCTGAGGTTGCCGATACTGGCGGTGACATTGACAGCCAAAAGTCCGTCATAGTTGCTACCGCCTTCGAAGCTTCGTCGGAGCATCATCTGTTGCTGTTGTTGATCCCGAGGAAAAGATTGATCGTGATAGAGGCTATGCGGTTGATCTCGAGCAAAATTGAACGCCGGCTGGTGGTTCCGCTGTCCATGAGCGACGGTGGAAACAGTGGAAGGCGGCGAAATCAGGGCGGCGTGGTTTCCGATGCCTAGGTTTTGATATTTGGAGAGTTCAGATTTGGCGCAGGTGAGATCCATTTGGAGTTTACAGAGTTGGTGTTGGAGCAGAGAAATTACGCCAACACAGCCATAGACAGGGTCTCGAAGACGCATATCGGCTTCATAGGCGAGCGAATTGACGGCGTCTTCTCTCTGGTGAGGATGCAATTCATTGAGAAGTTTTGTGACATTGCTGGCTCCGAATACCTTATGAACATTGGCGAATTTCTGTGGCTGATCCGGCGGAAAATAAGGCGCAAAAACACATTCCGGTTGGCATTTTCGCCGGAGAAATTTGCAAGCTGCACAGGGCGAATTCGAGGAAGTCGATGCCATCTTCCAATTCCTCCTCTGTAAGAACACTCTATTAGACTTCAACATAACCAATCAAACATATATACTAAAAATCCCTTTAGAAAGGGGGAAAACCACTATGAATTAGACAACTATCATGTTATGAACTTTACAAAATCGTTTAGAAAAGGGAGAAAAAAAAACTATCTGTATTAGAGAACTGCCATGTTATGCACTTGACTTATTTGATCTCTTGTTTGTTTATCTGTTTCAATGGAAAGAAAATTTCTATATGACTCTGTCTGTAGGAAAGATTTTGAAGAGAAAAGACTGTCATATAAATGATGGATATGGGAAACACAAGATTTAAGAGCAAAGTTATTTCTGAATTGGAATTGGGTGAAAAGGGATTATCTAGGGAAATTCTTTCCTTATATACAGAGAATCCGTAGAGAACAAAATAATCTTCACTCATAGTTTTTTTCCATTGAAACACAGTAGGTGTAGAAGATTTGCTTGAATCCAAAGATGGGTTTGAAAACAAACAAGGAAAAGATTAAAAAAAAAAAAAACTGGACCTTAGAATAGACTTGGGAGAGAGAGAGAAGAAAATGCAGAAACCAAAGAGGAAAAAGAGGGGAAAATCTTACCCTTTTACAAGTGGGTTTGGGAAGTTGGATCTCGTGAAGAAGAAAAGAGAAGCAAAAACGAAGATGGGTTTAGAGAGAGAGAGAGAGAAGGAAAAAAAAAGTATTTTGGTTCACTGTGATCGATGAATAGTATAATAAGAAAAACATGGAAGACAGGAAGAAGATCTGGTTGAAAATATTAAGTACAGTTCATTTTCCAGTAAATGTATGAAATGAAGAGGAGGGTTTTAAGAGAGAGGGGAAAATAAAAATAAAAATTAATAATAAAAGGTTGAAGGAAGGGATAAAAAAAAATAAAAATAAAAAAAAGGATTTTTCCTAAAAAGGAGAGAAGGCAAAAGAGAATAAGAATGACTAAAGAGACTTGTCTCCATCATTCTTTGACTTCAACTTGGGGAGAGATCTCTCAATCTTTTCTCCCTTTTTCCTTCTTCGTCAATGTCTCGGGATTTCCAAACACCTTTTAAAAAATTATATCTAATTACTTACATTACATCCATGCATGCATGAAAATACACCTTTTTTTTTAATCTTTTGTTTTCATAAGTTTTAGAGCAAAATGTATTTGATTATTATTATTGTTTTATAATGGGGAGTTGGGAGTTTTCCTCCCCTTTGTCCGGGGACACCTGTGTCCACTCTAAATCTCGGACTTCGAACATATTTAAGAGTTCCTTTTTACTTTCATTTTTAAATTAATCTCAGGTTCAATATATATATATGATAGCTTTGTATTGACGGAATGATAGAGTAGAAATTAAGGGGTTTGACTTCTTAGCTAAGTTCATACTGATTAGAATTTAGTTTATCAAGGATGAAGTTCATCAATTAATTGTACTCAAGACAGATGAGTTCTTTTTTATTTTTTATTTTTATTTTTTAATGTTTACTTAATTTTGTATTTATTTAAAACAACTTTAGAATTTCTCATATAAGAGACCAATTTCCCGATGGGTGGATAATTTCATCTTATGCTTGGACCAAATTATCAATTTTTTTTTGACAAGTTAGCAAAGATAGGAGGGATCAAAGGTGCATCGGAATATTTCAATTAAAATATTCTTTTTTTCTTTTTTTAATTTTGTTCATTTGATTTATTTTTTATATTTTGAGTTCAAGCATGTGAATGTAAGGGATTCAAGTACCTCTGACTTCTTAATTGAATCTTTTTTCTTTTTCTTTTATTTATTTACTTTTTTTTACCAATTGAGCTATTCCTAAGTAAGGGAATGGTTTTCATCTCAACTCACCATGTAATAAATTGTCTTTCAATAGATAGGAGTATGTTTAAATTTATATAATACATTCTCTCTCAACACATATTATATCTCAAATTGGCTTCATGGAAGAAATGAGAGTACGTGAAGTTAAGAAGCTGGACACATTAATAGCATAGTAAATTAGCACTACATAAAAGTTAAAAAAAGAGAGGGTGGTGATAGAAGAAAACTTGTCTGTCGACTCTTTTTCCTAACTTGGACAAATTTTTAAGTTAATTTACCCTAACAGAAACCAGGACCCATTGTTTGGGCTAATTTTAAAAAAAGGCATATATATTTTGAACATAGGCAAGGCATCCCCGTTCTTGAATCAAAAGCTTTGGAAATGTAACCCTTTCCATTAGCGACTTTAATTTTCTCTGTGTGTAGAACATTTAATTTGTTTTGCATCTGATCCAAAAGTTCATTATTATTGATTGAAGTCCAAGTTGGGTTTGATTAAAGCAAGTGGTCATAAAATAGAGTTTTAGGGTTGGTAAAGTCATGCTTTTAAGGCAATGAATAGATAAAGGGAAGAAATTGGTGTGTGTGTGTGTGTGTGTGTGTAGTTTAGGGTTTCCTCTACTTCTTCGCCGAGAAATGATTTCGCTTACTCTTACAATACCCCCGCATATAAAGATGGTGACCACCTATCACCATTATTCACCTCTTCAATGCACTTATTATTATTTATTTTTTTTCCTTTGAAGTTCTATATTTCACCCCACCCCAACAGTAATTTATTCTATTTATATATATTATTTTAGTTAAATTATAGATTAGGAGAAATTATAAATTTAGTTTCTAAATTTTTATGTTTTTTCTCTATTTGACCTTTAAATTTTTAAAACCTACCTAATAAGTTTATTAACATTCGATTTTGTGTCTAATATGTTGTTCCTAACAAATTTGAAAATTTAAAAATTAAGATATCGTTTAGTAACTATTTGACTTTTTATTTTTGAAAATTAAGTCTATGTTCTTTCAATTTCTTACTTACAATGCTTTTATATTTCTTAAGTAAAAGAGTTGAATCCTTCGCTAAAATTTCAATAATAAAAATTATTAAATTTTTTTTTTTTTAGTTTTCAAAATTTGGCTTGTTTTTAAAAATGTTTTCAAAATTTGGCTTGGTTTTTAAAAATATTAGTAGAAAGTAGATAACAAAATAAGAATTTTAGAGGTGAAAAGGTGTTTCTAGATGTAATTTTCAAAAACTAAAAATGAAAAACTAAAACCCCATTTTGTAACCATTTCGGTTTTTGTTTTTGTTTTTTTTTTTTAAAATTAAGCCTATTTCCTCTTCATTTCTTACATTGATTTGCATATCTCTTAAGTATAATAGTTGAATTCTTTACTTAATTCCAAAAACAAAAGCAACTTTTTAAAAACTTTTTTTTTTTTTCAAATTTTGGCTTGGTTTTCTAAACCATTGGTAAAAAGTAGATAACAAAGGAATAAATTTGAAGATGGAAGTAGCGTTTATATGCTTAATTTTCAAAAACAAAAACAAAGAACGAAATGGTTACGAAACGGAGCTAAATAATTACAAATCTATTTAGATGTGAATTTGAATATTATGCTTAATGGAATCCTAATTTTGTGTCTAGAAGTAGATCGATAAACTTTAAAATATTTGAAAGTTCATAGACTAAATTTGTAATAATGTACCTTATTAGCTTTTGATTATTTGAAAATAAATTTAATTTATTCCCTAAAAGTTCTTAAAGTCTCTATTTTTATAGTTCTTATGATTTGGGTGACCTCTATGATTTTAGAAAGTCTTAGTTTATCCATAAGTTTAGTTAAGCTTCAGAATAAAAATGTCCAAAACTTTGTACATAGCAAGTGAGTTAGTGTTTTATATTTGGATAATTATGTTATTTGACCCATTAGAATTCAACGGCCAAGTAAAAATAGAACATAAATGGGGATGCATGATTTGTGAGATTCAACGAGACTACAAGGAGCAAAACAATAGGGACCAAACCAAAATTAACCTAACCATTAGGGACTAAATTAATAATTAGAACTACGGGACCAAATTTCTAAGTAAGCCTTTTTCTTTTTTGGGTTGAGAATCTTATTTTCTTGTTAAGTTTAAGCCTTTAGTTTATTTTTATCTCTAAAAATTTCCAAACATTCCAAGTTATCTTTTATTATTTTTATTAGAAAAACAATTTTAGTGTATTTCTTTGATAAATACATGTCTAGTTTCATTTATTTACGTGATGAGTAAATGTTTATAGAGATAAGTGTTCAAACCTAAGTGCGTTACGGTAGGTGTAAAGATGGATTTACAATTTTGTTAAATAATTAAATAAAAAAAATATTAAGGTTGATAATTGTTTTCTGTGTAGGACATTGGATCTAGATTACAAGTAATTAAAAATTTAAGCAAAACAAAATAAATATAGACGTGTAAGGACTCGAATATAATATAAACCTAATTTTAGAAGTGAGAAAAAGAAAAAAAAAAAAAATATATATATATATATATATATTATTTTAGTTCTTCTCATTCATTTAGTAATAATGATGAGTCCATATGCTTACTTTAAGGAGTAGCATATAACGTAGCTCAAATAAATAGGTATATATATATATATATATAGTACAATTATTTTCAATCAAATTATTTTTAAAATTCCTAAAATATAACAAAATGTTGGTGTTTTATTTATTAGAATTAAAGAAACAAATATATGAATTCATAGGGAAGAAATTAAAAAATAAGAAGTGTGTTATTGTTTAATTTAATTATTAGAATGTCAATCTCACATCTTAAAAAATGAGAAATTGAAGTGTTGTGAAAAATGAAAAGATTAGGGGAGAGAAATAGATAATTGAATGTTGTATAGAAAGAGAAAGTGGTAGGTTTAGTTATATGGTAATGGAAAAGAAGAAAGGGGGATTAATAAATGGAGAGTGTGTTTTAGTGTGTCAGAGTGTGAGGAAATGAAGAGTGTATGTATGTAATGTCGTGTTGTGAAATGACCCATCCTCCTATTCTCTGCCACAACTCTGTCCTCAGCTATCTCTATTCTCTATTTCCTCCACCTTTCCCAATTACCATTACTTACTATTTTCCTTTTTTTATTATTATTTCTTCTTTTCTCTTTTTACTTCTTTCTTTACATCACACCTACCCTTCTTCTTCATTAACCATATTCTCTCTCTCTCTCTCTCTCTCTTCAACGTTTATTTTATAGATTTCTTTTCTTTTTTATCAAAATTAAACTAAAACTTAGCTCACCTCTCTCAAATTGTAATAGAAATTGGTATAATCGTAATAAATTTATTAATAGATCAATTGTAATGAGTCTAAATCGCAAATATAATTGGGTTGTTTTTTATTACGTCAACTTAGAATTATGAATTTTGTTATTACTATTACTGTTACCTTTAACTCTCAGGGTCTAACGGTAACAATAACAGTAAATGTGTCAAAATTCATAATTTTTCCTTTGGAACAATAACAATAATGGTAATGGTAACTATATGATGTAATTTTCGTTCTTTTTTATTATAATTTCCGTTTTTTAATTGCAAATTTTGAAGTGGATCTCCATGTGTTTGTACGGAGATGCAAAACACAAGTAAACAACACCAAAGTTTATCAAATGGGATCCGCATTTCACATTACTATTGATTTATTACATTTTCAATGGGTTAAATGTGGCCTTAGTCTCTAAATGTTATTTTATAATGGTAAAATATTATTTTGGTCTCTATAATTTGAAGTTTGTTGAATTTTAGTTTATCTACTTTCATTTGTCCAATTTTAGTTCATGTACTTTGGATAAATCTTAAAATTAGTCCTCAATGCTAGGTTTTGTTGATTTTCTAAAATACTTTCAGTTATCTATAGCATTTTTACTATAAGTTTTGAAAAGATATTGACATATTTTATTTTCTTACATGAAAATTCTTCTTATTATTATTTAATCAATTTCGGTAAAAGTTAACTTTGAGGGACTAAATTTAAGATTTTTTGAAAGCATGGGGACTAGAATTGGAAAACTAAAAGCATAGAGACTAAAATTAAATAAACTTCAAAGTATGGGGACCAAATGATATTTAACCTTTATAATGAATTTAGTCAATGTACTTTCAAATTTTTAATAATTTGGTCCAAATGTTAATAACTATCTATAAGTATTAATTTAACCATTGTATGTAGCATGCTAGGCTTTATTGTAAAATTACTATTAAGATTTAATGGAATTTCTTATCCTTGTAGATTGATAAAATGATTATAGGTTAAGTTTGTTTATAAATGTTGAAGACTACGATATTACGTTATTAAAATTGAAATGAGATTTCCACGATAGAATTAAATGGTTACAAATTTGAAAAAACTAAAAAGTTAATAAATTATATTATTAAGATTTGGAATTATATAGGGGTAAGTTGTTACAAATGAATATTTAAAGGCTAAATCGTTATTTCCTTATAAAAAAATAAAGATCACTTCGTGTGGATCATTTTATTAGATGATGTACACTCAATTGAAATATTTTCAGGTGGATTAAAAGTTTAAATATAAATGTTGAGAAAAGTGTTCGATTTTTTAATCCTGTAAGATATTTTTCATCAATATATTAATGTTGACAGCTGTTGTTTTTCCATAAACTATCGAAAATCATGAAAATATATGTGTGTATATATATTTATAATGAGTAAATAAAAAAGATACTTTTCATGAGTTCGCAGTGAGAAAGTGGTTTCTGAAGCAATAATAGAAAATGGTGAGGTTAGGGAGTGGCAATATGAAGTAGGAAAGAGTGAGGGAGGGATGAGAGATATGATAGAGGAATGAAAAGACAAAGAGAGATAAAGTTTATTTATTACTATTATCTATTTATTTCCTTTTAATTTCAAATGGAAAGTCAATATTAAAAATAAAATTTTCAAAAAATTGCTCTATTATTGTACCAAAGGAAAAAACTACTTTCAAACCTGTTTTTCAAAATTGAAGGATTAAAAACGTATATTTTAAAACTTCGAACATATTACTAAAAACTAAGAGATTAAAGAGGTAACTTTTTCATATATATATTTTGCCTTGCAAAGATCCAAAACAGGCTAAGATGATATTACAGAGAAAGACTATCTATAACGAAACACAAGTGATAATCGAAAAACAATAGCTAACGGCATAGAACATCGAATAACCATTTGCCCAAAATCGTGAGAAATTAACAAATATACAATGAAGATAATTGTGAACCCTAAACACAAAGAAATATTTCGATGAATAGTCGATCGGCGTGCTATGAAAGGAACGAAATCAACAATTCAAATGAAAATTCAGAAATCAAAATGCTAGAGTTACCGATTATTGAACGATCGAAAGAGGAACATAGCTTTGATCGATGAATAATAGGAGGAAGATGAAGGAGTGATGTGTTGAAATTTGTGTCCTAAAGCCTCACAATTAATTTGTTGATTAATTTAATTATTAATTATGCAATATTCGTTTATCCATTAACTAGAAAAATCCAAGGTTGTTACATGTAGTCTTGAACGGTATGTAGTTGACATACTGGTGGATCATGTTCAAGAAATAACCTAAAAGTCTATAGTATATGGATAAGGTTGGGTGTCTTATTTTGGTAACACTATGGATACGACTGATAACTTGTAAAAATACAAGTTATTATATTCATTATTTGGAGTAATTAAGACAAAATTGATGATAAACGCATGAATTTAGCACTTGAATTGCATTATATGAATAACTCTGGATTTATTATACTTACAAAAAAATCTATCATGGAAATTATGAAATTTTATTTTGACGTAGGATAGAACAAAAAAAAAAAAAAAAAAAAGGAGCTCAGAAATATAAAGGAAGATGACGCTGCAAGGGAAGACCAACGCGTCGAGAACTATGCGTCCAAAAGATAAATAGAGCAAGCACGTAACCGGCAACTGCATGTCAATATGCAAGTGGACAACTGATTTCTCCAAGTCATGACAGATCTAATGAACTGAAGACGCGAAGAAGTCATCGCAACAGGACATGAAATTAAATGCAAAGGTGTCAGGTCATCATGANAAAAAAAAAAAAAAAAAAAAAAAAAGGAGCTCAGAAATATAAAGGAAGATGACGCTGCAAGGGAAGACCAACGCGTCGAGAACTATGCGTCCAAAAGATAAATAGAGCAAGCACGTAACCGGCAACTGCATGTCAATATGCAAGTGGACAACTGATTTCTCCAAGTCATGACAGATCTAATGAACTGAAGACGCGAAGAAGTCATCGCAACAGGACATGAAATTAAATGCAAAGGTGTCAGGTCATCATGATATCACCTTTTCAACACCTATAAATAACCCAAAGCTTCTCAATCAAAAGGGGAGAGAAAAAAAAGAACTCAAGACGCGAAAGCTCTACACAACTTCTCTCTCACCATAACCATCCTTCATTTCGAGCTCTTCTGTGAGAAGGATTACGAGCATTTTTAGAGTCACCTCTCAGAGAGTGAGAATCTTCCCCTATGCAGTTTATGTATCGGATAGTCACCATCTCAAGCCTCCATGAAGCAAGACATTGCCAGTGGCGGCTTGACGACTTCTATTTTCGTTCTTTCTTCATTTCCATCTTTCTTACTTATAGTTTGTTAATGACATTCGAGAGAATAATTTGTTCGCTTAATATAAGTTTGATTGGCAATTATCTCCCACTTATTTCCATATTCAATACTCTTCACCATGTTTGTTCATATATTTGATGAGTTAAATGTTTGAAGTTAGTATTTCCTAAGTACTATTAAGTATGTTGACATCTTGATTAATGAGCATCCTTAGCTTGCTTAAATTCGTCGAACAAACAAGTTTAAACAAGCATGATCATTTGACTTGAGAGAGTGAATAGTCAATATTTAGCATTTATCAAGAATTGATGAGTTTCAAAAATGAAGTTCATCTTTTGCTGTAAATAAACTTACCATGCATCGTAGAGATAAGATCAATGTGGCATCGAAACATCGAGAGATGGGAGCCTAACTCCAAAGTTTTTATGCATGAAAACATACCTAGATATACTTAAGAGAAAACTAGCAGCTTCATTTAACTCTCTTTCTTTCATGGTTCCATTTTCATACTCAACGCATGCCATTCGAACATGAATTGTATATGACTACCCTTCTCCATGACCACCCCACCACATTAAATCTAGGAAATTTCATTAATTCATTATGTATAAAATTAGATTCAGTAAATTCCTTCATGAACATATTTGTAAACTTGTACAGATAACACATAGACCATAAATGCTTTCTCAACGCCTAGTTATTGCAAATCCTCATGTTCGACCCTGGACTCACCAAGAAACCTTTAGAAACTTACACTTTGATCTTTATAGGAAAATTTGCTGATAAATGAATATACTTGAGTGATTCTCGATGCATTGTTAGAAATTAAACGAGCATATCTAAATAAAGTAACAACGACCCACTTTGTAATAATTACAAATAGTTTGATCCAAATTGTTTATGTGGAGACATGTGAGTAGGGGCATCTTATACAAAAAGTTTGTATAAGACCAGACTGATAAATAACTAATCTTTCTTTGTAAATCCGTTAATTGATGAGATTAATATTTCATATGATGATCATGTCTGACTCAATCTTAATCCTGGTGATTTATGAACTCCTGTTTGTGAGGCCAATCTTTTGATTTGAACGAGTGAGAGTGCCCCGAGTTGCCAACTTAATATGCCAACCATTTTGGGGACTTGACCGAATAAGGAGTTGAGAACATATATAACTTCACAAAGATGAAATTTCACTCCTTTCCATATAGGGTAAGTAGATGAGTAGTTCCCTTATGTTGATTTTGAGTTTTGAATAAGGGCCATATTTCTCACTAGCTCGAGAGGGACTTAGTTTATGGTTGGATCATAAACAAATTGTTCAATAGAAGAATCAGTGGTACTTAAGGAAAAGATGTAAACAGACATTTTAACCCAGTTGTAATTATGAACAACTTGTGAATAATCGACTTGCTTATATTGATTATATCCATGAACACAACTTGGCCTACGGTGCATAAGAGTTCAACTATGAGTCTATAGTGGTTTGCTCCATAATTAATGAATGAAGGTTAATTTAATTAAATATTTTAATTAATTAATCTTAGATCATTTGAGCTTATAATCTGTAGGTCATAAGGTCCTCTTGCTAGCTCACCACGAACCAACAAGGATCAAATATGTTGAAAGAACAATTTTAAATGTTTAAATTTATGAGAGAAAATATTAATTGTATTGGATACAATCAAAAACATGTTTTTATTATAAAGTTTATTTGAATGATATTCAAATTATAACTTTAGAATATGGAGAAATATGGAGAATTAGTTTATTTGAATGAGATTCAAATAATTAAATTAATTTAATTTGAATAATATTTGAATTAAGTAGATTATGGGAGAATTAATTAATTGAATATGATTCAATTAATTAATTTATATGAAGGAGATTTAAAATTAAAAGAGAATCTGCAAAAAATAAATATTTAAATATGATTTAAATATTTAAAACCGTTTTAATATGAGATATTAAATGGGTAAATATTTTAATATTAAGTATTATTAAATATTTAATTTAAAATCTCTATAGAAGGGTTATTCTAATAAGATTAGAAGTAACCTTGTAAAATTCTATAAATAAAACCCTAAAGAGCCCTCATAAAACACTCTACAACATAATCTCTATCGTCATTTTGCGGTCCCCCAATTTTTGAGAGAAAGTTCTCTAAATATTCTTCTTCCTCATCCCCTCTCATCTTTCAAGAGCAGTTCCCACAACATGAATTAGCCAGAGTCATAGCTAGAAAGATCTATTGAAAAAAGAAGACTTCGAGGAGGAAACTACCCGTTTGAGGAGAAGATTTCATTGCAATTATTTTTCAGCAGCAATATATGCTTAACCTTTTCTTATAGTTTTTATTTTTTTAGTTCTTTCAAGAAATCAAAAAATGTGATCACACGCTTTCGCTGAACTCAATTCCCTTCATGATGATCAACTGATTTTTGAAATACTGAATGCATGGTTCTTCGGTCAAAGAGCGTAATTTTTTTAAACCCCGAGGATAGTATACTAATCACAAGTATTGAATTTCAATATTGCAGGTGTCAATGTAAACAACCTTAGTTGTAATTAGATTACAATTGCAAAATGCCTATGTAAACCAATTCAAAGCAATCTAATTCTATTTGTAATTGAGACCCATTACGATTGATACATTAATGGAAACTCATTATGATTGTAACAATTTTGATTACATGTTAGTAAATCAAATGTGACCTAGGTACAAGAGAAACACTAGCAAAAGGGCTATAATCCTAAACTGCAGTTGGGAATGTGACCAAAATCCCACAGTGACTAAATAAGGACATGATCATGAGTTTAACTAAAAGCAAAATCCCACAGTGGATATCTCCAATGGTATGAGACTTTTTTGGTGAAACTAAAAGTAAAGTCATGAGGGAGTATATGCTGAAGGTGGACAACTGCACTTCTAACAACTTCATCATCACAAATAATTCTCTTTCTTTTACCATACACCCTGAAATAAGGTGAGATTTCTTTTGCACCATCAATAGAAATAATGGTTGAATAAGATTTGAAAAGATGTTTATAATTGATTATAACTATGAGCATGTATATTGGTAGTGAATCTAATATACTATATGTTTGGTGAATTAGTTAATTGATATACTTTCTATTTGGTATATCTTTAATAGATCAGTCAGTTATGTGATTGATATACTACATTTGTCATTCATTATACCCAAATTATTAGTCAACAAGTGCTCATGATTTTTTTTTAATCATGGACTTAAGTTGAATCTTTATTCATTTGTTTCAAATTATTATTTTTCTACTATATCATCATCAAATTTTAAGGTTCGATTAGTGGCAAAGGGTTTTACCCAGAGAGAGGGGGTGGACAATGAAGAAAGTGGACTATGAAGAAACCTTCTCCTCTGTTGCCATGTTAAAATCGATTTGAATACGATTGTCCATTGCCACATTTTATGATTATGAAATTTGGCAACTGGATGTCAAGAGCATTTCTGAATAGCTATCTTAAAGAGAGTATTTATATGGCTCAACCAGAGGGGTTCATTGAACAAGGTCAAGAGCAAAAGGTTTGCAAGCTTAAGCGATCCATTTATGGGTTAAAATAAGCATCTCGGTCCTGGAATATAAGGTTTGATATTGTGATCAACTTATGGCTTTGAACAAAATGTTAATGAACCTTGTGTTTACAAGAAAATTATCAACACCATAATAGCTTTCTTGTATTGTATGTCGATGATATTATTCTCACTAGGAATGGGGTAGGATTCCTGATTGACGTCAAACAATGGCTAGCAACTCCATTCCAAATGAAAGATTTGGGAGAATCTCAGTATGTTCGTGGAATCCAAATAGTTTGGAATCGCAAGAATAAAACATTAGCCTTGTTTCAAGCATCATATATTGACAAAATGTTATCTACATATAAGATACAAAATTCCAAGAAAGGTATATTACCATTTAGGCATGAAATTCATTTGTCAAAGGAACAGTGTCCTAAGACACCTCAAGAAGTTGAGGATATGAGACGCATTCCCTATGCATCAGCAGTTGGAAGTCTGATGTATGCTATGTTGTGTACACGACCTGACATATGATATGCGGTAGGAATAGTCAGCAGGTATATGTCCAATCCAGGATATGATCTTGGATTGTCGTTAAAAATATCATCAAGTATCTAAGGAAAACGAGGGACTATATACTCGTGTATTGCTAAGGGTTTGATCCTTACATGATACCCTGACTTTGATTTTCAAACCAATATAGATTCAAAGAAATCTACATCAGGATCAGGATTCACTCTAAACGGAGGGGCAATAGTTTGAAGGAGTATCAAACAAGGTTGTATAGCTGACTCCACAATGGAAGCATAGTACGTAGTTGCATGTGAAGTAGCAAAAGAAGCAGTATGGCTTAAAAAGTTCTTAAAAAATTTGGAAAATTTGGAAGTTGTTTCAAACATGCATCTGCCTATCACTCTCTATTGTGATAACAGTGGTGCAGTTACAGATTCTAAAGAACCCAGAAGCCATAAGTGTAGAAAACACAATGAATGCAAATGTCATCTCATCAGGGAGATTGGGCAAAGACGAGACGTAATCATCAGGCAAATTGTGTTAGAGTACAACATTGTTGATTCGTTTATAAAGGCCCTCACAACTAAAGTGTTTGAGGGTCACCAAGTGAGTCTAGGACTTCGAGTTGTGTAAACTAGGCCAAGAGGGAGAAAGTCAGGGATATGTGATGCCTTAGTTTATTGTATTTATTTTCTTCTCTCTTTAAACTCAACATTATGTATATATATCCAGTGAAGTTGTAGTCCAAGTGAGAGTTTGTTGGGCTTTATGTCCTAAAACTCGTGGTTTGTAAACTTTGGATATATTCTCAATAAAGATGTTATTGGGGTTTATTCAGTAAAGATGTTATTGAAAATGTAAATTGCATTTAATATAACCCTAAGTCCAATAAATTAAGAAACACCGACTATAGTTTGAATACTTAGACTTTATGTGTAGACAAAAAATTGGATCAAGTTTAGGTAATAGCCAAAACGAACTATAATATAGGGATAAAGTTGGGTACCTTATCTGGGAGACACTATGATGTGACCCACTTTGTATTTGATACAAATGATGTGATCCTATATCGTTCATATTGAGACATGAGAGTGGGAGCATCCTATGCAATGAATTTGTATAAGACTGGACCATGAGATAATCAATTTTACTTTATAACGTCGTTTACTATTAAGACTGATTATTTCAATACGATGACCTAGGTAACTTGATCTTAATCTTGAGTTAACTATGAACTCCTATTTATTTGGAATCATCCTTCAATCTGCATGGGTGAGAGTGGCCCGAGTTTGCCAACTCAATAAGCCTATCATTTTAGGGATAAGACCAGGTAGATAGTTGGGAACATAGTTTTGCAAGATGAAATTCACTCTTGCCTAATTTAAGATTAGTTAAAAAGTTGTTCCTTTAAATACTGACTCCAGGTCTTAAACAAGGGGCCCCACCCTCTCAGGCAATGAGAGGGACTAGATTTGGTAGTTGGACCACAAAACAATTGTTCATTAGAGGATCAGTGGGACTTAAGGAACAAGATATAATTACAGGGGTAAAACTGTAATTTTGACCCAGCTATAATTACGAACAACTTGTGAAAGATCGACTTACTAATCATGATTATATCAAGTGGACAGAAATATATCTACAGTGAGAGAGTGTAACTACTGGGCTACAGTGGAATGTCCCAGTAGTTAAGAACGCTAATTAACTGGATTAAAGAGTTTAGTTGGTTAATTTTTTATCGTTAGAGCTCATGATTTGTAGGTTCATTAGGTCCCATTGTTAGCTCATGGACTAAATCTTAGAACAGTGTGATGAAATAATTTTGAAAACGTTCAAATTCGTTTAGGGAGTAAGTTTTACATTTTGGGCAGTTGGAAATATTAAACATGATTTAAATATTGATTAATGAATAGAGATTCATCAGATTGGAAAAGTCAGGATTGGTGAAAATTATTATTAATTTAATATTTAATATTATTTGAATATAATTAATTAAAATGATTAATTAATTATTTAAAACTAATTATTTGAATTAAATTTTATGTAAATATTAAATTAATTAATTAAAATTAATTTTATATATAATTGATTTAAGTTAAATTAATTATATATGAAACTAAAAAAGGAAATATGAATTTGGGAAATTCATTTTGCATGAATGGAGTAGGAGGTTGGGGTTTTAAAATTGGTGTCAATTGTTGGCTAATTTGATTTGCATGCTCTTCTTTAAATTGAAGAAGATTAACTTGGAAAGAGGGCTAACAATTATAGTGGATTTTGTTGAAATTCTCACAAACTCTAGAGCTCTCCAAATGATTTTTTTTTTTTTTTTTAAATTTTGCTCCAAATTCATCACAATTTTGATCCCACAATCCGTTCTAAGGCCAGAGAATAACGAGGAAGTCTTTTGTGGTGGTTCACGAAGTATTTATTATCAAAATCTTGGAGGAAATTGTTTCAATTTTGAGCTACAAGTAACAAAGTTCTGTTTTTCGGTTTTGAGAACAAACATGTTCAATCCTTAAAATTGATGTAGTTAGAGTGCTTTAGATCCAAATTGCTTCCGCATATTTGTTTCTAACTCCTTCAATAAGAAAAAAAATCATGATAATCAAATGGAAGAGATCTTGTAGAATAATAAATTTTATTTAAGATTTTTAGAGAAATGGTACAAAATCTTATATTGAGAAACAAAAATATTTCTCTTTGCTTGATCACATATTGCAACAACAATCTTTTTCACTAGAAATGTTAGGTAGCTTTGGTTAACAAAATCCAGCACTATTATTCTCTTGGACACAATCATTATAACATGACTCGTCATCATAAGTGTCAGAACATGGCCGAACATAATGCACATTCAATACGTCTCCTTTCGTTGCCATGTTACCAAAGATTATATTGTTTAAAAAATTGTTTAACAAAAAGGAAAAAAAGCATTACGGAATTAGAGGAGTTGTGAGTTCAGAGCATACTTGCTGATACAAAACAGACGAATATCACCAAGAAAACAACTGATATTGTAACAAGCTTCAGGGTTGCCATGTCTCTTAGACGATTTGGATGTTTATGCTTCTATGAGATTATTAATTAAGATGGATGTGTTTTATAAAGTATGAAATGATTATTTAAAGGATTTTTTTCTAAGAACTCACAAGCCATAAAAAAGTAAAGCAATCGTGCAATTTAGTTTAAAATAACTAACACTTCTATAGAAAAGCAATGTTCAAAATAGCAAAGGAATAACAATATATGTAACGACCTGACTTCTTAGGACTTGAACTAGGTCGTCACTATATGCATGCATATATCTAAAACGACTCTTTTTCATAATTTTATATATAAAAAAACAAAATAACTTTTTGATTAAAATAAATATCTTTTGCAAAATTCAAATAACTGAAAATCTTTGATCGGGATACCCTTTATACAATTTTAATAAAACAAAAAATTCGCATAAAACATCTGATCGTGAGAAATTTTAAAAGAAAAAATAAATAAAGTTATGAATTCAAATAACTTAACCAAAATTCTTAAAGATGAAAACATGAAATCTCTTGTGCAGAAGCATCTGACTAGTCTTAATGGCACGATCAATGCATTCTCTCATCATTCCCCGATGTATCCTTTCACTTACCTGAAAACATACATGAGAAGAATGAGTACAAAATACTAAGTAAGTAACCCCACTATCAGGGTCAGGCTAAACACTTATATCCAATAAGTGCATCATACTAGTGGGACATGCATAAATAAGTAATCCTAGATGGCCATCTAGTGAGCGATTTAACCCATCCTAACACACATCTGGTAGCCTGGAGGCTCACAAATATAAGGCACCCGTCGGCACTCGGTAGCATAGCAGGAAACCTGTGGGCTTCTAGTAACATAGTAGGAAACCCGTCGGCTTTTGGTATCGTAGCAGAAAATTCGTCAGCTTCCGGTATCATAGCAGAAAACCCGTCGACTTCCAGTATCTTAGCAGGAAACCCGTCGACTTCCGGTATCTTAGCAGGAAACTTGTTAGCTTTCGGTATCATAGTAGCATTAAGAGGGTAAATCGGCACTTTTCTCTAAAGATGCTTATGTTATGTTCACATCATATATCATACCAAACATGTGCTAATATCATCATACTTATAAAACGATTCAAGATATAAGCAACTCAGTTTCACCCAAATTAAGTAAATTATTCAAAATTATCTACAATTGCATGGTTCAAGGGCGGTTCCAAATGTAAGATTACTTACTTTAAGATTAGGTTCAGGCAGCTAACCAAGCAGCCAATTCTCACAAAATCCTTAAATTAAAACCCTAGAACATAAATCCAAACTTAAATTAAGTTTTTAGGCTTGATTCCAAATGTAATTTACTCAACAATTAAATCAAATAATCTACCAAAAGTGCAACTGTCACAATCTTCTTCCATACTTCAAACAATGGGTCCAACCAAAATGGACCATTTAACTCGTTTGGACAACTTGTTTTCATTCCCAAAATTCTTTGAAACTTGAATCTAAAACCCAAACCTAATGGGTAACAACAATCAAAAGCAACACCAATGGGTATTCCTGAAATTACAACAAAATCGACAATACTTACCAAAATAGTCTCGACCTAACCAAATCTTGAAATCATGGCGTAATGCATGAAAAAGGAATGAAGCCAGCGAAGCTAAATGAAGAGAGAGCAACCGGGCGACAGCTTGCAAATGGTGGACAAAATGGTTTAGCAGAATCATTTATAAAACGTTTGCAATTAATTGCTAGACCATTGCTTATGAGAGCTAAGCTTCCTACATTTGTATGGGGTAATGCTATTTTGTATGCAACATCACTTATACGCATTGAGCCAGTAGCTTTTCAATAGTACTTGCCATTACAATTAGCTTATGACCATTAGCCAAATATTTTCCACCTGAGAATTTTTGGATGTGCAGTATATGTTCCAATTGCTCTACCACAACGTAATAAGATGGGTCCTTAAAGGAGGTTAAGAATATATGTTGGATATGATTTCCCATCAATTATTAGATATCTTGAACCTCTAACTGGTGATGTATTTACTGCAGGATTCTCTGGTTGTCATTTTAATGAGATAAATTTTCCAACATTAGGGGAGGAATTAAGAAGTTGGAAAAAGAAATTACATGAAATCAATGTAAACTTGAAGTTCATAAAATAATTCATCCACAAAATATAGCAAATCAATTACTAGATGCATTTATTGATGCAAAGAAAGTAATTAGGTCACAATACCTGCAAATGTTCTATTGAAAATTGATATCCAAACATAGCAAGTTGTCATTAATGAGTCTGGGACACGCTAAAAGCGAGGTAGACCAGTGGGTTCCAAAGATAAAAATCATCAAAAAAGAAAAATAGACAACAGTAAAAAAGACTTGGTTGAGAATGTAAATATCCATGAAGAAACCCCGAACATAATTGATAGTTGAATTAGTGAAGAAGGTGAAATACCTAAATATAATAATGAGATTTTAATAAAGTATGTCATGACAAAAAAAGATGGAACCGAGCAAATGTAGTTATTGAGAACATTTTGTATATAATGTTACTCTTGATACTATGTCTGAAAATGAAGATTTTGAACCAAAATTTGTTGAAGAATGTCGACATAGAAAAAATTGGCTTCAGTGGAAAGAAACAATCGAGGCAAAACTCACTTTTAAAACGTTATGTTTTTGGACCAGTAGTCCGAGCACCAGAAGGTGTCAAGCCTGTGGGATCCAAATGGATATTTATGAGAAAAAGAAATGAAAATAACAAGGTTGTAAGATATAAAACAAGACTAGTTGCATAAGGGTTTTTCACAAAAACTTGGTATTAATTATGAGGAGACATATTCTCCAATAGTGGATGCAATTACATCAAGATATTTAATTGGTCTGACTTTGTATGAAAGTCTGGACATGCATCTTATAGATGTAGTCACAATATATATATATATATATATATGGATCTCTCGATAATAATATTTATATGAGAATCCTAGAACAATTTAAGATACATGAAACATATAGATCAAGTTCTCGAGAATTGTATGCAATAAAGTTATAGAGATCACTATATGAGTTGAAACAATCAGGACGAATGTGGTACAATCACCTGAGTGGATATTTGTTGAAAGAAGAATATCAAAATAATCTAATATGTTAATGTGTTTTTATAAAGAAATCATAATTAAGATTTGCTATTATAACTGTATATGTTGATGATTTAAATATAATTGAAACTCCTGAATTGCTTTCAAAAGCAATAAAATATCTTAAGAAAGAATTTAAGATGAAAGATCTTGGAAAAAACAAAATTTTGTCTTGGCTTACAAATTAAGCATTTAACAGATGAGATATTTGTTCATCAGTCAACTTATATAGGATTCTTTTTTTTAAAGATTCTATATGGACAAAGCACATCCATTAAAAATTCCAAAGAAAGTTCGTTCACTAGATATGAAGAAAGATATATTCTGACAATGAGATAATAATGACGAACTTCTTGGTCCTGAAATACCATATCTTAGTGCAATTGGTGAACTTATGTATCTTGCTAATAATACAAAACAAGATATTGCATTTTAGTAAATTTATTAGCTAGATACAGTTCTTCTCCAACAATAAAAAATTGAAATGCAATTAAGCATATACTTCGTCATTTTCGAGGAACGATGGATATGAGTTTGTTTTATTCAAATAAATCAAATTTTGATTTAGTTGGTTATGTACGTTTTGGATATTTATCTGATCCACACTAAGCTAGATCTCAAACAGGTTATCTGTTCACATTAGGAGGAATTGCTATATCATGGCGATCAGTGAAACAGACTATAACGACTACTTCTTCAAATCATACTAAAATTCTTGCAATTCACAAAACTAGGACAAAATGTGTATGATTACGATCAATGACTCAATACATTTGTGAAACATGTGGTTTGTCTTCTAGTAAAAATCTCCAACAACATTATACGAAGACAACACAACATATATATAGTTCAATTCAAAGGAGGATATATTAAAGGAGATAGAACAAAACATATTTCACCAAAGCTTTTCTACATTCATGATCCTGAAGAAAATGACAACATCATTATACAACAAATTTGTTCGAAGGATAACTTAACAGACTTATTTACAAAATCATTCCCAACTACAACCTTTGAAAAATTGGTACACAACATTGGAATGAGACGACTTAGAGATATCAAGTAATGTTTCCATGAGGGGAGTAAATATATTGTATTCTTTTGGAAGTATTAGATTATATGAAATATGTACTCTTTTTTCTTCATTAGATTTTTTCTATAGGGTTTTGCGGAGTAAGGTTTTAACGAAGCATACTTCATATATATAAAATGGCATTTAAGAGGGAGTATTATAAATATTATAAATTTGGTGTATTATAGATCCTCATGCTTAGTGTTCAAAGCCCATGTGTCTTAAGATACACACTATTAGTGTCCATGTAATTCCATTTCTTACTGACCAATTTGTCTATAAATAGTGGCTTTTGGTAGAGCTTAAAACACACACATTGATGAGAAAATTAGAAGAAAAGATTGGAGAATAAGAATTTTATTAGAATTTTAAAGTCCCATAAATTTTCATGTTTTATATATTATTATTTTTGTTATTTTAATTATTATATTATAATTTCTCGATTTTTGTATTGATATAGTGCGTTGTCTTTGATCCTCAAATTTACAATAGTTTGAAATAAAACATATGTTTTTGTTAACATATTCAACAATAAGCATTAACTAAAACTAAAAATCTTCATTCTCAAATAAAACCTAATTAAATATTTATATAGTGGTATTTATAAGCTACAACTACATACATCTTTTTTTAGCATTTAACACGAGGGCCATACAACGATCGTCACACCTCGAATGAAAGATTTCATGCGAAGATTTCATTCCCAAGCCCCCATTAGAATCTGTACACACGTTGGTGTCTAAGAGATCAATACACTAAAATATTTTCATATACTTGCTTCCGGCTGACATAATTTCCTTTTGCAAATTTCATCACATCCATTCTTTACTCAATCGTATAATCACTTATCAATTAAGGGTCACTGAGCAATTTTTTGATTACTCTGTTTTAGTTTACTATTTGGATTCTTTTAGATCCCCTTTCTAGATTATAGTTCATAATTTGCTTTTAATTCGCTACAAACAAAGAATTCCAAATACATCGTTAACATTTGACTATATTCATATAATAAGATTTTGACTTGATTATTGACGGGAACTCTTTTTGTTTTCTTTGACTCCACGAATTTGGTATTAGAGCAATCGTCTCGGCCAACATTTGGTTGTCACTAGTGGAAAATCGAAAAATTCTTGTTTGACGTCAATTGTAATATGTAACTTTATGTGTTCTTTTTAAACAACTCATGCTAATTTACAAGAGAATACCACTTAGAATATAGTTGAAATATACCTATTACTTCATTTTCTAACTCATTTTCTTCTCCACTATTGCAGTTTGTTGCTATTACTTCAAATGAAGAAGTTCTTATAGAATAATAAATCTTATATATGATTTCTAAAGAAATGTTACACAATCTTATATTGAGAAACAAAAATATTTCTCTTTACTTGATCAAATATTGCAGCAACAATCTTTTTCATTAGAAATGTTAGGTAGTTTTGGGTAACAAAATCCAGCACTATTATTCTCTCGGACGCAATCATTATAATATGACTCATCATCATAAGGGTTAGAGCATGGTCGAACACAATGCATATTTAACACATCTCCTTTGCTGCCATGTTACCAAATATTACATTGTTTTAAAAAATATTTAACAAAAAAGAAAAAAAACATTATGGAATTAGAGGAGTTGTGATTTAAGAGCATACTTGTTGATACAAAACAAGCGAATATCACCATGACAATGACTGGTATTGTAACAAGCTTCTGAGTTGCCATGTCTCTTAGGCATTTTGAATAATTATGCGTCTATGAGATTATTAATTAAGATGGATGTGTCTTATAAAATATGAAGTGATATTTTTAAGGTGTTTCTTTCCAAGAACTCCAAAACAATAGGGTGTTGACAAGCCATAAAAAAAAAAAGTAAATCAATCTGTCAATTTAGTTTCCAAAAACTAATATTTCTATAGAAAGCAATGATCAAAACAACAAAGCAATCAAAACATAGATACTAATTTTAAACAAAATTATAAAACAACTATATTGTGCATGAGGTATAATTAGAAAAACATAAAACACTATAATTACCAATACTTTTTTTTTACTGTATTTGATGTAAAAAATTCATTATGTACAAAATTTCATTAAAACTCTGAAGAAAATAAATAAATAAATATGTAGAAAACACAAATTTATCCAAAATTTATTTTTTTTTAAACTCAATTAATCAAAACATGACCATTTTCGAAGATTAAGAAAAATACTACTTAGTGAGAGAAATCCATCGAAAAAATAAATATACTTACAACTTATTTTTATTATCAACTATATTTAAAATGCATTCGTTTTTAAAAAACAGAAGAATAATGAATTAATATCCACAACCTTCAACAAAAGTATTAGAGTTCATGTTTTTAAAAAAAAAAAAGAAAAAAAAAGTATTAGAGTTTAAAAAAAAAAAGAAAAGAAAAAAAATATTAGAGTTTATGGTGGAATATATATATATAAAATTTCACTCTCTATTAGTTAAATAAGTTTTATTTTCTAAAAACAATAAAGTTTCAAATAAAACCTATATTTTTATTTGGAAATTTTGAATGGGTAGCAATATTTGGTTTCAAATTTGCCGACGTGGCACCTTTATAAAAATTTTGCAAATATAGCAACTTTTTAAGTATGTGATTGTTCACATTTTGATGTTCCCATTTTTACCCTTGCTTTGCTTCCGGTGAGCTCGCCAAGGTTTTGCTGGTGGAGGTTCCATTTATGTTTGTGGGAAAGAAACTACGGATGTCACCTTTCTTTCAAAGCTTGAAGCCCTTTAAAATGTTTTTTTTTTTTTTCTTTGTTTGCTTTCGTCTTATTAGTTTTTCAAACAAAAGAACAAAAAAAGCCCACATTAGTTTTTCACTCGAATTATTATAGTATGTTTGTTTTCTTCAACATCATGGGGGAGAACATCGATCGGTCTATTAATGATGGATCGATATCATAGGTAAGGATTATCAATCTATCAATGATGTAGTTTGATAGTATGATATTGGTGATAAGAGTCTATCATCAAATTTCCACTATTTGTACAATTATTTTTCTTTAGTATTGTTGAAAAGCTTACAAAGTTTATATGTAATAGAAACACATCACTAACAAACTTTTATTCACAACCCGAGTCTATTAGTAATTTGGTTTGAATTATGAAATAGTTTCAATTTAAATTGGATGGTTTTAGAAATTTTAATTTAGTTTCTATAATTTGGCTAGAGATATCGTGCTTTTTTGTTATCACTATTAACATAATTTTTGTGAGGTAATGGGTTGATTTTGGCTAAGCTATATTATTTTTTTGTAGTACAATATGAAACACGTAAGAAGACAATAAAGAAAAAGAAAGTGAAAAAAAAAAACATAAATAAGAGATATATTAATAAAGCATATGTGTTTCATTTTATAAGCATGATATTTTAAGTGTATTAGCAATATATCAAATATAAGGCACGAATAATATCACACATAGATCAATAAATACTTGAAGTATAGACATTGGTGTGTCAACAATATATCTAAAAACAATCAATATTCTAAGTGTATCAACGGTATATCTAACAAATGACAACCAGTAGGCAATTAGAAGCTACTAACACTACAAGAATTTTAACTTGTTCCGACATTTTTTTTCCTGACGCATGTATTTTCGTCAACAAATATGACTTTTTTTTGCGACGCAATGTCATTGCATTGGCTAAAATATACAATTGAAGACGTTTTTTTTCATATATCTGCTGACGCAATATGGGTCATATGTCGACACATCGTGGCATCGGGGAAGGTCAATATAGAACAAAAGACTACTTTTTTTTTTCCAAATATATGCCAACGCAATGTTGGATGATTGTCGATGGAAGGAGGTGTTGGCAAAAGCTGACCGAAAATAAGGTTATTTTAGTGTTTTATGCTGACGCATTGGGGGTCATATGCCGAAGCATTGTTGCGTTGGGAACGGTCAATATAGAACAAAAGACTGCCTTTTTTTTTCAAATATATGTCGACGCATTGTGGGATGCTGGCCAACGGAAGGAGGCGTCGGCCAAACCTGACCGAAAATAGGGTTATTTTAGTGTTTTAGGCCGACGCATTGTTGGATGATTGCCGACGGAAAGAGGCGTTGGCAAAAGCTGATTGAAAATAGGGTTATTTTTAGTGTTTTAGGCCGATGCATTGGGGGTCATATGCCGACGCATCGTTGCGGCGGGCAAGGTCAATATAGAACAAAAGACCGCCTTTTTTTTTTCCAAATATATGCCTATGCAATATGGGATGATTGCCGACGGAAGGAGGCGTCGACAAAAAGCTGACCGAAAATAGGGTTATTTTGGTGTTTTAGGCCGACGCATTGGGGGTCATATGCCGATGCATTGTGGCGACAAGAAAGGTCAATATAGAACAAAAGACCAGTTTTTTTTTTTCCAAATATATGCCAACGCATTGTGGGATGCTTGCCAACGAAAGGAGGCGTTGGCAAAAGCTGACCGAAAATAGGGTTACTTTTAGTGTTTTATGTCGAAGCATTAAGGGTCATATGCCGACGTATCGTTGCGGCGGGAAATGTCAATATAGAACAAAAGACTACATTTTTTTTTTCCAAATATATGCTGATGCAATGTTGGATGATTGCCGAAGGAAGGAGGCGTCGGCAAAAACTAACCAAAAATAGGGTTATTTTAGTGTTTTATGCCGACAGATAGGGGGTCATATGCCAACGCATCGTTGCGACAAGAAAGGTCAATATAGAAAAAAACACCGCTTTTTTTTTTTTTCCAAATATATGCCAACGCATTGTGGGATGCTTGTCGACGGAAGGAGGCGTCAGCGAAAGTTGACTGAAAATAGGGTTATTTTAGTGTTTTAGGTCGACGCATTGGGGGTCATATGTCGACACATCGTTGTGGCGGGAAATGTCAATATAGAACAAAAGACCGCTTTTGTTTTTCTAAATATATGCCGACACAATGTTGGATGATTGCCAACGGAAGGAGACATTGCAAAAGCTGACCAAAAATAGGGTTATTTTTAGTATTTTGTGTCGACGCATTGGGGGTCATATGTCGACGTGTCGTTACGACGGAAAAGGTCAATATAGAACAAAAGACCGTTTTTTTTTCCAAATATATGCCAACGCAATATGGGATGATTGCCGACGGAAGGAGGCGTCGACAAAAGCGGTTCGAAAATAGGGTTATTTGTAGGGTTTTAGGTCGACGGGTTGGGGGTCATATATGCCGACGTATCGTTGCTGCGGAAAAGGTCGTTATAGAATAAATGACCGCCTTTTTTTTCCCAAATATACGCCGATGCAATGTGGGATGATTGCCGACGAAAGGAGACGTCGGCAAAAGCTGACCGAAAATAGGGTTATTTTAGTGTTTTATGTCGACGCATCGTTATGGCGGGAAATGTCAATATAGAACAAAACACCGCATTTTTTTTTCCAAATATATGCCAACGCAATGTTGGATGATTGCCAAGGGAAGGAGACGTCGGCAAAAGCTGACCGAAAATAGGGTTATTTGAGTGTTTTATGCTGACGCATTGGGGGTCATATACTGATGCATCGTTTCGTCCGAAAAAGTTGAATTAAAAAAACCCTTTCCCCCCTTTTTTCCCTCTTCTTCCCCTTCTCTTTTCGCGAAACGGCGCCCCCTCCTTCTTCCCCTTCTCTTTTTGTGACCAACACCTTCCCTCTTCCCCTTCTTTTTTTGCGAACAACGGCCCACATCAGCTCTCCGATTTCGCAAGCCACCAGCAAATTTGGTTGATTTTCTTTCTCCCCAACAGCTCTTCGCCCGCCGTCGATTGTTCTCCTCCCGTCGTCGTATGCTCTCTGCCCTCTGTCGACTTCTCTCCGCCCTCCTCCTTTCCTATTTCGCAAGCCGCCGGCATAATTGATCAATTTGCTTTCTCACCAGCAGCTCTCTGCCTGCTGTCTACTACTCCCAACAACTATCGTCGACGAATCTGTTCTTCGCCTGCGCCGTCAACTCCCTAGTAGCATCGTCGCTGGCTTCTCTGACTTATCATCCTGGGTAAATCTGTTGCTCCTAATCTTGATGTTCAACAATGGAAACTCTTGGTATTCTATTTAATGTGTGTGCTGATTATTGGGTTTTTCTCTGTTTATTTTTTCTGTCTATTTTTCTTGTTCTGAAATGAAATTGTCATTGAAAGGTTGTTTTTTATGATTCTATTCCATATTTTTGATGTTCAACAATGAAATTGTCATCTGTTGTTAGGAGCTAGGATCGTATGTGTAGATTATTCGTTTTATTTTCCATTTCCTTTTAGTCTTTCAATCGTATTGGGTTTGTTATGCTAGGATCATATGTGTAAATCGTTGCATTATGTATGGGAGTGTAGAAGGGTGTGGATTGAATATATGTGTAGCATCAATCACTTTCATTGTTGAATATATGTGTAGAATCACTTCATTGTTCAATATATGTGTAGCATCACTGTTATTTGGAGTCAAATACTCAAATTGGAACTTTAACACATTCTAGGAAGAACTTTGTGGCTGTTTTGGGAGTCAAAATTATCACTTGGACACTTTTTAGGAGTTTTTTAGTTTGAATTGGAGAGTGAAAGTGACCCTTGTTAAAGTATATATCCTTAGGTCACAATTTGCAAATTTTCAAGATCAATTGGTTGAAATGACAAGACAGTTAGGTGCGCAACAAAGGCAAGGAGATGGACCCTCAAACAACTAGGTACGTTATGACAACTTTCTAGCTTCAAATATGTGTGTTTTAGTGGATTTAGGATTGTACTTTGATTGTGTGGCTATTTACGGTAGCCACATTCAAATATGTGTGTTTTAGTGGATTTAGGATTGTACTTTGGTTGTGTGGCTATCCTGCAGTTATGGTAGCCACATTCAAATGTGTATTTTAGTGGATTTAGGATTGTACTTTGGTTGTGTAGCTATCCTATAGTTATGGTAGTCACATTCAAATATGTGTGTTTTAATAAATTTTAGGATTGTACTTTGGTTGTGTGGCTATCCTGCAGTTATGATAGCCACATTCAAATATATGTGTTTTAGTGGATTTAGGAATTTACTTTGATTGTGTGGATCCTATAGTTATGGTAGCCACTTCAAATATGTGTGTTTTGGCGGATTTCATAATATGTGTGTTCTGTGATTTATGAACTTACTTTGGAGTTATGGTTAGCCGTTTTCTATCTTCTAGGTGTGTTTAAAACAATTTTGTAGTTTTGAAAAAAATGTTTTGTTGTTCTCTTGAAGGTTTAAAGGGTATAAAGGTAGAACTGGACACACTCGTAGCTTGAGGGGGAGAGGGGTTCATGTACAGACGGAGAGGGAGAGGGAGAGCGAGAGAGAGATACCGAGATGGAGATTGAGATAGAGAGACAAATAGGGAGAGAGCAAGAGAGATAGACCGAGAGGGAGAGAATGAGAGAGCGAGAGTTTCATGTTTTATGTCACACTCGAAGTGTGTGTGTAACAAGGGGGCGGGGGGGGGGGGGGGGGTCA